>CM060314.1:11737742-11772742 GCA_030674185.1 Monoplex corrugatus | reverse complement strand
GTTGCTGGTAGCAAATTGGAGAATGAGGTCCTAGATCTGATTTTTCAGGGAGTCTGGGATGAGCACGTGGTTAATTTTGTGGATGACACCGTTGGTGGCACTGATGTCCACGCCGTTGCGCTTCAGATAAGCTCCCTCAATCGTTGGCTGACCTGTTGATTAATTTTGTGTATACTGTATTTATTATTGTTTTCTCTCAAATGTTTTTTAATTCGTTTTAAAGAAAGGTCAAAGACGTCTATTATTAGCAAATCAAAGTTACAACATCACCAGGCTGGGACTACAACACACACCTGTAGTTTTAACAAAACGTACACGCAAAATGCCTGTACTTTTAACAAAACGTACACGCAAAACACTTGTAGTTTTAACAAAACGTACACGCAAAACACTTGTAGTTTTAACAAAACGTACACGCAAAACACTTGTAGTTTTAACAAAATATACACGCAAAACACCTGTAGTATTAACAAAATATACACGCAAACACCTGTAGTATTAACAAAACATACACGCAAAATACCTGTAGTTTTAACAAAGCGTACATGGAAAACACCTGTGGTTTCAGAACATACACGTAAAACACCTGTATTTTTAACAAAACGTACACGGAAAACACCTGAAGTTTTAACAAAACATACACGCAAAACACCTGTAGTTTTAACAAAACAAACGCAAGACACTTGTAGTTTTAACAAAACGTACACGCAAAACACCTGTGGTTTTAACAAAACGTACACGCAAAACACCTGTAGTTTTAACAAAGGACATAATCTGTATTTGTGAAGTATAATCATTTTTACCAAATAACACAAACACACAGGGGTAAATCAAAGGAAGAACAAGCATTTTTGATGTTGCAGGTGTATAAGCGTTTACATCATGTCTGAACTGCCACCAGTGGTAAATATTCCAGCTGTTTCCTGCTAAAAGTGTGGAAGCGCTCTCTCTCTCTCTCTCCTCTCCTCTCTCTCCTCTCTCTCTCTCTCTCTCTCTCTCTCTCTCTCTCCAGCCGTTTCCTGCAAAAAGTTTTGAAGCTCTATGTCTCTGTCTGTCTGTCTGTCTGTCTGTCTGTCTGTCTCTCTCTCTCTCTCTCTCTCTCTCTCTCTCTCTCTCTCTCTCTCACCAGTAATAAATACTCCAGCCGTTTCCTGCTTAAAGTATGAAATCCTCTCTCTCCTCTCTCTCTCTCTCTCTCTCTCTCTCCTCTCTCTAATTTTTGACACAATACGTGGAAAATGCAAAGTTTTTGAATCCGACATGGCCAAAAGACAAGATGTTGTATCTATTTTGTCATCTGATGACGAAGTCATAATCAAATCAGTGGCACTATACATTGCGGAAGCACAAAAAATAAGATATAAACACTTACAAGCCCGACAATAGTGCTAGACAATATCATACTGGGATTAATTTAATCTCTTTTGACTGATGTGGGCTATATCACGTTAACTCCAAAAGAAGCCGCTTTATTATAGACTCTGTTTTGTAAAGAGCTGTTTTCATTTGCTTTATTTTGCTTTGTTTGCCGATAATTTAAGAGTAGCTAATAATATGAAAATAATGGTATATTTGTAGAATATGTTAGAAGTGGATATTGAAAGGGTATATAGACACTTAAGGGTCTACTATACATGTTAACAAAAACAAAAAAACAAACCAAAAAAAACAAATAAATAAAAGGCATAGTGATGTCCCTTGTTAACAGAGTATTTTGGGGCAGTTATGTGAAGATTATATTATTATTACTAAATGTAAGGTTTGGGTGGTCTAGCCCAGATGTTTCATCATATTACAGTTTTGATGTGTGTGTGTGTGTGTGCACGAGCGCGCGCCCGCGTGTGGGCGTATATGGATGCGTGTGTGTGTGTGTGGGTGTGGGTGTGTGAAAAAGATTTTGGTTTGTCTAAACCTAGACAAATTATTGGCCTGAATGTGGGAACACTGTTTTGATATTTTTTGTTGTTGTTTTCTTTGTATTATGTAGTAGTGGTAAAATGGATGATTGTTCATTATATATGATTTGAATATGTTCGACTGTTCAAGGAATGGATGTTCGATATTTTTTTTTGATTATGTGTGAAGAATTTGCGCACATACAAAGAGTGGATTATGTGTCGCACTACTGGAAAATTGTTATCCCCCTTGTCAAAAGACCTTTTCGGGTAATGACAATAAACAGTTTTCAGTTTCAGTTTCAGTTTCTCTCTCTCTCTCTCTCTCTCTCTCGCTCTCTCTCTCGCTCTCTCTCTCTGTCTCTGTATCTGTCTCTGTCTCTCTCTCTGTCCCCTTTATACTTGTGGACTTGCGACATGAGCGCAAGCTAGCGCGCCCATACATGTATGTACGCGTGTGCACACTCACATACACAGTTTGTATGCACTCACACACACACACACACACACACACACACACACACACACATATACACACACATTCACACAACACATACACTTGCATACACACACACATACTTACATACACACACACACACACACACACACACATATATATATATATATATATAACACACACACACACACACACACACAAACACACACACATACATATATATATATGTGTGTGTGTGTGTGTGTGTGTGTGTGTGTGTGTGTGTGTGTGTGTGTGTGTGTGTGTGTGTGTGTGTGTGTGTGTGTGTGTGTGTGTTTTATATATTGGTATATGTATATATAAACCGATGCCACGTAAAACATAATGAAATATCTTTTAAAAATAAAAATAAATCATCTCCCCCCCCCCCACACCCCTTTTTTGTTAAGAAAAAGGACATTAAAAACGTAACATACCAAAGTGAGTCGCAATATGCAGTTTATCATCAGCCTCGAAGGTGGGTAGGTCTGATCCATGGATGCCAGCTCTGTAGATGGTACCGGGTACGACGTGGTACTGCAGGATCTCTGCCAAGTACATCAGTCACACGTGGAATAAATGCGCATGCGTGTACATGTACATATGAAACATACATGCATGCATGGACACTTTCACAAATCTTGGTAAAATGTTGTGTGGTTGTTGGTTTTGTTGTTGTTGTTGTTGTTCTTGTTGTTTTGTTTGTTTGTTTGGTTGGTTGTTTATTTATTTGTTTGTTTGTTTGTTTGTTTGTTTGTTGTTTGTTTGTTTGTTTTCGGTTTTGATAATCAATTACAGTTAGATCTGACCTCGCACAGGCGAAACATAACACAAATCCCACTGAAGAATTTTCAAAGAAGAGATTTTCCTACGCCGTGAAGCGTAGGTTAAACTAGAGCTAGTCCTTTTACTACTTACTTCTACTACTACTCCGACTATTACTATTACTACTGCTATTACTATTACTATTACTACTACTACTACATGTACTATTACTACTACTACCACTACTACTACTACTGCTACTGCTGCTACTATACTATTACTACTACAGCCACTGCTACTTCTACTACTACTGCCGCTGCTGCTACTACTACTGCTGCTACTATCATTAATATTACTGCTGCTACTACTTCGACTACATGAACAAATCCCTTTACTACTACTACAAATATTATCATCATCATTATTATTACTGTTATTATTATCCACTACTACTACTACTGCTACTACAAACTCTAGTGAGCATCTTTCTAATCTAAAATGAGAGACAGACACAGAAATTCAGATGGAAAACGTGTGTTAGATATTGTATGATGATACAGACATGTGTGTGTATGTGTGTGTGTCTCTGTGTGTGCCTGTGTGTGTGTCTGTGTGTGCATACTGACAATATATGTGTGTGCGTGCATACGCGTGTGTATGTGAGTGCCAGTTCGCGTTTATATCACTATGCATGTCATGTATGTATTCGAAGCCTTGTGATGTGTACGTATGCTTATGTACAAGTGAGTTTTTCACTATGTGTCTGTGCTGCACACATGTACATGTATTGCCAGAATTGATTTTGTTGTTGTCGATAATAATAATAATAATAATAATAATAATAATAATAATATAACAATAATAATAATAAAATAATAACAACAACAATAATAATAATAACCAGTCGCCGTGGTGTAGTGGTTAACACAACGGACTACCGACTGGAGGGGTCGTGGGTTCGAATCCCCATCAGTCCCTTCAAAAATCATTGTGGGATTTTTTGGCTCTAACCGGCTCCTACCCAGAGTTGGGCATGCTATGGGCTCATTGGGAAGACTGGGACCACACAGTCGAGTCTCATCCACTTCATGGATGCGTCATTGAGGGTGTTGCTCAAATCTTCTGACCAGCACCGCAGATGTCTGTATATCTCGGTCCTCGTTGACGCCAGGATATGTTATGATAGTAAGCGTAGAGTGTAACCCTGCCAAGTCTCAATCCTAGATGGAACTCCATAGTATCATGATTATCACCCTCATCGACATCATGATCATCGCATTGTAAAAACTGTTCTAGCTTCTGTGGCCATTAAGGTGGGACAAGAAAAAAAGGTGAGCACAAAGGTAACCTCCCTGAGTGCAATGATCCTAAAATGATAATAGTAGTGATGATGATGATGATGATGATGATGATGATGATGATGATGATGATGATGATGATGATGATGATGATGGATGATGATAACAATAATAAAAATGATAATAACAGCAATAATAATAACAACAACAATAATAATAATAATACATAATAATAATAATAATAATAAAAATGATAATAATAATAATAAGTAAAAATGAAAAACTGACCAGCCCAGGGGTTGAACCCACATCCCCTGCGTTATGAGCACAGCGCTCTAACAACTGAGCTACCAGGCTACAAAAGCCCTACAGACGTAGTTTAACATACCTGCCAGCAGTTCAGGTTTCTGCATCAGGGCGTTGAACTTGTCTCCCAGGGCGGCGAACGCGGCGTCAGTCGGGGCGAACACTGTGACGGGGTTCTGGTCTGTCTCACACACACACACACACACACACACACACCACACACACACACACACACACACACACACCACACACACACACACACACACAGGCACACAGAGGCACAGAGGCACACACACACACACACACACACACACAGACAAACAAACACACACACACACACACACACACACACACACACACACACACACACACACAACACGCACACACGCACGCACACAGACACACACACAGAGACACACACAGAGACACACACACATAAAACACACACATACACAAACACATACACACACACATACACACACACATACACAACACATACACAAACACACACACAGACAACACATGCGCACAGAGACACACACACACACAGACACACACAACAGAGACACACACACACACACAGACACACACACATAGACACAGACACACACACACAGACACACACACAGACACACAGAGAAACAACACACAGACACACACACACAGACACACACACACACACAACCACCACACACACACACACACACACACACACACACACACAACACACACATGATCAGATGAAATGAGAAAGATCAGAGACATTTTCAGACATGTCTATTCAGTGGAATATAGAACTTGGCGAAATGGAAATAGATTGGCAACGTTTTGAAACGGGGACATGAAAAGCAGGACCTACTAAATACTAAACTGGCACCACTACAATGTTTGAAGCATTAAGATCGGCCAGCAGAGAATATTTGGTGGGATGGGATTGGATAGATTAGATTAGGATGGATGGATAGGCAGATGGGTGCATGGATAGATGAGTGGGTGCATGGATAGCTAAGATGATTATATGGTAGACCGGATGGGTGAATTTGGATATTGCCTGAGAAGGGAATCGATGGACGGTGAGCCTGAAGTTGGGTTGGAATTCTGTTCCAATGATTAGACATGACTAGATAGACAGATGATAGACAGATATATTCATTGAAAGACTAATAAATAGCTAGATTGACAGATGATGGATAGACTGATGACAGACAGAATGACAGACGGATAAATTTATACAGATCTACACAAAGAGATTAAGATAGATTACTAGTATACTCGGTTGGTTTAACTGAATTAGTTGATACACAGATTGATAGATAGACAAATAGATTGACAGATAGTACAGACTGACAGACAGACTGATCAACAGATAAACAGACTGACATAGATTGATACAATACAAAAAGCAATTGATGATTGGTTGATTGATCGATGCTTATAACAAATAACATCAGTGCTATAAGCTGTGGTTGTAGGCATTGGCTGTGCATTCTTTGTCAATTTTATATTAATACCATATATTTACTGAAGCTTGGAAATGAAGAGGTTAGATCTAATCGAATAACACATACATGCTAATTCTCTTGTTGTTGTGTTGTTGTTGCTGCTGCTGCTGCTTGTTTGAGTACGATTTACATGCTCCATTGTGCACTTAAATTAAGATTTATAAGTAAATTTAAAAATGGACTTCTAGGCCAAATCAGATCTACATCAGATCTATATTTTGATAATTCGGTTGAATTAGCCGCCAGCTCAATTGAAAACCACTGTGGCCCTTGGTCTATTCTCCAACGCATTGTTATTTCTGCGATTTGCCTTTAACAAGCTTGTAAATAACTTTAAGATTGCGCGTTCCTTTCCCACCTAACTCACCCGCCAAAAATTCATCAAGTCCCACTGCGTGTGCCGCAGTCATCAAGGAGGTGAGATCTGATTCGTTGTTGATGACGTCAGCGACCGTTCCATTGGGGGCCTCCATGGGGCCGTACAGATAATGGATGATTCCGTTGGAGGCCGTGGTGTCTCTGTTTTGCAAGGGGACGCCTTCTACCGTAATATGCTGTCGAAACAATTCCAACAAATAAATGAAAAAGAAATAACATGGCCGAGCCTTCATTAATTCTGTATATGTGACGTACTGTATCATCCTACCCCTGCCCTCTCTACTCGTAATTTTGAGCTGTTCGTCTCAGAATCTACGATCAGAATCAGAAACTGTTCGTCTCAGAATCCATGATCAGAATCAATGCAACAGATTGATTGATTCATTAACGTTTGTCAAAACCATGATCAGTGCCATATTTTTCAATGTAAGCGTTTGATGGACCTGAGCTAGAAACAATAACGAGATCTACCTGTCGATGTCTAGGGGTGCAAGAAGATCCTTTCAGACAGAAACGATAGGATGGAGGAAAACCACTTTTGGGTTATACTGGATTTCTTTGATCATCACGCCAGAAATCATCCACACGAAATGCAAGCAACGCTATGGAATATGTGTAGGGCCTGTGGTGAAGGTTGTTCTCCCTGGATAAGACACGTCCCCACCGTGTGGCGTCAAAACGTTTTTACATCAAGACATGGGAGGTATTTTAAGTTACCCAGAAATCTGCCTGCGCCTGCCTGCCTGCCTGCCTGTCCCCTGCCTGCCCTGCCTGCCTGCCTGCCTGCCTGCCTGCTGCCTGTTTGCCTGCCTGCCTGCCTGTCTGTCTGTCTATTTATCTGTCTGTCTTCTGTCTGTCTGTCTGCCTGCCTGCCTTTTTGTCTGTTGTCTGTCTGTCTGTCTGTGTATCTGCTACCAAAATGTGTTAGCAAGATCTTCTAGCTGTTTCTGGGTGTATATTTACCTACATTTTATCAATGTTGTGGACAGCTGAGCAGCTGCAAATGCATAATTTTGGAGATCACGGTCACATGGGAAAAAAAAGTGTGTAAAATCAGCGCTTTTTGAGGAAGGCAGAGGAACAGCTGTTTCTCAGAAACGTTTACAGTAATTACATTCTGTTTTCATTGTAGCGACAGTCTATCGTTGTCCTCGATGTATGTCAAGTTTTATTTCAACTGAAGTTTTTTCATGGCCACAGAGACCTTAAGAAGTGCAAAAATATTTATGTTCTGTGATTTTTTAAACATAAACAGGGAGATTGTTAAAATGGCTCTACACTTTTTAACGCGCTTTTTTTTTTTTTTTTTTTTTTTTTTAAACCTTTGAAAGTGGATTTATCTACAGAATTTCGCCAGAGAGAACTCTTTTTGTGGTCGTGGGACCTTTAACATGTGCACTTCAGGCCCTCCAGCTCGCAGCTGACAATTAAGTGTTTCCTCGCATTACCCTTCTATCTATCTCTCCCTGACGCCCGAAATGGTCCAAGCAGGTAGATAAAAGAAAGGAGAAAGAAAAGAAAACACAAGTTCAAGAAAAAGAAGACCAAAAATTGACAACAGTGATTTAAGGAACCAGAAAAAACACGAAAGAAGAATACGAACGCGTATTTAATACAACAAGACAAAGACAGGCGCAAATTTTCGGCCAACTGGCCTTTGTCAAGCGTAAGATTACAGACAAACAAACATCAGATTCAAACAAACACCAGATACAAAAATTTTTGAGAAAAAGACTGAAACATTGAACACAGCAGCAGGGAAGTTTCTTTGTCTCTAATCTTACGCTTGACAAAGGCCAATTGGCCGAAAATTTGCGCCTGTCTTGTCTTGTTGTATTAAATACGCGCTCGTCTTCTTCTTTCGTGTTTTTTCTGGTTCCTGTTTGCTTGAACGCGGGCAGTCACACTTGTTTTGAACAATGATTTAACCATCATTTGATAACCTACCTGACCGTACGTGTTGACGCGGATGGTTTGTCCGTTGAGGGAGGTGAGAAGACGTTCGTTGTACAGCTGGTCACGTGGGATGGTGCCGTTGACTACGTGGTATAGCAGTAAGTTTTTGAGGGCGACAGGGTCCTTCTCCAACTGTTGCACTGAGGTACCTTCACTTATCAAGTAGCGCTCCAGATATATATCGGAGGGCACGAAAAGTGTGTACGGACCTGTCAAATAAAATGCATAATGATCACGATGAAACATGGGAATTGTGATGATAACAAATTGTTTTTGTATAGTGTTATTCTCCAAACTACTTTGGTCTCACTGCGTATCATACATTCACAAGACACACTCATACATACAGTATTACTGCATGTGCAGTGAGAGTCCTTGCCAGATTCATTCTTTACAGAGTCATAACCAATGTAGCTGAGCCCTCTATTCCCGAGTCTCTGAGTGGCTCTCTCTTTCATATACCATCTGCAACAGAAGTGTTAAACAAAACCAGGATCTCCACGTGGTGATTGTAGATTTGACCAAAGCATTTGACGCCGTTCACTGGAAGGACAAGTGGAAGATATTACTAAATTTTGGTTGCCTCAAAAGCTTGTCTCGCTGACTGTTTCCTTCCACAATGGCATTCTCGCCTAGACGCAAGACAGACATACGAAACCTCCCCAGTACAGAACGGACGAAACAGGATGCTTCTGGCTCTTACGTTCTTCTCTTCTTAATTGCAGCATGCTGATTGATGTATTCAAAGACTTTGAGGGATTGTATGATTGATGCATTCAAAGACTTTGAAGGGATGTGTATGATTGATGCATTCAAGACTTGAAGGATGTGTATGATTGAGCATTCAAAGACTTTGAAGGGATGTGTACATTAAGTTCCATTCAGGTGGAAAGTTTTTCAATCTGTGGAGACTCCAAGCATAGTCCTCAAAGCCATCCTGCGGGAATTGCTCTTTGAAAATGACTGCACTGGCTGCTCATTCCCATAAGAACATTCAGCGCACCACTTTTGCTGTATTCTGCAAACGCTTCGACCTTACAGTAGCCTTAGCATCACAGTAAGTGTGTTTCAGCTGACATCACCTTAATCGTCATTACTCATATTATCATCAACAACAGGGCATCAAGACTGTAAATACATTCTGTTACCTGGACAATGCGGCGAGCAGCAGTGGATCTCTTGATGCTGAGATGGCACTGGGCATCTCCAAGGCTAACTATGCCTTTTGCAGGTTGACCAACAGGTTGCTGCAAGACCATGGCATTGAGTTGCCGCTAAGATTGCTATGTACAGAGCAGTAGTCGAGAGCACCCTGCTGTACTGTTCCAAGACCTGGACTACCCAACGATGACACTTCAACAGCAGGAACGATTCCACCAAAGATGTCTGAGCAAGATTTAGCAACATCACGTGACAAAATCGAGTGTCCAACCTTCAAGTTCTAAAGAAGTGCAGCTTGCCAAGAATAGTTTCTGCTTGTCAAGTGCCAGCATATTTAGACATGACGTCGTCTGTATGGAGCACAACCCCGTCCCAAAGATGCTTCTGTATGGAAATCTGAAGCAAGAATATCTAGACTCGGGGAAAACCATTAGTGATAAAAGGATACCCTGAAGATCAATCTTAACATCAGCGTTGTTCTGGTGATGTCAGTATAGGATTAGAAAAGTCCCCCTTCCCCCCACTTCCCTGGGATGGTTATCCCCGTCGGCCATATCACCTGAGGTGGGTGTCGACGTAAAAACTGAACCAAATCAATCAGTCGATCAAATCAAACCATGAAGATCAACTCTGTGAGCTGTGCCATCAACATCACCTACTGGGAAGACTTTGCCCACAGCAAAGTAAGTTGGCGACAGCAGTGCACGCAGTGCGCAACCACACTTGAACAGCACAGAACAACTGCTGTTCAACAGGAAAGGGACAGGCAGAAGCGGAGCCCAAGGCCGCAGCACTCTTCCCATGTAACATGTGTGCAAGAAAATGTGCCTCTAGGATCGGTCTTTTACTCTGAATAAAGACCCATTACAGGCAATAAAGGACCAGTATACCTCGTCATTCGTCAGATCAATTGGAGACTCCTTACTGATATCACCTTCCATATAAATAGACACACGTACCCAGATGAATACATATTCACATGATTTAATTATGTATAGATTTACGATGGTCATAGACGGATGTATCTATCAATCAGTATACGGTCAGTATTAATGATTATATAACACAAAAGGTTTTTGTTTTGTTTTTTTGTTTTGTTTTGTTTGCATATTCAAGAAGATGAAAAACGTTCTTACCAACAAATACCTATCAATTAACATCAGGAAGAGAGTTCTTGAATGTTATATAGAACCGTTACTGTTATACGGTTGCGAGGCGTGGACAGTCAACAGGCAAAGCCAAAAAAGGATTGAGACAGCCGAGATGCGGTTTCTAAGAAGGATGTTGAGTTCCATGGACAGCAAAGAAAACAAACGAGACAGTCTTGATGGAGGAAGGCACAAGAAGATCACTGATAAGGAAGATTAGGAAAAGACAAGCAACACTTACAGGCCATTTGATGAGGAAAGGGAAATTAGAGCACCTGATCATAACAGGAAAGCCGGAGGGAAACGAGAACTCCAGGTAGACCCAGGGAGAAAATATTGTACGGACTTGCAGGGTGGCTGAGGACAGAGAGGGTGGGAGAAGTACTTGCAGCGACTAGGGATAGATTCGTATGGAGGGCCACGATTGCCAACGCCATGCGGCAGGGCTCATGATGATGATGATGATATTCATTTAATCATCATCATCTTTCTTACCTTCATCTTTATACTCATAATTGTCTTTACCACCATTTTTGGCATTATCATCATCATCAAACTTCTATACATATAAAAATTCACAGACGAATTATGGTTCTTTCTATTTCAAATTAAGAAATTACATGATGTATGGAAATGTATTTAACTGTATTGATGAAGGCATTTTATCTGTAAGGGGCTGTGGCCTAACAAACGCACTCTGTCTCTGTCTCTGTCTCTGTCTCTGTCTCTGTCTCTGTCTCTGTCTTCTGTCTGTCTGTCTGTCTGTCTGTCTGTCTCTCTACCTGCCTGCCTGCCTGCCTGCCTGCCTGCCTGCCTGCCTGTCTGTCTGTCTGTCTCTCTCTCTCTCTCTCTTTCTCTGCATCTATGTGTACGCATCAGTGCATGTGTTTGTGCATGTATGAGTATGTGTATGAGTTTGTATGCACGCACGCTCACTTATATTATGTGTAATGTACATACTTCAGTAAGTTCAGTCTCTGTAAGCCTGCTGATCTGTTCGCACGAGTTTGACATTGAGAGAGGGAGAGAGAGAGAGAGAAAGTTTGTGCGAGCGGTCCTCCATCTCACCCAGCTGTGAATGGGATCCTCACCATGTTCAGAGTTAGACGAGGTAAAACAGTGAGATGGAAGAAATGGGCATCAGACCCATAATAATACGCTGACCACGAGAAGATTTGAGCTCTCTACCATCTCACTCCCCTACGCCCTCAAGGTTACCGGATAACCTTTACCGAACACACCTTTTTTTACCTGTGGTGGCTGCATCTCACCTACCGTCATTGTTGAGAGTGTCCATCAGTCCAGCTGCCCTCAGCAGACCTCTCAGCGTGGTTCCAGACACAGCATGGCCAAGAGTCACCGCTGCCTCCGCGGACGACTGCAAACCCACCAACATCATTGCAGCAACAACAACGACCCACGACAAAGACATTTTCATTTCTATCTTGACTCCGAGGGCTAGCAACTACAGGTGACTGAATCCTAGCCGCTTGAATTCTTTACCCAGTCTTTGTCCCAGAGAAAATGCCCAGCGTTTCATGAGTGTCCTAAAACCACGACATCTTTCCACCGACTCGAATTCTACCATAGATGTGTATAGTCACATAGACTTGCATTTCAGAGAAATTGTCTATATGATAGCCTAGGCAATGATTGCTGTTTATTTTGTCGGCTGAAGCATTTATGGAAGGATAAGAACATTTCCAAATGCCTATCAATTAACATCAGGAAGAGAGTTCTTGAATGTTATCATTATCATCATCATCAGGTGCCTTGCCGCACGACGTTGGCGATCATGGCCTTCCATCTGTCTCTATCTCCTGTTGCCCCAAGCATCTCTTCCATCCTCTTTGTCCTCAACCACTCTGCAAGTCCGTCTAATATCTTCTCCCTTGGTCTACCTGGTGCTCTCTTTCCCTCCAGCTTTCCCTTTGTGACCAGGTGCTCCAATTCCCCTTTCCTCATAAAATGGTCTATAAATGTTGCCAAATGCTCAATGTCTGTAAGCCTTCTGATCTATATGCGCGAGTTTGACATTGAGAGAGAAAGAAAAATTAAGAAAACAACTTTGTGCGAGCGGCCCTTCATGTTATGTAGAACCGATACTGTTATACGGTTGTGAGGCGTGGATAGTCAACAAGCAAAGCCAGAACAAGATTGAGGCAGCCGAGATATGGTTTCTAAGAAGAATGTTGAGAGTTCTATGGACAGCAAAGAAAACAAACGAGACAGTCTTGATGGAAGCACACACAAGAAGATCATTCATAAGGAAGATTAGGAAAAGACAGGCAACATTTATAGGCCATTTCATGAGGAAAGGAGAACTAGAGCACCTGGTCACAAAAGGAAAGCTGGAGGGAAAGAGAGCACCAGATAGACCCCGGGAGAAAATATTGGACGGACCTGCAGGGTAGCTGAGGACAGAGAGGTGGAAGACGTGCATGCGGCAACGAGGGATTGATGCATATGGAGGGCCATGATCGCCAACGCCATGCCGCAAGGCACTTGATGATGATGATGATGATGATGATGATGATGATGATGATGATGATGATGATGATGATGATGATGATGATGATGATGAGATGATGATGAAGAACAGTTCCACGAAACACAAAGTCAGACCCTTACGTGTACTGGTATATTTCATCTTCCTGCCTGCATGCGAGACATGGACCTGCACAGCGGATCTGGAAAGATGATTCCAAATCATGCAAATCAGGTGCCATCGCAAGATAACAAGCCATCATATCACCAAAGAACGAGAGCTCCTGATCATCAAACAACACATTGTATTACAATCTGAATGTCTCTTATTTCTGTTAAGAAAAGAAGATTAAACGTATGAAATTGAGGGTGATGAGGCCCTACTGAACAAAATCCAGATTCCAGACTAACAAAACGGAAGCTTTTTATTAAATCCCTTTCCGTCGTCTGCTTTAGTCATCGGAATTTTGATTGAAACTTTCTTCTTTCAGAACGTTTTGCAAGCTGACTGCTTATCATCGTCTGTTTTTCTGCTAAAAATATTGGCCACAGAGGTAAACTGAAATTAGAGAAACGACACGGAAACGTTGTGTCGTTCTGTGTACTCATGAGCCATAGCGAGGCAATACTATCACACAGTGTGACAGAGCTAGTTTCCGATTTTGTTGTGTTGTTGTTGTTGTTGTTGTTGTGTGTTGTTGTGTGTGTGTGTGGTGTGTGTGTGTGTGTGTGTGTGTGTGTTGTGTGTGTGTGTGTGTGTTGTGTTTGTTTGTTGTTGTTCGTTCGTTCGTTTGTTTGTTCGTTTGTTTGTACGTTTGTTTGTTTCTTTTGTCTGCCTATCTGTCTCTGTTTGTCTGTTTTTCTTTCTTTCTTTGTGTTTTTTTTTTATTGTTTGTTTTCGGTGTTGTTGTTGTTGTTTTTTGTTGTTATTTGGTTGTTTGGCTGGTTGATTTTGTTGTTTTGTTGTTTTGTTTATTACGGGTGTTTGTTTTGGGTGTTTGTTTACTTTGTTTTTGTTTGGATTTTTGTGTGTGTGTGTGTGTATGTTTTGCTGTAGACAGACTTGTTGTTTTGTTTATTTTTCGTGTGAATGTTTTTCCCATTTGTTCTTTACAGCACACTCACCTAACTACTGTGAATGAAAATTTTTAGAGTGATATCAGCAGCACGAAGCACGCAAGAATTCAGAAAATGCAGGTACATTGTACCCAGTCCCAAAGGAAGGCAACTAGGGTTGTCTCCCTTGCATTCAGGAACAAAAAAACAAAAACAACCAAACAAAACAGATCTTTTCCTTTCCTGGATAGAAAAAAAAAGCCTAATCTGAAACTGTCAAACTGTCTCGGTAAGTAAAAGTTTTGCTTGGTTGGTTGATTGGTTGGTTGGTTAGTTGGTTGGTTGGTTGGTTGGTTGGTTGGTTGGTTGGTTGGGTGGGTGGGTGGTTATGGTTGGTTGGTTGGTTGGTTGGTTGGTTGGTTGGTTGGTTGGTTGGTTAGGGTTGGTTGGTTGGTTGGTTGGTTGGTTGGTTGGTTGGTTGGTTGGTTAGGGTTGGTTGGTTGGTTGGTTGGTTGGTTTGGTTGGTTGGTTGGTTGGTTGGTTGGTTGTTGGTGTTGGTTGGTCGGTCGGTCGGTTGGTTTGTTGGTTGGTTGGATTGGTTGGTTGGTTGGCGTTGGTTGGTTGGTTGGTTGGTTGGTTGGTTGGTTGGTTGGTTGGTTGGTTGGTTGGTGTTGGTTGGTTGGTTCGTTCGTTCGTTCGTTCGTTCGTTCGTTCGTTCGTTCGTTTTTATTGTTGATGTTATTTGCTTGAGGTTTTTTTTTTCTTTGGTTGGTTGGTTGGTTGGTTGGCTGGTTGGTTGGTTGGTTGGTTGGTTGGTTCGTTGGTTGCTTGTTTGCTTGCTTGCTTGGGTGGGTGGTTGGTTGGTTGGTTGATTGGTTGGTTGATTTTTTTTTCATGTTAGTTTCAGATCTATCTACCTACGTCTACGATTTCTATACAGTCTTCGTTCCAGGGATTGTCCTAAAATGTGGTTTTGGTAAAGTGTAACCTGTTTGCAGAGTTGGAGGAAAGTCGGTGGATGAATGGGGTGAGCGAATATCTGAGATTAAGGTCTGAGAGAGACTTTGGTCAGTTAGATAATGGGAGAAGGTTTGATCGAGGCCGAATGCGTTAAGTCGTGCTTCTAGTTTACCGAAATCACGTTCTTATCAAAGACCTGTACTTTTGCAAAAAGGAGTATTGATTGTGTGTGGTTATATAGCAGTTTTTTTTCCCTTGACCTTTCTGTGTAAAACTTCGGAATAAAATGAAAATCATGAGCACAAGTTCAAATCTTTGTTGATCTGGTTTCTGTTATTTGAGGGATTGGAGCTTCATCTAACGGTGCGTTAAGATTCAGTGTGTTGCATATTAAGGATTTATTCTAACTGTTCGATAGTTGTGAAAAAGCCAAAATAATGCTTTTTTTTTCACTGTTAAAAAATTCGTTCATCCCCTCTCTCTCCCTCTCTATCTCAGTCACTCTCTCTCTCTCTCTCTCTCTCTCTCTCTCTCTCTCTCTCTCTCTCTCTCTCTCTCTGTGTTCGCCTCTCTTTCACACAGACACGCACACACACACACACACACACACACACACACACACACACACACATATATTAAAATATATATATATATATATATATATATATATATATACAGAGACAGAGACAGAGAGACACAGAGAGACACAGAGAGAGACACAGAGAGACACAGAGAGACACAAAGAGAGATACAGAGAGAGAAACACACAATCATTTGAATATGTATATACAGTATAACGTATGCATGACTACATGGCTAAATTCATTTGCTCTGTGTGTACTTTGTTAAGCTTTTTTATTATTATAATTATTTTGCAGTATCTTGTTTTCTGTTGTTTTAATGCAGGTAGATTGGCAACGTCAGATGCATAAACTGGCCTGTGTGCTATTACCGATCAGGTGGGGGTTTTTAAAGACTATCTGCTGCATAATACGTTCTTTCTGACTAAATTTAGGACTATTTTTGAGAACAGACCGTTACAAAAAGTAAGCTGGTTCTCAAAACAGACCGCCTGCATAGTTCGTTCATCCCGGTTGTGAAACATACGCTACATATAACGACTGTTTTCTATAACGTTTTCTCTGAGATATTGCCTTGATGTATCATCATTATGAAACGTCTTCAGTTTCAGTTTCAATTTCAGTTTCAGTTTCTCAAGATGACGTCTCCGCGCTCGGAATGAATTCCATATGCACTAACGTCACAGGTGCCATGTAATGGAGAAGATCCAGAACGATCACGTCACAAGCCTTAAGCCTGCACATAAATCCATGAGCAGGCCAGGTCCTGAGGTCCTACCGAGACAGTTCCATAACCCTGAGGTCGTAGGGGAATGAGGTGGCAGAGATCTCAACTTTTACCGGTCAAGCACCACGAGGGCACCACCCATCCCCCCTTCCTCGCTTCTAATTCATACTCAGATTCACTTTTTTTAAATCTAGACTTCAGCTAGGCAAGAAGGCTAATTGGTCTTCAAGGGGTAGGACCTGGGAAACCAACCTATCTCTCCATTGTTTTATACCAAGGCAGCCGGGCAATGCCCTGCTCTTCACGATTTTCAAACTGCCGTGGAATCTTTAGCGTGCGCAGCTAGAAGGCACACAGGTCCGACTCGTTTTTCGTCCCCTTCCGAAAGACTAGATATTCAGTTCGATTTTCCGGTCAAACTGAGGAAAAAAAGTCGAGGCCTCTACTGGGAGCGAACCCTGGAACCTCGAGTTTTGTTATTGGCAGGCGAACGTCTGAACCATTCGGCTACTCTTCTCTGTCTGTAGAAATGTCTTCGCTAGGAATGGTTGGTGTTTGGTCTGCGCGACCTTTCCTTTCTGTATGAAAACCAAAGTATTTTTTCAAGAACCGACTGCCTGAATAATCAGCGCTGTAATATTGAATGCCGCTCAATTTTTGAGAATTGACTGTTTTTTCTATAACTTAAATTGCTCTGTTTGAGGGATCGAACTGAAGCACGATGATTACGAAATCGCTTCATTACGAGCAGCTGCTTATCTCTCGGAAACAGCACGCCTGTCCAGGTTTAGCCTGTCAAAAAGTAGGTCAAAACTGTCCACTTTCAAAGGATTCGTGACCCTTCCTGTCCAGGTTTGTCTGGACTTGGCTTTTACTGCCACCGTTATCGTAAACATCTGCCGCGAACCTCTGTCTCCATCTCTTTCTTCTCTCTCAGTCGTCCTGTCTGCCTCTTTCGGTCGTTCTGTGTTACTGTCGACTTACTCTCACTCTTTCGGTTTTTGTCTTTTTCTTCGTCAGTGTCTGGTTTTGTGAGTGAAGATGCTACGTGTGGCCTTGTTGCTGGTGTGGGTGTCGGGGTGTCTGGGTATGCAGGCCGTGACGGACCTGTTGAGGGCATCCAACCAGACTCAGTTTGTGGCCGTTCTTGAACAAGCCATTGACGAGGGCTTGCTGGATCTGTCCACCGGAGGTGAGCTAAGGGGAGCGGGGAATGGATTTTTGTTTGTTTAGTTGTTTGTTTGTTTTGTTTGTTGGTTTGTTGGTTTGTTTGTTTGCTAGTTTGCTTGTTTGTTTGATTGCTTGCTTGCTTGCTTGTTCGATTGTTTGTTGTTGTTTGTTTGTTTGTTTGTTTGTTTGTATGTTCGTTTGTTTGTTTCCTTTCTTGCTTGCTTGCTTGCTTGCTTGTTTGTTTGTTTTTTGTTTGCCTGCTTGTTTGCTTGTTTGCTTGTTGCTTGCTAGTTGCTTTTGCTTGCTCATTTGCTCGCTTACTTATTTGCTTGTTTGTTTGGTTTGTTATTTGTGTGTGTGTGTGTCTGTCTGTCTGCTTGCTCATTTACTTGTGTTTTTGTTGTTGGTTTGGTTTGGGTCTTTTTTTTTTTCATTTGGTATTTGGTGGCATTTCCAGTATCCTGTCACTGGCACCTTTTGGCTTTCAGCACTGTCATTTATTCAAATGTCTTTTGTGACTGAAAAACCTGTCACACTCACAGTAGTGTTGGTGTCTTCTGTTGCTGTTTCTGTAATAAGGCTTGGGTGTTTTTGTTTTTGTTTTTGTTTTGTTTTGTTTCGCTTTGTTTTTGTTTTAATGTTGTTGTTTTCTTTTCTTTCCTTTTCTGTTTTTCGGAAACGGGTCATCAGCTGTGTGCCCAAACCCCAACATCAGGTTGAAAGACCAGTGGATCGCTTTTTTCAGGCCTCTATTCTTTCCGCCCTGTCCAGCTTGGATGGCTGAATTAGTAGCTGAAGCTGCCACTGGCACATGAATTATATCTTCTTTTATGTCTTTGCTCCCTCGTTGACTTAAAAATAGTCTGATGTCTTTATTCCTTTATTGGCTTTTTTTTTTTTTATGTCTTTCTTCCTTCATTTACTGAAATATTTCTTTTTTTATTTTTTCGTTCCTTTATTGACTTAAAATACTTCTTCTTTCAAATTAAAATATTTCTTTTTTCGCTTCATTGACATAGAAATTTCATTTTTCCGTATCTTCATTCTGTCCCTGACTTAAAATATTTCTTTTTTAATTCCTTCCGTTAATTAAGGTCATAGTAATTTTATGTAAAAACAAAGCAACGTAAAACGCTGTTTTTTGTTTTCTCGTCTGACATCGCCTTTATCCTTTTGCTTTTCCCACTCATAGGTCCTTACACCATACTGGCTCCCACGGATGACGCGTTCAGCAAACTGACGTCAGAGGAACTGACGTCACTGACGACTGACGAAAACGCCCTCAGGGACGTTGTCAAATACCACGTGATTCAGGGCGAGACCTTCACCTGGGACTTGTCTGACGGTCACATTCTGCACACAGTTAATGGTCACAACATCCGCGTCTACAACACTGGACAGGTATCTTGTAGGGCTTAGATTCGAATCCAGATAGAAGGGTCATCGTCATTCATCGTCATCAACATCGTCATCGTCGTCATCGTAGTCATTATCGTCATCATCGTCGTAACCACCATCATCACTATTGTCAGCAGCAGCAGTACCATCTTCATGAGCAGCAGCAGCATTGTCATCGTCGTCATCGTCATCGTCATCCTCATAACGCTGTAACAGTTTGTACATCTATATAAGGCGAGTAAAACCAAAAGCGTTTAATCCTAAGAAAGAAAGAAGGAAAGATACAAAGAAAGAAAGAAGGAATGAAGGAAAGAAAGAAAGAAAGACAGACATAAGAAAGTATGTCATTTTTCCTTTTAAAAGTACACAGTTGAACAGTGCTCACTTGAATTACACAGATTTAGAGGCAATTCATTCATTTATTCATCCATCCATTCATCCATCTATTCATTTCTTCAGTCAACCATCCATTCATTCATTTCTTCAATCATCCATCTATATATTCATTCATTCATTTCTTCCTTCTTTTTTTTAAATTCCATTCATCCTTTCTTTCATCCTCCATTCCATTCATTTTTTTTCATTGCACCATTCACCCAGTCATTATTATCATATTCCATGCATATATTGCAAGTAATATATGAGGAGCAGGAGGATGCCACGGCGACAGCAATATTGATGATGATGGTGGTGGTGGTGGTGGTGGTGGTGGTGGTGGTGGTGACGACGACGACGATGACGACGGCGACGACGACGACGACGATGATGATGATGACGACGACGACGACGACGAGGATGATGACGACGACAATGATGATGATGCTGATGATTGAGACCTCTCAAAAATTCCACACACCGTCGTTATCGTTCCTTTTCAGAGCATCTACCTGAACAATGCTCACCTGGTGAAGGGTGACCTTGAGGCCAGCAACGCCGTCATCCACCTGATTGACGAGGTGCTGGACGTCCCTGAGGGCACCATCTACGCCGTCAGCAGGAACCCCCAGTACCCCCTGTCCATGTTTGCTGACTACATGGACAAGGTCCACATCAACCACACGATGGACTTGCCTTGTAAGTCTTCCTGGACAAGTTGTGGTGGGTTTGGTTGTTCTGGGTGGGTGGTTGGTTGGGTGGATGGGTGAGTGAGTGGGTGATTGGTTGGTTGTGTTGGTTGGTTGGTTTGTGTTGGTTGGTTGTGTTGGTTGTGTTGGTTGTGTTGGTTGTGTTGGTTGGTTGTGTTGGTTGTGTTGGTTGTGTTGGTTGGTTGTGTTGGTTGTGTTGGTTGTGTTGGTTGTGTTGGTTGGTTGGTTTGTGGTTGGTTGGTTGTGTTGGTTGTGTTGGTTGTGTTGGTTGTGTTGGTTGGTTGGTTGTGTTGGTTGGTTGTGTTGGTTGTGTTGGTTGTGTTGGTTGTTGTTGGTTGGTTGGTTGTGTTGGTTGTGTTGTGTTGGTTGTGTTGGTTGTGTTGGTTGTGTTGGTTGGTTTGTTGGTTGGTTGGTTGTTGGTTGTGTTGGTTGGTTGTTTGGGTTGGTTGGTTGGTTGGTTGGTTGGTTGGTTGGTTGGTTGGTTGGTTGGTTGGTTGGTTGGTTGGTTGGTTGTGTGTTGGTTGGTTGGTTGGTTGGTTGGTTGGTGTTGGTTGGTTGTTGGTTGGTTGGTTGGTTGGTTGGTTGGTTGGTTGGTTGGTTGGTTGGTTGGTTGGTTGGTTGGTTGGTTGGCTGTTGGTTGTTAGTTGGTTGGTGGTTGGTTGGTTGGTTGGTGTGTGTGAGTGGTTGGTGGGGTGTTGTTGGTTGGTTGGTTGGTTGGTAGATGTCTGTTGATGGGGATAGGGTGAGGTAGTGAAAGTTTTGTTTGCAGTTGTGGGTAGGATGCGGGAGTCAAAGGGTTAAATTAAAGAACTTCTTCAGAGATGTCGTCGTCATCATCATCATCTTCACCACCATCGTCGTCGTCGTCGTCGTGTCCATCATCACATCATCGTCGTCGTCCGTCGTCGCCGCGCATCATCATCATCATCATCATCATCTTTTTGGAAACACACCTCGGCTGCGATTCTAAAATCACTATTGTGAACAGACATGAAATAAAAGATTCCATTTTTTAGAGATGTTCTTCCAAACGTAAAATTCAAGTTGTTTCCTTTGCTATTCATGGAACTCTTTAACATCCTTCCTAGAAACTGCCTTTCAACTGCCTCACTCTTGTTCTGATTTTGCGTGTTACGAAAAGAGTCATCATCATCAAGTGCCCTGCCACATGGCGTTGGCGATCATGGCACTCCATATGCATCTATCCCTTGTTGCCGCAAGCACATCTTCCACCCTCTTTGTCTTCAGCCACTCTGCAAGTCCATCCAATATTTTTTCCCTGGATCTAGCCAGAGCAGGATCGAGGCAGCCGAGATGTGGTTTCTCAGAAGAATGTTGAGAGTTCCATGGACAGCAAAGAAAACAAATGAGACAGTCTTGATGGAGGCAGACACAAGTAGATCACTCATAAGGAAGATTAGGAAAAGACAAGCAACATTTATAGGCCATTTTATGAGGAAGAGGGATTTGGAGCACCTGGTCACAACGGGAAAGCTGGAGGGAAAGAGAGCACCAGGTAGACCCAGGGAGAGAATGCTGGACGGACTTGCAGAGTGGCCGGGGATGAAGAGGGTGGTGGAGATGCTGGGGACAACTAGAGATAGAGATGGTTGGAAGTCCATGGTCGCCAACGCCATGCGGCAGGGCACCTGATGATGATGATGATGATGACGATCTACCTGATGCTGTCTTTTCCCCCAGCTTTCCTTTGTGACCAGGTGCTCTAATTCCCCTTTCCTCGTAAAATGGCTTATAAATGTTGCCTGTCTTTTCCTAATCTTCCTTATGAATGATCTTCTTGTGTCTGCCTCCATCAAGACTGTCTCGTTTGTTTTCTATGCTGTTTCATGGAACTCTCAACATTCTTCTTAGAAACCACATCTCGGCTGCGAAAAGAGTACTATACTACTAACACACTTGCACTGTCTGGGGTTGCAGCTCGTGACAAGTACACGGTGTTCGCCCCTTCCAATGATGCCTTCAATAATCTGAACCCGGTCATTTTGGAGAGAATCCACTCGTCCTCTTACTATGTCAGAGGTAAGGTCATTTTTTTTTTCTAAACTGTCCATCTCTCTGCCGTATATTTCATTATTTTTCTGTTGTAGAATTGGAAGCTCCTAAAGCATTGTTGGGGCGTACTTTTAAATGTGCATTAACATCATTATTATTATTGTTATTATTATTATTATTATTATTATTATTATTATTTATTATTATTATTATTATTATTATTATTATTATTATTATTATTATTATTATATTATCATTATTATTATTATGATTATTATCATTATTATTATTATTATATCATCATTATTATTATTATTACTATTATCATTATTATTATTATTATTATCATTATTGTTGTTGTTATTGTTGTTGTTGTTGTTGTGGTGGTGGTGGTGGTGGTGGTGGTGGTGGTGGTGGTGGTTGTGGTTGTTGTTGTGGTTGTTGTTGTGGCTGCTGGTTTGTTTTTTTATTATTATTATGTTGTTGTTCCTATTTTTGTTGCTGTTGTTGTTGTTGCTGCTATTGTTGTTGTTGTTGTTGTTGTTGTTGTTGTTGTTGTTGTTGTTGTTGTTGTTGTTGTGTTGTTGTGTTGTTGTTGTTGTTGTTGTTGTTGTTGTTGTTGTTGTTGTTGTTAACATTATTAAAAGAAGCGGAAAACGAAAAAGAAAAAAAAAGGAAACCAAAATAGTTACATTAAAGTATATCTGAAAATACTGAAATATCCCCCGTGCACAGAAATGATCCACATGTTCATGTTGGATATAATCCAATGTTGTTGCACAGTCTTCGTCTCCCATAGGTGTGCATATTAGGTTTTTTCTTTTTTCTTTCCTTTTTTTTTTTCGTCTGTTTGTTTGTTTTAGACAACCATTTTTTGTCAAGATTCATTTTCAGGTATGTTGTGAGACATAGTAATTTAAGACTCATTTTCATGTAGATGATCACTTTGACTGAAGACTCATTTAGGTGTAGATTGGCACTTTGACATCGGTTCATTTTTATGTACATGGTCATATCAACATAGATTAATTTTCTTGTTGATGATCTGTTCTATACAAGACTTATTTTCTTGTATAATTATGGTCACGCCTATGTAAGACTCATTTTCATATAAACAGTCATCTTTAATCCTTTGACTCCCACACACTATTAACCAACTGCAAAAACTTAACCCTTTGACTCTGCACCCTAACAACCAACTGCAAAAATTTAACCTTTGACTCCCCCGCCCTATCCAGGAAGCCTGTGAGAGAGTCAAAGGGTTAAGTTTTTGCTTTGCTAGCATGGTTGGCGATTTAGGATGCTGTTGGACAGGGTGTGGGAGTCAAAAGATTGTGCTAAGACACGTTTTCATGCAGGTGGTCACTCCTACATGAGACTCACTTTCAGTTATATGGTCAATTTGACATAAAACTCATTTCGACACAAATCGTGACCTGTATCGTGGATGGGTATGGTCAGTGTATTGGTGATCACCTGGACAGTTGATTGATTTGGTCCCTTTTTATCCACTGGACGAGGCGGCAGGGAAGTTTTTAGTCCTCTTTTTATTAGCCGTTGTTTGGTGTTTGTGGTCTGTTTGTGACCGTGCATTCGCGCTTGACAAAGGCCGGTTGGCCGAAAATTTGCGCTTGTCTTGTCTTGTTTTGTTGATACGCGCTTACATTGGTTTTCTTGTTCTTCTGGTTCCTGTTTGTTTGGGCGCGGGCAGTCGCACTTGTCTTGGATATCATTTGATTGATTGCCTGTAACTTACATAGGAAAGAAATCAGTGGTCATTGTTTCATTTCAGTGTGTGTGTATGTGTGTGTGTGTGTGTGTGTGTGTGTGTGTGTGTGTGTGTGTGTGTGTGTGTGTGTGTGTGTGTGTGTTGTGTTGACTGTGTGTGTGTGTGTGTGTGTGTGTGTGTGTGTGTGTGTGTGTGTGTTTGTGTGTATGTATGTGTGTGTGTCGTGTTGTGTTGTGTTGTGTTGTGTTGTGTTGTGTTGTGTTGTGTTGTGTTGTGTTGTGTTGTGTTGTGTGCGTGTGTGTGTGTGTGTGTGTGTGTGTGTGTGTGTGTGTGTGTGTATGCATGTGTGTGTGTACGCATGTGTGTGCATATGTTGTGTTTGCGTCTGTGTGTGTGTGTGTCTGTATGCGTGCGTGTGCGTTCGTTCGTTCTTTGATTTAACGTTTTTTCGTTATGAGTGCGTGCGTGTGTGTGTGTGTGTCTGTCTGTCTGTGTCTCTGTGTGTGCGCGCGTCTGTCTCTGTTTGTGCCTGTGTGCATTCGTGTGTGCGTGCATGCGTGTGTGTCTGTGTGTGAATGTCTGTCTGTGTCTGTGTCTGTGTCTGTGTCTGTGTCTGTATACAGAATTGGTATATTACCACATACATCATGGCACGCTGCACGTAAGAAGTCTGGACCGTAACTCCACCATCCCTACCCTGGACAGCAGCCACACCATCACTGTCTCTGTCGGTCAGTATTGTACCGTCCTGTCTTATTATGAAGGAAAAATGACACTGTTTGTTTAATGTCTATCTTCGTATTTGTGATTTTACACCCAAAACAAAAAGTTGAGAAGTATGAAGAAAGAAGGAAACGTTTCTTTAATGTCTATCTTCATACTTGTGATTTTACACCCAAAACAAAAATCTGAGAAGTATGAAGCTGATAATCAGACAAATAACAATTTCCAATAAAAATCAAATACAGTTTATAACACTCTGCCACCTGGAAATCAAAAACATAACAATTTATGACAAAATCAAACACAATTTATAACACTCTGCCATCAGAAAATTTGAGAATCAGATGAAAATTTTGAATAAGGTCGTTATCTTCGTGTGAAAGGATAACTTAAATGATAACTTAATTTTATCACACCTTGAAAGAAAACTATATTTCTTTTTTTCTGCGCATCGTAAAGCAAGATAGGGTATTCGAAGGACAGGTGTTGCGTTAAGACAAATACATATATTTTGAGTGTATTTTGTTTTCCGATCATTAAGATTTCATTTGTATATCAAGGATGCTAGCTGTCTGGAGCAAGGAAGGATAAGATTCTGAGTGTTTGAGAAACTAGTGTACATGTAAACTGATCTTTCTAACAAAGAGCTAATTTCACGAAGTGACAGTCCTTATTTCAGAACGGAGGGTTTCAGCTTGCGGAAACTTCTCTTGCACCGACTGGAAGGTTCAGGCTTGCGGAAACTTCTTTTACACCGAACTGGAGGGTTCAGGCTTGGGGGGAATTTCTCTTATACAAAGATGGAGAGTTCAGGCCACGGGGACTTCTTTTATACCAAAATGGATGGTTCAGGTTTTGGGGAACTGCTCTTATACCGACCGAGTTGGAGGGTTTTAGGCTTTAGGGAACTTCTCTTATATCGAAATGGAGGGTTTAGGCTTGGGTGAATTTCTCTTGTATCGAAATGCAGGGTTTCGGCTTGGGGAAACTTCTCTTATATCAAAATGGAGGTTTTAGGCTTGGGGGAACTTCTCTTATTTCGAAATGGAAGTTTTAGGCTTGATGGAACTTCTCTTATTTCGAAATGGAGGTTTTAGGCTTGGGGTAACTTCTCTTATATCGAAATGGAGGGTTCAGACTAGGAGAAATTTCTCTTATATCGAAATGGAAGGTTTAGGCTTCGGGGGACTTCTCTTATATCGAAACGGAGGGTTTAGGCTTGGGGGAACTTCTCTTATATCGAAATGGAGGGGTTAGGCTTGGGGGAACTTCTCTCATATCGAAATGAAGGGTTTAGGCTTGGGGGAACTTCTCTTATATCGAAATGGAGGGTTTAGGCTTGGGGGAACTTCTCTTATATCGAAACGGAGGGCTTAGGCTTGGGGGAACTTCTCTCCTATCGAAATGGAGGGGATAGCCATGGGGGAACTTCTGTTATATCGAAATGGCGGATTTAGGCTTTGGGAACTTCTCTTATTTCGAAATGGAGATTTTAGGCTTTTGGCGAACTTCTCTTATTTCGAAATGGAGGGTTGAGGCTAGGGGGAACTTCTTTTTTGTAGAAATGGAGGGTTCGGACTTGGGGTAACTTCTCTTATATCGAAATGGAAGGTTTAGGCTTTGGGGGACTTTTCTTATATCAAAATGGGGGTTTCAGGCTGGGGGGGGGGGGGGGGTGTTCTCTTATATCGAAATGGAGGGTTTAGGCTTGAGGAAACTTTTCTTATATCGAAATGGAGGGGTTAGGCATGGAGGAACTTCTCTTATATCGACATTAAGCGTTTAGGCTTGGGGAACTTCTCTTATATCGAAATGGAGGGTTTAGACTTGGGGTGACTTCTCTTATACTGAAATGGAGTGTTTAGGCTTGGGGGAACTTCTCTTATATCGAAATGAAGTGTTTAGGCTTGGGGGAACTTCTCTTATATCTATCTATCTACCTACTTATCTCTCTACCTGTCTGTCTGTCTGTCTCTCTGTCTGTCTGTCTATCTAGTATCTGTCTAATGTCTATATATATATAATATATGTATGTATGTGTATACATACATATATACATATATATATATATATATATATATATATATATATATATATATATATATATATACATATATATATATGTATGTATATATATATATATATATATATACATATTATACATTCGTCCACCAGACACGGATGTTCACCTAAACCACATTGCGGAGCTGGAACAGGCAGACATTGATTGTGACAACGGCGTTGTCCATATCATTGATCACGTGCTCATCCCCAGCTCTCTTGGCGCCATCATTGGTTGAGGGCCTTCACGTGACTGGAAGTACATCTCCGATTCTCTTGCTCGTGAGAAGTTATTATACATGTATATCAGTATGCTGTTGTTGCTTTAGACTTTGTCGGGTCCGATGGTGTGATGAAACGTCTGTGTAATAAATTTATTGAACTGCAAGAATTTTCGCGCTTGTCTTGTGTATTTTCCTAGTTTCCTAGTACACACACACCCACTCTCTCTCTCTCTCTCTCTCTCTCTCTCTCTCTCTCTCTCTCTCTCTCACTCTCTCTCTCTCTCTCACACACACACACACATTCACTCTCACTCTCTCTCACTCACTCTCTCTCTCACTGTCTCTGTCTCTCTCTCTCTCACACACACACACACACCCTTTCTCTCTCTCTCTCTCTCTCTCTCTCACCTCTCTCTCTCACACACACACACACACACACTCACTCTCACTCTCTCTCTCTTGAAGTTAAGAGGCTACTGAAAAGATTCCAGAGATGCAAAACAGAAAAAGAAAAAAAAGAAAAAAGAGAAGCATATGTCATATCACGAAAAGAGTATGTTAAACTAAGGAAAACGAAAGAAAGGGAATACGAAGATAAGAAAATAAGAACACTCAAAGATTCCATCAATGACTCCAGGACATTCTGGTCAATAATAAGATCTGTTAATAGAAAGGCCTTTGTGTACAATGAAATCTCTATTGAACAATGGTACAATCATTTCTGCAGTGTTTTCAATGATATCGGGGGAAATACTGCACAAGAGAGTAATATAGTAGAGGAAGAAAATAATTTTGAGCCCCTTTTCAATGAGCCTATAACTAAAGAAGAAGTGACTGCGAGTATCAGGCATTTGAAAGCAGGAAAGAGCGCAGGACCAGATCAAATAATCAGCGAAATGTTAAAACATGCAAATGCTAATGTAATTGATTTCCTTGTCCATTTATGTAACAAGCTTTTTGATAATGGCATTTTTCCGTCAGAATGGGCAAAGTCCATAATAATCCCAATTCATAAAAAAGGAGATGTGAATAATCCAGATAATTATAGAGGAGTCGCTCTAACAAGTATAGTGAGTAAAGTTTATACATATATTTTGAATAAGAGATTAACAAAGTGGGCAGAAAAAGAAGAGAAAATAGTTGAAGAACAAGCTGGATTTAGAGCAAAATACAGTACAATTGATCATATTTTCACACTTTACTCCCTTGTGCAGAAGCATTTACTTTTAAATAAGAAACTTTATGTTGCATTTGTGGATTTTAGGAAGGCATTCGATTCTGTGAATCGTAATAATCTTTGGAATATATTACGTAAAAGTGGTGTGAATGGAAAATTATATATGGCCCTAAGAGGAGTTTATAACTCAGTGTTTGCATGCGTGCGTGAGAAGTGTGTATATTCAGATTATTTTGAATGCCCTAAAGGAGTGAAACAGGGGTGTCAATTGAGTCCTCAATTGTTTTCATTTTTCATTAATGAATTAGCAGTGGAACTGTCAAGAAAAGGCAGGCATGGCATTCAAATTATCCCTGGGGTTATTGAGATATTCCTATTGCTGTTTGCAGACGATGTTGTTCTTCTCTCTGGTACAGTCAAAGGCTTACAAAACCAGTTAAATGTCTTAAAGGAAGAATCGGATCGACTAGCTTTAACAGTTAACATGGATAAAACTAATATTATGATTTTCAGGAAGGGTGGACATTTATCAAAACACGAAAAATGGTTCTATGGAATTAACGAGGTTAAAGTTGTTAATTCTTATAAATACTTAGGAATAATATTTTCGACAAAATTAAGTTTAAATTATGCATGGGAAGAATCTTGTAATAAAGGGAAAAAAGGTGTTATTGAAATTCTAAAATCCTTACGGAAGCTCAATTCTATTGATTGTAATTTATATTGGAAAATGTTTGATACACAGATAGAACCTTTACTTACATATGCAGCTGAAGTATGGGGTCTTACTGTAAATCCACATATGGAAAAAGTGCATACATATGCTATAAAACGTTTTTTGGCTGTACCAATTCACTCTTCTAATACTGTTTTATATGGAGAAACTGGAAGATATCCTTTATACATTAGAACCTTTGTGAAGAGTATTAAATACTGGTTGAAATTGTTAAGGCTTCCACAATCTCGGTTATGTAAACAGGCATATGAAATGATGGTTACTCAAATGGAAATAGGAAAACAGAACTGGGCCTATCAGGTAAAAAAGGCTTTATCAGAACTTGGGTTTGGAATCGTGTGGTTGTCCCAGGGAGTAGGAAATGAGTGTCAGTTTATTAATGAATTTAAAGACAGGCTTATTTGTTCGTTTAAACAAAATTGGCACTCAGATATGGAAAACAAAGAAAAATATAGTTGGTTCTTCTCATTTAAAGATGTTTTTCAAACCGAAAAATATCTCAGTGTTGTTACGGATAAATGGCAAAGAACTAATTACGCAAGATTTAGATTAAGAACACTTGGTTTCAATGCAAATAAAAATTGGTTTCAACCTGGGACGTCCACAGTATATCCTTGCCCCTTATGTGGAAACAATGTCGATAATGAAAAACACTTTTTATTCCAATGCCAAATTTTTGACACAATACGTGGAAAATGCAAAGTTTTTGAATCCGACATGGCCAAAAGACAAGATGTTGTATCTATTTTGTCATCTGATGACGAAGTCATAATCAAATCAGTGGCACTATACATTGCGGAAGCACAAAAAATAAGACATAAACACTTACAAGCCCGACAATAGTGCTAGACAATATCATACTGGGATTAATTTAATCTCTTTTGACTGATGTGGGCTATATCACGTTAACTCCAAAAGAAGCCGCTTTATTATAGACTCTGTTTTGTAAAGAGCTGTTTTCATTTGCTTTATTTTGCTTTGTTTGCCGATAATTTAAGAGTAGCTAATAATATGAAAATAATGGTATATTTGTAGAATATGTTAGAAGTGGATATTGAAAGGGTATATAGACACTTAAGGGTCTACTATACATGTTAACAAAAACAAAAAAAACAAACAAACCAAAAAACAAATAAATAAAAGGCATAGTGATGTCCCTTGTTAACAGAGTATTTTGGGGCAGTTATGTGAAGATTATATTATTATCACTAAATGTAAGGTTTGGGTGGTCTAGCCCAGATGTTTCATCATATTACAGTTTTGATGTGTGTGTGTGTGCGCACGAGCGCGCGCCCGCGTGTGAGCGTATATGGATGCGTGTGAGTGGGTGTGGGTGTGTGAAAAAGATTTTGGTTTGTCTAAACCTAGACAAATTATTGGCCTGAATGTGGGAACACTGTTCTGATATTTTTTGTTGTTGTTTTCTTTGCATTATGTAGTAGTGGTAAAATGGATGATTGTTCATTATATATGATTTGAATATGTTCGACTGTTCAAGGAATGGATGTTCGATATTTTTTTTGATTATGTGTGAAGAATTTGCGCACATACAAAGAGTGGATTATGTGTCGCACTACTGGAAAATTGTTATCCCCCTTGTCAAAAGACCTTTTCGGGTAATGACAATAAACAGTTTCAGTTTCAGTTTCAGTTTCAGTTTCTCTCTTTCTCTCTCTCTCTCTCTCTCTCTCTCTCTCTCACCCTCCCTCTCTTTCTGGCTCACTATGTGTGTGGTGTGCTTTAGTGTGTGTGTGTGTGTGTGTGTGTGTGTGTGTGTGTGTGTGTGTGTGTGTGTGTGTGTGTGTGTGTGTGTGTGTGTGTGTGTGTGTGTGTGGTGTGTCCGCGTGCGCGTGTTTGTGCTTATGTGTGTATTACATAGATGTATTTGTTCTCAGTAAATATATCCATATCCACACATCCATCCTTATACATATGGTCATCTATTCTATTCACACATTCCTTTGTCCCTCCATCCATCAAGTCATCTATAAATACAGCCATGCCTGCATACTTAAATACGTTTATACGTTACATCCATGCTTGCACGTAGATATGCATATAAACAGTAAATCCATTGGGACAAGAATAGATTAAAACACCTAATGCAAACACACACATATAAATGCACACACATAAACATGCACACACGCACACACTCACACGCCTGTATACACACACACGCACACACACACGCCTGTATACACGCGCACGCGTACACACGCGTGCACACAATAGAGAGAGACATTGAAAGAAAGAGAGACAGTGCGTGCGAGCGAGCGAGGGAGAAAGACAGACAGACAGACGGAGAGAGAGACAAAGAGACAGAGAAGACACAGACAGACAGAGAGAGAGAGAAAAAAGAGAGAAAGAGAGAGAGAGAGGGGCAGAGCAACACGGTGAGTATGGAATCTACATACTTTGGCTTTCCGGAGGGACAAGGTAAACTGTAGATGACTGAATTAAGCACTGTATAAAAATGTCGTTGAGTGGCTCCACAAATTCAAAAAATCAGCCTGTTGCTGATGATCAGCAACCAATGTATGACAGCTGATGGAGTGTTCATTTCAAAAGAACAGAATTGGAATGAAATCAACCAGCTCAGACCAATAGCATCACTGAGCATTTACGGGAAAATCTTCCTTTTCATGGTGGCATGGCTGATTAATTACCTCCTAAAACTGAATACCTAGATGTGTTAGTGATGGAGGTAGACACAAGAAGATCATTGATAAGGAAGATTAGGAAAAGACAAGCGACATTTATGGGCCATTTTATGAGGAAAGGGAAATTAGAGCACCTGGTCACAACAGGAAAGCTGGAGATTAAGAGAACACCAGGTAGACCCAGGGAGAAAATATTTGACGGACTCTTAGGGTGGCTGAGGACAGAGAGGGTGGAAGATGTACTTGCAGCAACAAGGGATAGATGCATATAGAGGGCCATGATCGCCAACGCCATGCGGCAGAGCACATGATGATGATGAGAAAATAAATACTTGGATGTGTTATCCAGAAAGAAGCAATCTAAGATGTTAAGGCACAGAAAAGAACCTTGATCTGAAAGTCTACATGGATCCGTCCCGCACACGACGATTCATCTACCTCTCGAGATGTATCATGTCCCAAAAAACATCCGAGGAATGTTGAAACAGTATCTTTATAACTTCTCAATGCGGTTCTATACACGGCAGACTAGTACAATTTAGAAATGGGCATATTTATGGGTTGTGCAATTTCTCCAATACTAGTCGTGTTGGTAATGGAGGTCATCTTACCGGCAGCAGTGACCTGCAAAAAGATTACCAAATGCCCCCTCTAAAAGCCTTCGTGGGTGATACAACAATGCTCTCCATAGAGAATGACAAAAACACAAAATCATGAAGTAGTTAAACGAGTCAGTTACCTCGTACAGGATGATTTTCAAATGAAAAAAAAATAACACTAACACCACACACACACGCGCACACACATGCGCGCGCACACACACACACACATACACACACACACATACACACACACACAGACACACACACAGACACACACACAGACACACACACAGACACACACACACACAGATACACACACACACACACAGACACACACACACCTACACACACACACACACACACACACACAGAACGGACACACACACACACACACACACACACACACACACACACACACACACACACACACACACACACACACACACACACACACACCGTCTAATATCACTTATAGTGAAAAGACGTTAAATCAAAGAACGAACGAACACACACACACACACACACAAAGAGAGAGAGAGAGAGAGAGAGAGAGAGAGAGAGAGAGAGAGAGAGAGCCTCACAGAACGGGAAAGTAGTCAAAACAGTAACGTTTACAGCAATTAACCAAGCCATTCCAACAGTGACGAGAACCAGTCAAGAGCCTTGGAAGGTGGTACAATTACTCTCTGAAAGATACAAAAAGTGGTAAGGAAACGAAGCAAATGGCAGAAAAACAGTCTGCAAACAATAGACTCGTGTGGCCTGCTTGGCAAATACCAAGTCTGTTGCCCTTTAATTGTTCTGATTCTAAAGCTGTTCTGGCATAGTGGTATTGATGAATTTCAACACTAGCATGGTGGAACTGACTGGGGCCAAAATCAACAAAAACACAAATAAATGGCTTGATGCCCTTCCTGGTCTCACTGACTTTGTGCTCACTTGTCGCCAAGCAAAGCTAAAACTTCTCCGAAAATCCATGGTCAAGACAATTAATAGAAGGTGGGAACGGCCAATCTTCTAAACATGCTCGAGTCATCAGGAGATAAGTTTTGAGATTAGTCAAGCCCAAGCTGAAGACTGGCAGAAAAGGGACAGCTCAAGAGACAGTAGATGCGACAAAGGAAAGGATCAAGGTCAAAGAAATAATATGTTACACACACCAATAGACAGGGACTGGGATCAACAAAAATGGAATGGTGGTCAAAGGCCAGGGTTAAAGCAAAGAGAAATATGGAAATACAAGAGATAAAGAAAGAAGAGGATGCCAAAACAACCCAGAATGCAGTCCAGCCAGGCCAGTGGAGGTATGATCAACGTGGGAAAATACACTCCAAAGTACTGTCTTCATCCTAACCTCCCAACAGTCCAACTTCAATCCAGTATCAAGCAGCCATCAGGCCACCCAGCATGTAAACCTTTACTGTGGCAGGGCCGTTTGGTGGAGGTTACTAGTGTCGGCTGATTCACCGCATACAAGGCACCACATTTTAAGTCTCCTAAGGACGATAGTAATTGCTGAGCCGTGGACTCGGATTGATTGAGCACCTCTGGAAAACTAGCGTCCAAACTCAACCTGTTCTACGGAGCCTGCTGCCACGTCCCTCCAACTCACTCAGTAAGTCTACAGCATCACCCCTTGGAATGCTGGCTGTCCGTACTGCTCTCCGGGTCTCTGTCCTCCACGTCTGTCTTTCCTCAACCAGGTTGAACATCTCTAGGCTGTTACGACCTGTCCACTCCTTGATGTTTCCTCGGTCATCAGTTCGTGGTCTTCTCTTTCTTCTTTTTCTCCCCAACTACAGACGTTTTATGTAAAATATTCAGCGAGGCTCCAGTGACAGCCTTCATAAACCACCGAGCACAAAGACCTTCATGTGAGTCAGGAGCAGCCAAAACACATGTCACCATGAACACAAGACCACACAATACGAGAAAATGTACACCTGCTGATTTATGAAGACGAAGATGGTTTTACGGAGTTTCGTTTCGGTGAGAGACTTCAGAACTACACAGGCAGACTGGTTCATTTGTTAATATCGTGGACTCAAAACCTCATGTCTTGAGTTCAACCCCAGTCTGGAGAATAAAAACTGTTCGCTACTTGTCTTCATGCTCCAATCATTCTGATGGTGTCAGTGCTTTCTAGGTTCTCTCCCTCCCCACCCCCATTCCTCTTTTCCAAGACTTTACGAATGCCTACACAGGCTTAAAAAGTCTTCCAGATAAGTATAATGGAGGGGTGGGTGGGGCGAAGAAGCCCTCATGAATAAACACCAAACTAAGAATTCGTCAAATTGGCTGAGTGGTTAGCACAACGGACTATTGACTTGAAGATCATGGGTTCGAACCGCCATCATTCCCTCAAAAAAAGTCATTTTGCAAATTTTCGGCCCCTGGCCAGTTTGTACCTAGAGATAAGCGTGCTGTGGGCTCGTTGGGAAGACTGGGACCACACAGTTAGGGAAGACTGGGACCACACAGTTGGGAAGACTGGGACCACACAGTTGAGAAGACTGGGACCACACAGTTGGGAAGACTGGGACCACACAGTTGGAAAGACTGGGACCACACAGTTGGGAAGACTGGGACCACACAGTTGGGAAGACTGGGACCACACAGTTGGGAAGACTGGGACCACACAGTTGGGAAGACTGGGACCACACAGTTGGGAAGACTGGGACCACACAGTTGGGAAGACTGGGACCACACAGTTGGGAAGACTGG
>CM060314.1:11730242-11732742 GCA_030674185.1 Monoplex corrugatus | reverse complement strand
GTGTCTTGGGTTCCGCTTCCGCCGGTCCTTCTTCTGTTGAATAGCAACTGTTATGTGCTGTTCAAAACGTTATTGTGGCCTGCGTGCACTGCTGTCGTCAGCAGGCCCTATTGTGGGCAATGCCTTCCCTGATAGTGGTTGTTGATGAAGCTGGCCTTCAGAGCATCCTTGTGTCACTTTTGGGTCTTCCCCGGTCACGGTGTTCTTGCTTCAGCTTTCTATACCTGAACGTCTTTGGGATGTCGATTGTCTTCATTATGCTCCAAGCAATGCATGTTCATACATTTATACAATAGTTATTGTGAACCTACCGATCATTCATTAGATACAACAAAACAAGAGCTTTTTTATTATCATAAAAACTGTAATGATGCGTGTCAAGTATAATGAAAAAAAGTCGATAGATTGGTTATGATCGTGTGCGTGAGTGAGTGAGTGTGTGTGTGTGTGTGTGTGTGTGTGTGTGTGTGTGTGTGTGTGTGTGTGTGTGTGTGTGTGTGTGTGTGTGTGTGTGTCCAGTGTCCTCCTCTCATACCCTCTCCATCTTACGGAAGTGTACGACGATTGGTGTGTGTGTGTGTGTGTGTGTGTGTGTGTGTGTGTGTGTGTGTGTGTGTGTGTGTGTGTGTGTGAGTGTCTTTGTGCCTGTGTGTTTGTCTGTGTGTGCGTGCGTGTGCGTGTGGTGTGTGTGCGTGCATGTCTGTGTGCGTGCATGTGTGTGTGTGTGTGTGTGTGTGTGTGTGTGTGTGTGTGTGTGTGTGTGTGTGTGTGTGTGTGTTAACAGGATCACTGACAGACCAAGCGCAGCCAGGAAAATGGAAGGAGGGATTCTTTCCCCTGGCTCCTAAAGTGAGGATACGCTTTATTTCATTTTACATTATTTTTTTCAAATTTCGTTTCAATTATTTACTTACTTATTTATCTGTTTATTACAAATGTCATTTGGTGCCTAGAGAACAGTTTGAGCTTTGAAGTCTATTCAAAACGGATTCATGGCATTCGGACAATTCCTTATGCGCTCCACTCAACCTATCATCTGTTAAGTGGCAGACTCCTTAAGCCTGTTCAAAACTCTTTATATCGAAAAGGTCTTGAAGTGGAAAGGGAGAGGTGGGGAGGGAGGGAAGGAACAGGATCCATCAAACACTAAGCTTGCACCACAGAGTGGTTGTAGCATTTAAATGGGCAGCGAACAGGTCAGTTGTTGTTTTTTCATTCACATACTAATAGTTGTGGGTTCGACTCCCGGTGTCCGCCACATTAAAACTGGCCTTCTCACTGTCCCATCTTAACTTCATTGTTGTTCTGGTGGTGTCAGTAGAGGATTAGATAAGTCCCCCTTCCCCCACTTCCCTGGGATGGTTATCCCCGTCGGCCATATCACCTGAGGTGGGTGTAGACGTAAAAACTAAACCAAACCAAACCAACCAGTTGTTGTTTTTTCTTTTGTTTGTTTGTTTTTTGTTTGTTTGTTTGTTTGTTTGTTTGTTTGTTTTTCGGGGGGGGGGGGGGGGGGGGCTGTTGTTTTATTTTGTTTTGTTGTTGTTTTTTGTTGTTGTTGTTGTTTTTGTTTTCGTTGTGTTGTGTTGTGTTGTGTTGTGTTGTGTTGTGTTGTGTTGTGTTGTGTTGTGTTGTGTTGTGTTGTGTTGTGGTGGTGGTGTGGTGTGGTGTGGTGTGGTGTGGTTTGGTGTGGTTTGGTTTGGTTTGGTTTGGTTTGGTTTGGTTTGGTTTGGTTTGGTTCGGTTCGGTTTGGTTTGGTTTGGTTTGGTTTGGTGTAGCCGGCTGGGATGGAACTCAGATATCAAAACTTGAGTCCACAGCTCTGTAACAAAAGACAGTTATCCTAATGTGGTGTCAAATGATTGTTAGGTTCGGGTTTTTCTTTTCGTTGATTTGTTTGTTTTATGAAATCAATAGGAACGCTAAAAGATATGATTTGCTGATTTTGTTATCTGGGTTTTGTGAGGCCTTTCTTTTTATCCCGCACCCTATCCACCAGCTACAAAAACTTAACCCTTTGACACCCTCACCCTATCCACCAGCTTCCTGCAGGAAGTTGGTAGATAGGGTGAGGGAATGAAAGGCTTAAATTTTTACTTTGCTTGCATGGTAAGCAATACAGGATGCTGGTGGAAAGAGTGCGGGAGTCAAGGGGTTAAACCTTTCAAATAGCCAGTAAAACTGATATAATTCAACTTTGGTACCCGCTGCCAACTGATCTGAAGGATCTGACCCCCTGCCCCCTCCCCCCCCCCTTTTTTTTTGTTTTTGTTTTTTTGTTTTCTCTCTTTGAGTCTCAGTAAAAGACTTTTGTGTTTCGTCAGTGTGTGCTGTCATTCTTAATAACCAGCCAGCAACTTTAAAAACTGGCCAGTTGGCTGCCCATTCGAATGTTTCCATCCTTATGGTGGTGTCAGCTTAGTGTTTCAGAGGTTCCCCTTCCCCCCCCCCCCCCCATTTCAAGACCTTGCAATGCTTAATTAAGATTTTGTGTAGACTC
>CM060314.1:11697742-11725242 GCA_030674185.1 Monoplex corrugatus | reverse complement strand
AATTTGCTGTGCCGCAATGCCGAAATATTGAAAACATGGTCCCGGATCCCTTCAAATCTCTTGCAGACAAACACTTAAAATAGCTGGCGCGCGCTGACTGACTGATGCCCCTTGCCAATGATATCTCTATTTATTTTGTGACCTGTTCAGACGACAGCAACGGCCCTAAATATTATATCTGAGAGCTCCATGGATTTCTAAAAGCTCATCAAACCATGTTATATATAACGGTAATAATCCTATGCAGACTGTATCGTAGAAAAACGATACAATTCATAACTTTATCTAGTCAACTGTGCGCAGTTGAAGTCCGAGTTAAACAGACACGAAAATCTAACAGGTCTTGTTTTGTTTGTTTTTTTTTTTGTTTTTTTGTTTTGTTTGTTTTTTGGTGGTTGTTTTTTTTTCTGACTGTGTCAATTTTCTTCTCTTTTGGAGAGACTTATGTCCATATGCTTTTTTACTCTGCCATTCCTTTCAACTGTATTCAGTTTAAAAAGAAACACTTTACGAAATCAATAAAGTTTTAAATACGGCATGGGGTTTCATCAAATCTGGGTACCACCCATCAAGTATCATGGTGCACATCTTCCACATTTTCCAACATGTCTGCACGCCTATTAGGGCCTCAACCCTCCCTCGCCTGTACACACATGCAAAACGTACGTATGCACGTTAAACAGCCTGTAAATAACGACAGTTTTCGATGGATTAGGGAAACATAAAATCACACTTTATATAGCTCTGTTAGTTCTATTTCTTTCGTAACTGTATGCTATGTTGTCAGTCAAAATGACACCGCCAAGGATTCAAGATCTGATACCTGCAGTCCCGTTCCAGCCTGCCCATCTTTCCATCATTCTACTCGTCTCAGTTATAATGTTTCATAGTTTTCTCTTCCCTCTCTACCCTCATTTATAGCTTCCTCTTCCCTCCCTCCCCCCATTATAGCTTCCTCTTCCCCCCTCCCCCCATTTATAACTTCCTCTTCTCTCCCTCCCCCCATTTATACCTTCCTCTTCCTTCCCTCCTCCCATTTATAGCTTCCTCTTCCCTTCCTCCCCCCATTTATAGCTTCCTCTTCCCTCCCTTCCCCCATTTATAGCTTACTCTTCCCTCCCTCCCCCCATTATAGCTTACTCTTCCCTCCCTCCCCCCATTATAGCTTACTCTTCCCTCCCTCCCCCATTATAGCTTACTCTTCCCTCCCTCCCCCCATGTCAAGAATGTATCAGTCCACAGTTTTGCCCATGATCATGCAGTCTGCCACATTGTCCTACTGTGACGATTCCCTCTTGAATAACCTCCAAAATAAATGGAGTCCATGGCTGTGATGTTTTGGACTGTTAACAAAAGTCTCTACTGCTTTTAGCCTTAATTCCCTCAGAACTCTGCATGGCATTGTGCCACTGTAGGTCTATTAACTTTATTTCTTTTGAAACACTGTGTGGTATATCACGTTGTAGTTCTTTTAGTCTTATTTCTCTCGTAACCTGTACGACATTTGTACATGTGGTTCTTTTATTCTTCTTTCAAATCTCTAAATGGCACTTGCCACTGTAGTTCTTTTAGTCTAATTTCTTTCATAACTGATTTCATATTGCAATCACAGATGCAGTTATACAAATCTTATTTCTTTCTTAACTAATTCTATATGGCACTTGCCACTGCAGTTCTTTTATTCATATTTTCCTTCTTAATCTACATATCATTGGGCAAGTAGAGTGGTCAGTGTCTATATCTGCTTGTCTAAGCCAAAAACCTATCACATAAGGTTTCAAGTCATTATCATGTTGTGGTGTTTCTACCAAGTATATAGTAGTCTGTAGAAAGTTGGTACATTCAGAACCCATTTGTCAACTGTGTATTTATAGATAAATGATTTTACGGTCATTATATCAAGATCAAATTGTCCTTGGTGTCACACTGATTGCATTCAAATTAATGTTGGTGGTAGTTATCCATTGGACTATTCTCAGGTATAACCATTTTGGTTGGACATTAGTAATTTCATATGCACAATAGTCAGTTCTGCCAGCAATTACCTGGCAGACTCCTTAAGTCTGCACAACACCTTTTACAATGGTAATTAATCGAACGTAATCATTACTGAGTCGCACATACACAGTAATGTAACAAAGGAGAATAGGAAGACAGAACAGTATTTGATTTTGTATCATGTATGTCCTGTCTGGTTTTGCTGTGGCTGATGCATCAGTTCTATATCAGACAGGCAGGAGTGAAATGGGTATGTTGTGCCAGATGGTAATAACAGTACAGAATTGAAATGGATTCATGACAAGACAAGGTCTCCAAATATAACATCACAAGCCAGAGAAAATTTTGGAATGTCATAGTCCACTGCATTATCATACGATTCTTCACTTGACCAATAAGCCACAACATACACTACATCTAGATTCCGCTTTTTCGTTTTTTCTATTTTTCCAAACTACATAACTGGATTCTTTTAAACTTGCCTAGTCGTGCGAGTTTTAATCTTATCCAATCTGACAATCTAAAGTCCAGAAGTCTAGAAGCTGATAATGAGGGGTAGCAGACCTTTGAAGTTTGACTGCCCATTGCCGCAGTTTGCCGATTCATCTACTAGATCTAGACTGACAACCAGCGTCAAACTGAAGCTTGTATTTCGAGTTAATCTTAAAATTTGTTCACCAAATTTTACACAGTAAGTTACAAATGCATTATCTTATATGTCGTGAAAAATGAAGTTTTAACTCCAATAGGTTCAGCTGGTATGACCAAACGAAAACGGTGAATCGGCACAGATAAGCCTGACGGCCGTTGTAAACAACGGCCGCCGAAGGCAACAACAACAGTCACCACATCCACTATCTGTAATATAGCGTAAAACGGTTTAATAAAATAATATCTGCACCAAATTTTACACATAAGTAGGAAAATGCATGTTCTTATTGGTGGTCACTTTATTTGACACTAAGAATCATACCCGTAAGTTTGGGAGATACGGCCGCGCACACCACAAGTCACACCACCACTGCCACGTCAGCAAATCAGAGGAAGCTCGTGAAAATGACCAGGTCATCATGGGAAAAGTACGGACTTCGGTATTCAGATCGGTAATTATCGGACACATGAATACATTAACTCGATTGTTTGCCTACCCTCTCACATGTGCCGCCACGCCGGTAACAGTCTTCCGCTACAGTTTTCGCGCACGCGTAATCGCCGATTGTGACATACCTACATACAGACACGCGCTGACATTCAGCAGGATTTGCTGTAAATTAAAGAGAAAAAAAAGGTGAAAAACAATGCCGTTTTCCCCGAAAATTTCACGATAAATGTCCATTCAATTCATTTAGTGCAATCATTCTCACATTTGACGAATTCTAATGAAAATCATTTTGATTTCATTAATTTGATGATATGTTAAACACAAACTTCCACACCATGGATTTCCAAAAACTCCACAAAGCATTGTTTTATATATAACGGTAATACATATAATGTTGTCAGTATCACAGAAAAACGATAATAGGCCTATTGGTGACTGTATATGTGCCCAGCTGTTCGCAGTTGATGTCCGAAGTACACAGTCATGAAAAGTCGTAAGCTCCTTTTTGTATTTTTTTCCTCTGATTGTATCAATTTTCTTCTCTTTTGGAGTGACCTTTCTCCTCATGCTTTTTTTACTCTGCCATTTCTTTTATACATAAAAAAAAAAAAAAAAAAAAAAGGTTACGAAATCATTAAAGCATATCAAGCTTAAATACGGCGTGGGGTTTATCAAACCTGAGAACTGGCTGTTGTGCATATGAAATTACTGATGACAAACTAAATGATTATACCTGAGAATAGTCCAATGGATAACTACCACCAACATTAATTTGAATGCAATCAGTAGGGCACCAAGGACAATTTCATCTTGATATAATGACCGTAAAATCATTTATCTATAACTACACAATTGACAAATATGTTCTGAATTTACCTACTTTCTACAGATTACTAAATACCAGATTCACACACACAAAAATACAAGATTCAAAACCAGTTGCAGTGGTGTAATGGTTAGCACAACAGTCTACTGAATGCAAGGTTTCAACTCCAACCATCTCCTACCCAGATTTCAGCATGCTATTGGCTCACTGGGAAGACTTCGACCACAAAGTCGAATTTTATTCTCCTCATGGTGCGTCATTGAGGGCGGTGCTTCGACTAAAAGAACTACAGTGGCACATACTATTTAGCGTTATGAAAGAAGAGAAGAAAAACCACCAGTGCAGATGCCATACAGGATATGAGAGAAATAAGACAAAAAGAACTCAAATGTGATATACCACATAGTGTTTCAAAAGAAATAATGTTAACAGGCCTATAATGCCACACTGCAATACAGACTTCTGAGGGAAATCAGACTAAAACAAGTACAGACTTATGTGAACAGTCTGAAACATCACAGCAATGGACCCCACTTATTTTAGAGTTTATTCAAGAGGGATTCATCACAGTAGGACAATGTGGCAGACTCCATGATCATGGGCAAAACTCTATGCACTGATAAAGTCTTGAGGGGGGGGGGGGGGGGGGGGAATCTGTGAAATATTAAAGTCACACCACCAGAATGATGGAAACATAATGATGGACAGGCTGGAATGGAACTGGAAGTAAAGTCTTGAAATGGGTGGAGGGAGGGAGGAATCTGTGAAACATTAAACTCACACCACCAGAATGATGGAAACATAATGATGGACAGGCTGGAATGGAACTGGAGGTAAAGTCTTGAAATGGGTGGAGGGAGGAGGGAGGAGGGAGGAATCTGAGAAACATTAAACTCACACCACCAGAATGATGGAAACATAATGATGGACAGGCTGGAATGGAACTGGTGCTATCACATCTTGAATTCATGACTGTATCAAAAGAACTGACCAGCCCACATAGCATGCACAGTTAAGAAAGAAATCAAACTAAAAGAATTACACAATGTGTGATTTTATATTTCCATAAACCATGTGACACTGGCATTATTTACAGGATGTTTAACGTGCATAATTATGTTTTGCTTGCATGTACACTCAAAGGCCAGGCTGCATGAATGTTGATGGAAGATGTTCAGGAAGATGGAAAAGAACTCCATCCTTTATCCACTCGTTGGGAGGTACCCATGTTGGATCAAACCCCACCCCATTTATGATTTTGTTACATGTTTATTTATTCAATACATTTCTAAGGAAATTCAGAAATATATATGCACAAAATGAACAGCAAAAGAAAAAAATCACACAAACCCACATTACAACGAAAACTACACTTCGCTTGAAAATCCTGTTCATGTGAGCAATGATGCGCAGCTTCTCATTTTGCTGTCATTATTCATACCTCTAACATATTTGTTTATAATTAGTACATGTATGATGACACATTGAAGAGCTTTAGGAAACCCATAGTGTTGCAGTTTGCGTTTAAAATGTTGACAAAATAATTAATGCAAAATGATTTTCTGAAAAAGTCGTCAAACAACAGACTGAATGAAATGAAAAGTGCAGAAGTAGATTTATCGTGAAATATCCAGAAAAAAAATTGCATTGTTTGTTTGTTTGTTTTTGCTTTCTTCTTCTTCTTCTTCTTCTTCTTCTTCTTCTTCTTCTTCTTCTTCTTCTTCTTTTCTTTCTTCTATTAAATACTACAGTAAAACCTGCTGAATGTCAACGCGCATGTCTATGTGCGATTCAGTCATTATGTTCGATTTAATCAAAACAGTCTCAGACCAGAACACTGTCAACATTTTAAGATACACACACTTTCGTGGCTCTCGCCATCATGTTGAGAGCAGAAAATGTGGGTGTTCTTGTTTTAACTTCAATTTGCTGTGCCAAAATACCAAACTACTGAAAACATAGTCCTATCAAGTCTCTTACAGACAAACACTTAAAATAGCTGGTGAGCTTTAACTGCGTGATTCCCCTTGCCAATGATATCCGATTTTATTTTTGTTTTTATTTTTGTTGTTCTTGTTGTTGTTGTTGTTGTTTTGTGACCTGCTAAGACGAAAGCAACAGCCCTAAATATTATATCTAAGAGCTTTATTGATAGGGGATTAGAGCTTCTTTCGGTGAATGGAGATATATTTGAACAATTCTAGAAACGTGAACAGTAGAAAAAATGTTCTTTCCAAAGCGTCAAACACCTGAGGCATTGGATTAGTTCCCTTGAACGAATATAGCTAGGTATCTTCTTTGCCAAATGTGTTTGGCGTAACCTTACTTTTCTGACACGATATATTTTAGAGTCAATTTCAAACATACTCTGTTTATGAACAAAATTCTGTCATTTTAGACTGTTTACCCAGTTTTCAGTTTTAAGTGTAACATGTCCTGCCACTGGTAAGTCCACACAACACTGAAAATGAAAGCTTTCTTGCATAGTAGCTCAATTCATTCAAGGGAACTAATCCAATGCCTTGGGTCTTAACGAATGTGACGCTTTGGAAAGTGCACTACTTCAACTGTTTACATTTCTTCTGTTGTTCAGTGATATAAATAGTTCTAACCATTCAAACAAACTCTGGTCACCTACTGTCAAAACGATTAGATATAATATTTAGGGCCTTTCCTTTCGTTACATCTGATCACAAAATTAATACACATATCAATCGCAAGGGGAATTACCCAGTGAACGCTCACCAGCTATTTTTAGATTTTGTCTGCAAGACATTTGATGGGAATGTGTTTTCATATTTCGGCATTACGGCACCGCAAAGTGAAGTTAAAACAAGAAAAAATCCATTTGTGATCTCGATATGATAGTGAGAGTCACGAAAGTATGCCTATCATAAAATGTCAACTGTCTCCTGACCTCAGACTGTTTTAATTAATCGAACGTAATCATTACTGAGTCACACACACAGACACGCGCTGACATTCACGAGGATTTGCTGTAAATTAAAGAGAAAAAGAAGGTGAAAAACAATGCCGTTTTACCCGAAAATTTCACGATAAATGTCCATTCACTTCATTTAGTGCAACCGCTATTACTTTTGACGAATTTTTATGAAAATCATTTTGATTTCATTAATTTGATGATATATTAAACACAAACTTTGACACCATGATTTCCAAAAACTCAACAAAACATTGTTATATATAACGATAATAGTCTTTAGCTGTCAGCATCGTAGGAAAACGATACAACTGATGACTGTCGATGTAATCAACTGTGCGCAGTTGAAGTTCGAGGTAAACAGTCACGAAAAGTCGTAACAAGGTTTTTTTATTGTATTTATTTTTTTCTTCTGACTGTATCAATTTTCTTCTCTTTTGGAGTGACTTATGTACTCATGCTTTTTTACTATGCCATTTCTTTAAAATGTATTGTTAAACAAAAACAAACAATTTAAAAAGGTTCCGAAATCATTAAAATATATCAAGCTTAAATACAGCGTGGGGTTTCATCAAGTCTGGGTACCACCCATCAAGTAGATAAATGGTGCACATCTTCCCCATTTTCCAACATATCTGCACTCCTCTTAGGGCCTCAACCCTCCCTCGCCTGTACACACATGCAAAACGTAGGTACTTACGTTAAACATAATGTAAATAATGACAGGCTTCGATGGATTATGGAAACATAAAATCACACTTTGTATAGCTCTGTTAGTTCTATTTCTTTCGTAACTGTATGCTATGTAGTCAGTCTAAATGACACCACCATGGATTCAAGATCTAATACCTGCAGTCCCGTTCCAGCCTGGCCACCTTTCCATCATTCTACTCGTCTTAGTTTAATGTTTCATACCTTCCTCTTCCTTCCCTCCCCCCATTTATAGCTTCCTCTTCCTTCCCTCCCTCCCCCATTTATACCTTCCTCTTCCCTCCCTCTCTCCCCCATTTATACCTTCCTCTTCCCTCCCTCCCTCCCCCATTTATACCTTCCTCTTCCCTCCCTCCCCCATTTATACCTTCCTCTTCCCTCTCTCCCCCCATTTATACCTTCCTCTTCCCTCCCTCCCCCATTTATACCTTCCTCTTCCCTCCCTCCCCCATTTATACCTTCCTCTTCCCTCCCTCCCCCCATGTCAAGAATGTATCAGTGCACAGTTTTGACCATGATCATGCAGTCTGCCACATTGTCCTACTGTGACCAATACCTCTTGAATAACCTCCAAAATAAATGGAGTCCATGGCTGTGATATTTTGGACTGTTCACATAAGTCCCTACTGCTTTTAGTCTTAATTCCCTCAAAACTCTGCATGGCGGTGTGGCATTGTAGATCTATTAACGTTGTTTCTTTTATAACACTATGTGGTATATCACATTGTAGTTCTTTTAGTCTTATTTCTCTCGTAACCTGTACGACATTTGCACTTGTGGTTCTTTTATTCACTTTCATACCTCTAAACGGCACGTGCCACTATAGTTTTTTTAGTCTAATTTCTTTCATAAATAATTTCATATTGCAATCACAGATAGTTATTCAAGTCTTATTTCTTTCATAACTAATTCTATATGGCACTTGCCATTGTAGTTCTTTTATCCTAATTTTCCCTCTTAACTCTACATGTCATTGGGCAAGTAGAGTGGTCAGTGTCTATATCTTCTTGTCTAAGCCAAAAACCTATCACATAAGGTTTCAAGTCATTATCATGTTGTGCTGTTTCTACCATTGTAAAAGATGTTGTGCAGATTTAAGGAGTCTGCCAGATAATTGCTGGCAGAACTGGCTGTTGTGCATATGAAAGTACTGATGTCAAACTAAAATGATTATACCTGAGAATAGTCCAACGTATAACTACCACCAACATTAATTTGAATGCAATCAGTATGGCACCAAGGACAATTTCATCTTGATATAATGACCGTACAATCATTTATCTATACATACACAATTGACAAATATGTTCTGAATGTACCAACTTTCTACAGACTACTAAATACAAGATTCAAAACCAGTTGCAGTGGTGTAATGGTTAGCACAACTGTCTACTGACTGCAAGGTTGTGGGTTTGAATCTCCATCAGTCCCTGGGATTTTACAACTCCAACCAGCTCCTACCCAGATTTCAGCATGCTATGGACTCCCTGGGAAGACTTGGACCACATAGTCAAACTTTATTCTCTTCATGATGCGTGATTGAGGGCGTTGCTTCCAGTAAAAGAACTACAGTGGCACATACTATTTAGTGTTATGATAGAAGAGAAGAAGAACCACCAATGCAGATGCCATACAGGATATGAGAGAAATAAGACTAAAACTAAAGAACTAAAATGTGATATACCATATAATGTTTCAAAAGAAATAACGTTAACATGCCTACAATGCCACACTGCCATACAGAGTTCTGAATGAATTCAGACTAAAACAAGAAGAGACTTTTGTGAACAGTCCAAAACATCACAGCCATGGACTCCATTTATATTGGAGTTTATTCAAAAGGGATTCATCACAGTAGGACAATGTGGCAGACTCCATGATCATGGGCAAAACTCTATGCACTGATAAAGTTTTGAAATGGGGGAAGGCGGGGGGAGAATCTATGAAACATTAAACTCACACCACCAGAATGATGGAAACATAATGATGGACAGGCTGAGAATGGAACTGGAGGTAAAGTCTTGAAATAGGGGGAGGGAGGGAGGAATCTATGAAACATTAAACTCACACCACCAGAATGATGGAAACATAATGATGGACATGCTGGAATGGAACTGGAGCTATCAGATCTTGAATTCATGAGTGTATCAAAAGAACTGACCAGCCCACACAGCATGCACAGTTAAGAAAGAAATCAAACTAAAAGAATTGCACAATGCGTGATTAAATATATTCAATAAGCCATCTGACACTGACATTACATGTATTTACAGCATGTTTAACGTGCATAATTATGTTTTGTATGCATGTAGCCTACACTCAAAAGCCGGGCTGCATGCATGTTTATGGAAGATGCGCAGGAAGATGGAAAAGAACTCCACCCTTTATCCACTCATTGGGAGATAACCAGGTTGGATCAAACCCCACACCATTTATGATTTTGTTACATATTCATTTATTTGATACATGTCTAAGGAAAGGCAGACATATATGTATGCACATAACAAACAGCAAAAGAAAAAAATCACAAAAACTTGCAGTAAGACGAAAACAACACATTGCTTAAAATCATATTCATTTCATCAACTGTACGCAGCTGCTCATTTTGCTGTCATTATTCATACCTCTAACAGATTTGTTTATAATGAGTATATAGGCCTATATATTCAAAGAGCTTTAGGAAACCCATTGTGTTGCAGTTTGTGTTTAACTTTAAGATATTGACAAAATAATTAATGAAAAATGATTTTCCGAAAAAGTTGTCAAACAACAGAATGAATGAAATGAAAATGCATAAGTAGATTTATCGTGAATATATCCGAAAAAATTGCATTGTTTGTTTGTTTTTGCTTTTCTTCTTCTTCTTTTTCTTCTACTCTTTCAGCCCTATCTGTTTTACAAGAGAAATACACTCCCAGCCTGGGGGGTTGGGGATGGGGAGGGGAACTGTGCAATCAATGGGTACCCCAATAAAACACCTATATCTCAAAAACTACTCGAAATTCATTGAAATTTTGTATGCTTGCTAGTATCTAAATGTTCTGTCTCATATATAATTTTCTGATTATTTGATGTTTTTAGTCTTAGTTAGAATTTTATGAAAATTTACAAAAACTACAAAAAATCTTATTTTTATCATTCATTCATATTCACAATTAAAGAGGAACACCAAATCATAATGCACACAAGTGAACACAAAAGGAGATACTACAAAATAAGGTATAAATCTATTACTCTGAAATTGTTAAAACTCATAATATTCACAATATCGAAAAAATCAAGGAAAAAGAAACTTTTTCTGCAAATATGGAATACACTCGATTCAGAGGCCGTATCATATAATCGTGAGTTGAGGATGGTGGTGGTGGTAGTAGTGGGACCAGAGATTGCTCCGACATACTGTACTTGAAGTGTACGGCAAGAAAGTGACAAAAGGAGCCTTCATTCTCATTATCACTGTCACAGTCGCTTTCTTGCCGTACAGTATGTTGGAGAATTCTAGAAGCATCAATATGAACACGTCCGCTTGATGTTGATGGTTGATTTTCCACCTCCGTTTCAGCAATTTTCGGTCTTTGCGAGGGCTCTTTGTCGAGTGAAGTGCCGATCGACGAAGATACACTCGATTTAGAAGCCGTTTCTTCTGTTTCGAGCTAAAAATCACTGCCTTTATCGAGGAGGATTTCATCCAAAACTTGTTGCACTGTGTAGCGAGCTCGTTTAATCACCTTCACGTCAAAAAACAACAACAAAATGCGTGAAATTGCTTCAAAATGGCTCGGCGGAATCTTCGAAGTTACCAGCAGGGAAGCGTGACGGAGTAACGTCCCCTCCTTAATGAATATTCATATAAATGAAACCGAAAGTGACTGGGTGTGTGCGCCCGACAAATTGTCGGCCGCAGGAGCTGGAAGAGTTAAATCTACAGCAAAACCTGCTGAATGTCAACGTGTATGTCTATGTGCGATTCAGTCATTATGTTCGAGTTAATTAAACAGTCTCAGACCAGTGCACTGTCAACATTTTAAGATACACATACTTTCGGGCTCTCGCCATTATATTGAAAGCAGAAGATGTGGGTGTTCTTGTTTTAACTTCAATTTGCTCAGCCAAAATAACAAAATATTGAAAACATAGTCCCATCAAGTCTCTTGCAGACAAACACTTAAAATAGCTGACGAGTTTTAACTGCGTGATTCCCCTTGCCAATGATATCTGTATTTTTCTTTTTCTTTTTTTTTTTCTTTTTTTTTTTGTGACCTACTCAGACGAAAGCAATGGCCCTGAATATCATATCTAAGAGCTTTATTGATAGGGGATTAGAGCTTATTTCGGTGAATGGAGATATTTGAACAATTGTAGAAACGTGAACAGTAGAAAAAATGTACTGAGTCGCACATACAGACACGCGCTGACATTCAGCAGGATTTGCTGTAAATTAAAGAGAAAAAGAAGGTGAAAAACAATGCTGTTTTTCCCGAAAAATTCACGATAAATGTTCGTTTACTTCATATTTGATTTAGTGCAACCGTTCTTACCTTTGACGAATTTTTATGAAAATTATTTTGATTTCATTAATTTGATGATATATTAAACACAAAGTTCGACATCATGGATTTCCAAAAGTCCTCAAAGCGTTAATGGTAATAAACACGATGTTATGTGTATGTTAAAGTGTGTTGTGTCCAAAGCCTAGCTGAAACTGAAAGTAGATTGTGACGTAAAGTGTGAGTTGTTTCCCTTGAATAAAGACACTCCGGTTTCCGGCAAGAGCAAAGATGGTTGTTCAGTTTTCAATGTGCGCAAGCCGTACGATTGTAATTTGAATGCGTCAGGCCACTAGCTGGTCATCCAACACCAAACATAACAACTGGCGACGAGGTGAAGTTCGTTTTTCAAGTCTACACCATCAAAATGGCGACAAGTCTGCCAAACTTCGAAAATTTCCACATCTACCAAGACAATGAAAACGCGGGAACGCGTTGGCGAAAGTGGCTGACGAAGTTTGAAAATCTCGTGTGTGCTTTGGATATTACAGCAGACGCTCGAAAAAAAGCCCTACTCCTCCATTATGGAGGTGAAGAAATCTATGAAATCTACGAATCTTTCTCTGAGGATAACAAGGGGATCGGCGCAACTGCGAACGGCGAACCGAACGAATACAACGTGCTAAAGAAATCTTTCACGGACTATTTCACCCCAAAGAAGAATACCAGTTATGAACGTCTGAAGTTCAGGAATGTGACACAGAACACAGGTGAGACAATTGACAGTTTCCATACTCGACTCCGTGCGTTAGCAATTAACTGCGATTTTCACGATGTGGACAGTGAAATTCTGACACAAATCTTGCATGGTTGCACATCGTCTCCCTGAGGAGAAGAGCGCTTAGGGATTCATTTACACTGGACCAGATACTTTCTGAAGCACAATCACAAGAGCTATCCGAAGCTAGGGCTACAGACATTGAACAAACAGCTCACAGTCACAAAGTAAACGCAGTCAAGAATTCTGCCGGTCGTAAGCATGGAAGAGGAGGAGGCCAGGGTCAGTCCTTTCACACAAACAATCGTGAGGGACAGAGTGGCTTCCAGCAGAGAGGCAGAGGTGGATTTTCTCAAAGAGGTAGAGGAAGTTCCAGACCGCCAAGACAAAACACGACATGCCGAAACTGTGGTGGACCATTCCCACACCCTGACGGATGTCCAGCAGCGGGAAAGCAGTGCAGAGCTTGTTCGAAGGTAGGACATTACTCCCGTGTATGTAGATCAAAACGAAAACCTGTGAAGATAAACAATGTATCGAATGCCTGTGACAAATCGGCCGATAGCTCTAGTGAGGAATCAGTCTTCCACGTCACCCACTGTTTCAAAATTCCAGCAGTCCACGCCACACTGTTCGGGAAAGAAACGTCATTCCTTGTTGACAGTGGTGCGACAGTAAATATTGTGCACACGTCGACATGCCCCACAAACTTGAAACTCAAACAGCCATGTCCGAGGATTATGGCCTACGGTTCTGACAAACCCTTGCCTGTGGATGGACACTTTTCGACAGACAGTAGAATACAAAGGCAAGAGAACACATGCAAAATTCTACGTCATCAATAGTGACAAGAAAACAGAGAATCTTCTCTGGCAGACACTGCACAAGCCTTGGGACTGATACAATTCGCACTCTCGGCTAGCCTGAATACAGACCCATCTGCCCAATCAACGAGTTCCATCGCTGACAACTTCACAGAACTTTTTGATGGTAAACTAGGACACATCAAAGGCACGAAAATCAAACTGCATGTGGATCCAGAGGTACAGCCTGTTGCTCAACAGCACCGACGTGTTCCATTCCATCTTCGAAAACAGGTGGAGGCCGAACTGAAGAAACTTCAAGATTTGGATATCGTCGAGCCGATAACTGGGCCGACTCCCTGGGTCAGCCCTATTGTGTGTGTCCCCAAGAAACGTGAAGGTGAAGTTAGAGTGTGTGTTGATATGCGCGAACCAAACAAAGCGATAGGTAGAGAAAAACATCCTATGCCAACACTCGATGACCTGATTGCTGATCTAAATGGTGCTACAGTGTTCAGCAAACTCGACATGACTCAAGCCTATCACCAGCTGGAGATTGACGAAAATTCTTGTCAGATCACCACGTTCTCGACTCACATTGGATTGTTCAGATACAAGAGATTATTATTCGGAGTCAACGCTGCTTCAGAAATTTTCCAGAACGCCATAGCCACCGTACTACATGACATTCCTGGTGCTAGAAATTTGTCTGACGACATCATCGTTTTTGGTGCTACTCAGCAAGAACATGACAGAAATTTGAAGAAGACACTTCAGCACCTACAAGAGGTAGGAGCGAGGCTCAATCGCCAGAAATGCATCTTTTCTGCGTCCGAGCTGACGTTCTTTGGCCATGTGTTTGGAAGAGGGGGGATGACCGCAGATCCTGAGAAAACCAAGACAATTCTCAATGCCCCTGCCCCTACAAACATCGCTGAGCTCAGATCGTTCCTCGGTATGACTCAATACATGGCGAGATACATCCCTGCGTATGCGACAATCACCAGTCCGCTGCGTGAACTACTCAAGAAAGACGTGAGTTGGACCTGGTCAGCAGCTCAACAAGCAGCGTTCGAAAAGCTGAAAGAGATGCTCACGTCAAGCCCAGTCATGGCGTACTTTGATCCTGCCAAGGAAACATCCATCCTGGTTGATGCTAGCCCGGTTGGTCTTGGGGCGATCCTCGTCCAAGACAACAAGGCGATCTGCTACTCGAGCCGAGCACTCACAGACGTCGAGAAACGGTACTCACAGACGGATAGAGAGATGCTCGCTGCTGTCTATGGAATCGAACATTTCCACTTGTACGTGCAAGGAGCTCCATTCAGACTCATCACTGACCACAGACCACTGCTCAGGATAGTCAAAAGCCGAAACCCCACAACAGCCCGAATCGAGAGATGGCGCCTTCGGCTCATGCCGTACGAGGTCGAATTCGTGTACAGGCCAGGCAGAAATGAACAAAACCCAGCTGATTACATCAGTCGGCATCCTCAAACAACTCCTGCCAGAGAAAACGCTGGTGAGGAGTACATTGCATTCTTGACTAAATTTGCAGTGCCGAAAGCAATGACGCAAGACGAGGTTCGAGCTGAAACTCAGAAAGACCCTCAACTACAGAAAGTTATGCAGGCAGTCCAAACTGGACAATGGAGAAGTGACATCTCAGACTTTGCACGATTCAAAGACGAGTTATCCGTGCACGATGGACTTGTTCTCAGAGGTCATCGTCTCATACTTCCTCAATCACTTAAGAACCGAGCCATAGACATTGCTCACCAGTCACACCAAGGTATAGTGAAAACCAAGCAACTGATCAGGGAAAAAATCTGGTTTCCTGGTATCGACAAACTGGTTGAGAATACTGTGAAGTCATGTATCCCGTGCCAGGCCACGTACAAAGGGCCAACACAGAGAGAACCACTTCAACCTACACCACTCCCATCAGGCCCATGGGTAGCGGTGGCGATTGACTTTGCTGGACCATTTCCATCGGGTGATTACGTGTTGGTAGTCACTGACGAGTATAGTCGATACCCAGAAGTGGAGATCGTCTCGTCCACTTCAGAAAGGGTCGTACTTCCGCGCTTGGATCAAATCTTTGCTCGCCAAGGTTTTCCTGAGGTCTGTAAGACGGACAATGGCCCACCGTTCAATGGTCAAGCGTTTGCAAATTTCGCTGAGAAGAGCGGTTTCAAGCACAGAAAGATTACGCCTGTGTGGCCTGAGGTGAACGGTGCAGCTGAACGCTTCGTGGAAACGATCAAGAACAACATTCGCGCATCAACAGCTGACGGCCGCAATTGGAAAGAACAAATTCCAACATTCCTTCGAACGTTTAGGGCAACGCCACACAGCGCAACTGGTGTCTCGCTGTTTGAGGCAATGACAGGACGGAAGATGCATGTCGGACTACCCACAGCTCCGAAACGTCTCTCTCCGGTCCCTGTACACACCCGTGTCGCACACAATGACAGTTACAGCAAGGGAAAGATGGCGGAATACGTCAACACCCGCCGTCACACCACACACACAAAGATGGCACCTGGTGACTACGTTCTGGTCAAACAGCCCAAACAAAATGCGTTGACCACGCCGTACAATGCGACGCCATGTTTGGTTAAAGAGAAGAAGGGGAGCATGATAACAGCTTGCCGCCCTGACGGATCTCTTATCACCAGAAACTCATCTCACTTTCGACAACTGCCACCACACATCACGGTTCCTGGTGACGTTACAGAACTTGATGCTCCAGAGGCTGAAACTCCACCACCAGACATCAGCATCCCTGGAGACATCATTCCTGCAGAGACCTCTTCAACTGGAGATACTGGTAACATCGATACAAGCTCCAACCAGTTTCCATCACCCAGAACCAGACGTTCAGGCAGAGAAACCAAGACTCCCACTTACCTGAAAGATTACGTCCTCGACTAACCCATTCTTTCTGCATTCATTTCAACTGCAAAATGATTCCAGGACGTCGATTTTGTGCATGGCCTGTCACTAGAGGACAACGTGTAGTTAGGTTGTCTCTCTAGTTAGTTGAATTCAAGCATTGCTTGATATTGAATCTCATTTTGTGTTCTAGTCATTGGTAGAGAGCATCAGAATGCTGGTCTATGTGAAGGAGGACAGCAGTGTAGCTAGGCTGATCCAACTTGATTTTAAGTGATCGTGTGGAGTGGTCACAATATTATAGTTTCTTAAGTGATCGTGTAGATTGGTCCAATATTATAGTTTCTTTCATTTTCATTTTATTCATGGAAGCTCAAGAGTCAAGGCACATGCCTGCTTACTGATGTTTATTCAATATGCATTGATGAAGCCAAAGATTTAATTTTCAGAAATTGTGTTGTCATTCAGAGTAACGATTAATTCTAAATTGATAAACCCTAAGTTTAAATGACAACGATAATCTTTCAGAAACCATTGAGTTTAAATTAACACACAATACGTATCTTCCTTAAGTTTTCAAGTTTGACAGTTACTCTTTGACAATCCATTTCATTTAATTGTCCATTCAAGTTGAGGAGGGATGTTGTGTCCAAAGCCTAGCTGAAACTGAAAGTAGATTGTGACGTAAAGTGTGAGTTGTTTCCCTTGAATAAAGACACTCCGGTTTCCGGCAAGAGCAAAGATGGTTGTTCAGTTTTCAATGTGCGCAAGCCGTACGATTGTAATTTGAATGCGTCAGGCCACTAGCTGGTCATCCAACACCAAACATAACAAAGTGCAAACACTGGTCCACGTCCTGGGAGCTGATAATTTAGTAGCGAAATTTTGGGTGTAAATGAAATAGGCCTACCCCGTTGGCGCTGCACTATCCGTGAAGATTAACCTGCGTTAGTCCAAAACGAGCTGGCTAACGAGGCTCTGATAGAGCTGCCACAGGCATAGCAAGCCGTATCATATTCAGAGTTCACGCACAGCACGAGAATGCAACCAGAACTGGATCAGCTTTGAAAAGAGTTCAGTAATAGAGGACAAGATATCGAGGTTCCTCCCATTTCTTGTTCTGAGATTTTTTGTTCGCCACCTTAGTGGTGCGAGGTATAATTTTTTAGGAAACTCGTAACTAACAAACTATCCTTATCTCTTGTTGTCTGTTGTTTGTACAGCTGTCCTGTTCGTGTTGTGTTTAACCATGGAATCTTAACCTTTTTTTTTTTATTAGTTTTTTATGTAATACTAAAATACTTTTAGTTGCTCTTTTCTTTGTCAATCATTTCCTTTTGAGTGGAAAGTACGAAAGGGGACGAGAGTGTCGAGTGTAAATAAAAATTCTTAGGTAACTTTGCTCCTTTTCGGTGAAACTGTAGGGAAGCCCAATGTCGGCACCACAGGCCTCCCCAGGAGCAAATGATACATCCCATAATGGGGATTCGAAACATCTAGAAGAATCGCATATGGAAATAAGCACAGAGGATCGAGTCAGAATATGCCTCCAAAAAGGACTCCTACTTCAGCCCACAAAAGGAAGTAGTGTGGTAACACTCCACAGGGATCCCCGACCAAAGAAAAGTCGGCTCGTTTAGAGAGAAGCGTGTCAGATGATTCCAAAACCCCAACACACACAAGTTCCCCAATCCCAGACGAGACAGGCGAGATGAACACAGCCTGGGAGTCTGTGACCTCCATGGGATCACTGTGCTCCGGAAGCCGTCCAATACAGCCATTACTTAGCTAGAGCATGAACGACACTGACTCTGACTCAGGGGGTGAGTCAGAAGTTTTCCAAAATTGTGACCAGCACAATTCCAGGAGATACCGCCGTTGTACCCGAAGGGGTTACGCCGGAGGTTCCCCAGGTCAGGGACAGCCACCTCCTGCAGGTCTCACCAGAAGAATATTAAACCATAATCATAACCATAAAACCACCTGTCCTCCCGCCTTTGTGGACTACCCTGTGGTTATAACTGATACTCAAGGGCCTGCCCTCTTCTCCAAACTGGGGCCATTGAGGAAAAGCGAAGCATTAAAAAATACGTGTGGCGCTGTTGCCTCCATTCGTCCCCTCCCCTCTGGAAAGTGGTTGGTAGGGTGCCACAGTGAAGAACAGCAGGCCAAGCTAGCCAGATGCAATACACTTACAGGCGGCATTGGCATTAGCTGCAGGATCCCTGTCCCCACGATTGAGGGATTGGTCAATCCCATCCCCCTCGGGGACTGGGCCCTCTGCTAACTAAAGACTGACCTGGTGGCAGATGGCCACAGAGTGTCCGGGGTCACAAGACCACAAAACCATAAGAAAGAAAATTCCAGAGCGGTAAAAATCTCATTTGAACGCACGGAACTCCCTGGAGAGGTGTGGATCGCGCAAACCCCATTTCAGGTAGTGCCATACGCAGCACCAGTACGACGGTGTACTAAGTGCCAAATTATTGGGCACTCAAAGGCCAATGCCGTTCTAAAATAACGAGATGCTTTCGCTGTGGTCGTTCTGACCACACGGGAGGCACCGGTAATAATTGTACTAACATACTCAGTTGTGTCAACTGTAGCGGCCGTCACAGTGCGGCATGGAAAACCTGCCCGGAAATGTTGGTGCGGGCTCGAGCCAACATTCTCAGAAGCGAAAAGTATATACCGTACTCGGTTGCCCTGCAGAGACCTCGACGGGATCTTCAGTTGACTCAAAAGCCGGCTGAGGGAGGGGAGGAACCGAGTGCAGCTAGGCCTGACACCTGTTGGGCTCTGGATAGACACAGAACAAACGCTACAGCAAAACCTGTCATGGGGTAAAAAAAAATAGTGCACGGACAGACAAGGTAGATACCACCGCCAAGCAATGAAATATTGCTAAAAAGAAACAACGTAAAACAAACAGTAAGGCAGATAAGAAGATTACCATCCTCTCCTCCCAAAAGACAGCAGAAAATCTTGCTGATCAATCTGCCAACATCCCCTCTTCCCAAAAAGCAACAGAAAATCTTGCTGATATCAAATCTCCCAAACCAAAATCTGCTGTCATCTCAACTCCTCTTCCAAAAAGCAACAGAAAATTATGCTGACCAATCTGTCAAAGAAAAACCTCCAGTCAAAATGCCATCCAATCCACTCCCTGTAACCAAACAAATTCTCAATAAAAAGGAACTCAGAAATCAGGCAGCCAGGTTACGCCCTGTCATCCAGGCCAGACAGGCGAAAAGAAGGGAGGCAGAGTTCCTAGCAAAACAGAAAAAGTAAAGAAATATCCTATTTAATGACAGGGATGGATGCTTAACGGTACCTCGACCAACCACCCATCCCAGTCTGACTGTTTCTACCAGCTGCACAAACATGACAAATGCTCTTGTGCCCAAACCGTTTTGCACCATTGTTGGCTTGAACCTACTTCCCTGGAGACACAGAACTACTCTCAAAGCGAAAGTGCAACCTGAAAATCTACAGAGACTGCACGAGAATGGACCTATTCAGTCTATGCTAGATGAGGACTACCACGTGTTACCATTCTGTGTTGTTGCTGTCAAAGAAAGGTCTTTTTCTGCTGCCTGTACCACACTGAGACGTCTTTGTGTGGACCTGGAAATTGAGGCACCTGAACTGGCTTTTTATTGTCATGAGTCTAAAGCTGATGCTGTATAACCAATTTCATACTGAATCATTGTAAAGTGAAGAAAGTTAGTGATAACCAAATGAAAACTCCTTCAGTACTGACTATGCAGATCGCAGCATACAGCATGGGAATGCAACCACAACTAGAGTGCAAAACTGTAGCTACCCATAGAAAGGATGAATACTTACGCTGATAATTATAATAATAATAATAATAATTACAATATTTATATAGCGCAAAATCTTGATAGAAATCAAAATTAAGCGCTGAACATACACATACGCACGCGCACACACACACGCACACACACACTCACACATGGCTATAAATGGGGAGAAAGAATAAAAGCAATGGAAAATTATAGAGAACATATTATATACAAATATGTATTACAATGTGATTCCACTCCGAGTGGAGACAGGCTACAGAGGGGGATGAGTGAGGTCAGGATTTCATGCAGAGGAGAAAAGGTGAGTTTTGAGAGCGGACTTGAAGGAGACAAAAGTAGGTTAGTAGTATAAGGAGGCGCCCTAGACCCCTCATGCGGAGTCAAGTTGTGCGGAGTCAATGACGTCATCATCATGAAGGATAGTCTCCCCTTGCCCTTTCACTCCAGTGCGTAATGGACTATTCCGCTTGGGTGACCCCTCGCAGGGGATGGTAACTAATTGAATGATGTTTGCCCGAGTGACCTTCTGGTAGATGTGTCCATATGTATGGGGATGGTTTTATTTTTAGTATGTATGTATTTTATTTTGATATGACTTTTACTGTTGATTTGTTTTAGTTTTTACTCATTAATGTATGCTATTTATTTTAGATACAAAAAGAATGAACATTGTGTAAATGGATGCCTGTAACTGTATTATGGTTATATTTTGGTGTACTGAATAGAATATAACTTTTTTTAATCTATGATTATAGTGTTTGTATAAACTTTAGACCACTTTTTAAAAAAAATTTATGGGGCTATTTTTATTTATGATTTAGGACTGATGAAGATTTAAAACAACATGCAATTTTAGACTTTACTACAGAATAGACTATGGACCCAAGGTGAAGCATCCCTTTACCTGTGTGATTGCAGGTTCCACTGATAGTGGGAAAACAGTGTGGGTGACACGCTTTTTAATCATTGTCTGATATGATCTATCCTGTTCCTGACGAAATTGTCTGGTGCTATGGAGAGTGGCAAGCAGGCCACAATCAGCTGAAAGGGGTGGTCTTTGTGGAAGTCTTACCCAAAGTAGAGGAATGGTACGGTGACAAGAAGAGACTGGTGATTATTGATGACTTAATGAGTGAAACAGATGACAGAGTGACAAAAATATTTACTAAAGGCAGTCACCATCGTAATCTGAGTGTAATGTACATTGTGCAGAATCTCTTTGGGAAAAACAAAGAACATCGTACCATCAGCTTAAACAGCCACTATTTGGTAGTCTTTAAAAATCCTAGAGACGCATCACAGATCACTCATCTAGCTAAACAGATGTACCCTGGCAAACTGAAGTACGTTCAGGAGAGTTTTAAAGACGCCACATCAGTTCCTCATGGTTATTTGCTCTTGGACTTGCGACAGGAGACACCAGACCACCTTCGTCTCAGGACTAGTGTGTTTCCTTCAGAAATCAAGTAGTGTATGTCCAAAAGTGATCATGTCTACCAACTCAGGAGGAACTTACCTCTACTAAAAGTAATGTGTGGAGCCAAACCGGGCTCATCAAAGCTATACTTTAAGGCGCTTCACCAAACTTGATTAATGCCTTGAGTGAATGCTCGCTGAACATTTTAAAAGGCAATGTACGTCTGACACCCTCTCAGAAGAAACAACTATACAGGTACAAACAGAATTGCGTAGTTTGGGGGTGACTTCTATCAAACGTCGAAAACAGATTTTGCAGAAAGGCGGATTTATCGGTGCTCTGTTGAAACCTGTCTTGGGAGTCTTGGGAGGATTGCTTGGTGGTCTTTAATTCGATGTCATGGAGCACACTAGGAAAATGATTCTGATTGATCCACGTACGCTAAACACGCTTAGTAACAATACTGGTGGACCTCCTGTTCCTGATGCTATGTCACAGAGTCTACGTAATATGGATCAAGAGATGCGGGGAGTTTTGGACAGAGAAAACATGAACATGGAAGACAAGGCTAACTTGTATCAACAAACCCTTAGGCGTTACTTGAATGTTTTCAGCAGTATAGAGACAAACCACTTGGTATTGTACAAGTCAAACCTCACAAGAGTAGTAAAGATGGGGACACACCTAGGGAAGAAATTACGGGAGATTTTCCTGACCCCGATTTTACAGATATCGAGCAAGATGTAATAGACAGTGTTCCTAAAATAATGAAAAAGAAAGCAGAAAGACTTTTGAAGCATCTCCAGCGAACTCGTGAGCTTAACTGGAACAAGAAAGGGGAAATCGAGTATCAAGGACAGGTCACTGAAAATTCCAATCTGGTGGATTTAGTGAATGATGTGCTAAGGAAACGGAAAAACTTTGAACCTGTGGGGTGGTAAGTGTTTGCATCAGCCCTAGAGCAAGGAAACGTACCACAAGATCTTATTGGTCACCCTGATCGGTGGAGATTTATGAAGATGAAAAGACTTAAGTCACAGTCAACCAGCACCCCTGTCACACCCACAGATTTAACCAGAGGAAGTACAGCCATAGCCATGATGTTGGATGAAGATGACGAAGGATTCACCCCAGTCTTGACGAGAAAACTAAAGAGAAAAAGGACGAGGACGTGAGCTGAACGAGTCAGGAAATTGGTTACCATTTTAAGTGGTTGACAAAATGACAAGAAAGAGAAACAAAAACACCACAAAACACGACTGTTGCATCGAGGGTAATACGACCCCAAAACAGTGGGAGCTTATGGTGGTGTGGATGCTTTAAAGCGTTCTACCAAACTGAAACGATCTGAGGTGAAAAACTGGTTGTCTTTCCAGGATGCTTATACTCTTCATAAACCTGTACATCATAAATTTGTGAGGAGACCAGTAATAGTGGGAGGAATCGACCACCAATGGCAGGCTGATTTGATTGACGTTCAGCAACTGAAGAAGGACAATGATGGCTTTGCCTACCTGCTGACAGTCATAGATGTGTTTAGTAAATACGCATGGGTAAAACCTTTGAAAAACAAGACTGGACCTGTGTTGGTGGAACTTTTGAGTACATTTTTAGTCAGGGGCGAAAACCTCTTAAACTACAAACGGACAAGGGGACAGAATTTTTAAACAGGACATTTCAAACAGTTTTTAAAAGAACAACGAGTGCAATTTTTTACTACCGAAAATGAAAACATCAAAGCTTCGATAGCAGAACGCTTCAACAAGACCATCAAAGACAAGCTGTGGAGGTACTTTACAAAGAAAAACACCTCACGTTCTGTTGAAGCCTTACCTCTGTTCGTGTACTCATACAGTCACTCCTACCACCAAAGTATCAAGAGAGCTCCCGTAGATGTGACAACAGACAACCAAGAGGATGTATGGCAACTACTGTATAATAAGGATCAACCCACAACTTCCATTCGCCCCAAACTCAAGATGGGAGACCGTGTTCGCATCAGCAAAACTAGAAAAGTTTTCAAGAAAGGTTATCTACCATCTTGGACCGAAGAATTGTTTACTATTAGTCGAATCAAGAAATCCATACCTGTGACTTACTTTCTTAAAGACGACCATGGGCAAGAGCTACAAGGAACCTTTTATGGACGGGAGCTACAAAAAGTGGGGGGAAAGGAGACATACCGTATTGAAGCCATCTTAAAGCAGCGCCAAGGATCAAGGGGACAAAATGAATATTTAGTCAAGTGGTATGGTTACAATTCTTCATTTAATTCTTGGATTCCACAAAGAGCGCTCACCACCTACACCCACTGACGACTATGCCTGAACAAGATCCAGAAGACGCTACCTCGGGTCATGATGAAGGGGTACCCCCTAACCTACGTCGATCTAGAAAATCTGTACTTTGGCATGTGTTTGGGCGACGTGTTCCTCGCAGTGAAATCGTCTTTGTTTGTCAGATGCTTGTTATCTACGTGGTAGTTGGTGTGTCTCTATATAACCTAAGTCGTGGACATGGAACAGACAATTTGTGGGTAGCGCTCCTCGGTAGTTGTCTGGGATACGTTCTTCCAAATCCTAGTATCGAACCACGTGCTTAGTCCATTTGACTACCATGTTCTACTTGACACTACCCAACAACAGCTCTCTGCAGTACTATCCGGACAATAATCCTAGTCATTTCTTCACCAAACTACCTCAGGCTATAAATCTTGAAGGAGATTATGAGGTGGGGTTAGCCGAAATTCAGTTAGTAATAACTATTTGAACGTAAGCGATGGGAGCGTGTATTTTGAATACCATGTTCCGGAAAGTAACCACGCTACCGCTGACCCTAAACCAGGTACCGTACAAATAGTGTTACCCGGTGGATTATACGAATCTAAAAAGTATTTTATTCATACTCTCAACAAAATGACAGAAGCGACGCTCGGATTTCAAACGAATGGCAAAGCAAAACTGAAGTTCTACTACAATCAAGCCACTAAAAAAGCCAGTCTATCTACGAAGAAAGCGCTTTTTTGCGTTTGAGTGAGAGTCTACAGAGGATATTAGGACTTGCATCACCAATCATGCAAGGACCCAGCATTTTGAGGCGAATCAATGGATGGACTTGAATAAAAACTTTAAAAGCCTTTTCGTTTATTGCGATCTGGTAAGTCCTCGTCCGGTGGGAGACGCCATGGTTCCTCTGCTTCGCACGCTACCCCCCATTGATAAGACCCGAGAAACGGTTCATCATATTTTTGAAAAACCTCACTACGTCCCTCTCAGTCGATTTCAGTTCAACACGGTGGAAATCCTTTTAACCACGGACACGGGTAAGGAGATTTCATTCAACAACGGCCACACCATCGCAACACTTCATTTTCGACGCAGACGCCCTGACGGTTTTTGAGAGATGGTGCGTCCCCCCCCCCCCCCACCCCTTTAAACCCAATGGAAGAGCTTATGAAGAATATTACTGTTGTCAAGCCGGTCATGGACTCCCTGTGTTTAATGGAGGAAGGAATTACAGGGGTAGAGGTCTTGGAAGTCTCCTAGGAGGGATTGGGAGGACATTCATCCCACTGTTGAAAAGTGGTGGGAAGGCTTTACTGAAAGAGATGGCTCGAACAGGTATGCAAGTTGCCCAAGATGTACTGTCTGGACAAAATTTCAAATCAGCGATCCAACAACAAAGTAAGCAGACAGACAAACGATTGTTAAGCCAAGCTGTGAGTAGAGTCACAGGAACTCCACCCCCTCCTGGTGAACCAGCAAGGAAGCGTATAAAGTCATGGACTCCAACCTCCATAGGACAGACCAAACGTCGCCAGGCAAAGAGAAAGAAGACCAGCAACGGTCCAAGAGAAATTTTTGGATAAACATTATGTCGCTACTCCATCATCATTCAGCTGAGAGTGTACACACAGGACTTGATTTGTTTTGTGTGCCCCCAACACAAATGCAGTAAAAGAAGGTGTCTTTGTGGAACACCATCCCCTGTCTACTCTGTCTCCAGGTGCACCCATCGAATTTAGCATCAGTGGCACCACCACAGATTACTTGGACCTGAACAACACCTATCTTCACATCCGCGCCAAAGTGACAAAAGCAGATGGCACACCCCTGGACGCCAACACCGATGTCGCTCCAACCAACTATTGGCTTCACAGTCTGTTTAGCCAGGTGGATATTTCTCTCAATGACACCCTAATTTCACCCAGTGAAAACACTTATCCTTATCGAGCTTACATCGAGGCGACACTCAACTATGGCAAAGACGCCAAAAACAGTCATTTAACTTCTAGTCTGTACTACAGAGATCACACCAGGCCACCTCGACAACACTCAAGGAGCTGAGAACATTGGACTAAAGGACTCGACGTCAACTACGGTCAGAAGCAGGGAAGTTGATATGATGGGTCGCCTTCACACAGATATCATGCACCAGGAACGCTACATGATCAACGGAGTGGCTGTCAAGATCAGACTGATTCCCTGTAAAAACACTTTAACTTGATGGCTCATGATGGGGGTGCGGGGGCCCCCTTTAAAAGCGTCATCACTTACGCCTCCCTGTTTGTTCGCAAAGTGAAACTCAACTCTGCCGTCTCCCTGGCACATGAGAAAGCATTGGAAAGGGGTACATGCAAGTATCCTCTGAAGAGAATCGTCCAGAAGACCTTTGCCATTCCCCAAGGCAATTTTAGCGCTGTGCAAGACTACCTCTTCCTGAGTCAGACTCCTACCAAGATTGTCATTGGTCTTCTAAACAGTGCAGCGTTCAACGGTCGGTACGACAGAAACCCATTTCATTTCCAACACTTTAACTTAAACTTTTTATGTCTGTACATGGATGGTCGTCAAATACCTGCAAAAGCACTGACTCCAGATTTTGAACATCACCAGTATGTGAGAGCTTACCACAATCTGATGCTGGCCACAGGTGTGATCAACAAAGACGCTGGAAACGACATTGAATATCAAGATTTTGCCCGAGGATACACTCTATACGCCTTGGACCTGTCCCCTAGTCTACTGGATGGAGATCAGCAGTTTGAACTACTCAAGAGTTCATCCCTAAGATTAGAACTAAAGTTTTCTCAAGCTCTGCCCCACCCTGTCCATGTGCTGGTGTATGCAGAGTTAGATAGCATGATCGAAATTGATCGTTCCCGACAAGTGCTGACGGACTTTTCATCATGAACAATACAGAGATTGCTACTGTGTTAAATGAGGACATATAACACAAGATGTGTCTTTGGTGGGGTGTACCCGAGAGATAAACTCCCTCAACATATTGATACACGACACCCCACTGGTTTTGTCGTCAACAGCGATCACAGCGATGGACCGGGGGAACATTGGGTCAGTGTCTGGTTTAATGGGTATGGGGATGCAGAATATTTTGACAGATTTGGTCTGCCCCCTACATTTTACCCAGACATTGAACAGTTTATTCAAAGACATTGTCGAACATACCGCTACAATCAACGATTGCTACAAGACCTTAGCAGCTCAGTTTGTGGATACTATGTGTTGTACTTTATTTTGAGAAAAAGTCGGGGTGATAGTCTATTTCGGTTGTTATCTATATTTTATCCTTTTAAACAACGGGTGAATGATCGAATAGTCATGTCATTTGTTCATTCCATAACAAGAAAAAAGAGTCATTGGTTACATCATTGAGAGAGGGGGAGGGGCGGAGGAAATGAGACGGTGT
>CM060314.1:11687742-11692742 GCA_030674185.1 Monoplex corrugatus | reverse complement strand
TTTGATGAAACACAATCACCCCCATGTCTGGTTCCAGTTCGTCGCAGTGATTACAAACACGCAAACACACTCAGAGTTTTAGTGTACAAACAACATTTCATGTACATTAATGACATCGATAGGTTAGGTCATGCGCTCGCTTGCTCCAAATGTGGAAAGCTCTGGCATACACTCAAACAGTTATACAAACATGAAAACACATGCATGGGTATTCAAACCAAACACACATACAAAGGAGGTGTGCACACACCACCAGAATCGGTGTTACAACAACTCTATCGTTACGGAATTTCTGTTGATCCTGCTTTCGTGTTTCCTTATAGAGCTACTTTTGACTTTGAAGTGTTTTTTGAGACAGATGACCTACCACAGACAAAACAACCACACTTTAGCACGACGTTCACAGCCAGACATGTCCCTCTCTCTGTTTCTGTGGCTTCCAATGTACCTGGGTTTGAAGAGCCTCGCTGTTTTGTAAGTGATGGGGACCCGCAGAAACTCGTCAACTACATGGTCAATTATTTGGAAACTATCTCTGAAATGTCCTTTTCTCATCTCCGTGAACAATTTGATGATACATTTTCTGAGTTAGATGCTCTCACTGATGATGGTGATGAGTCTTTGAACACTCACCACATCCCCGCAAAGGCGTTAAAAGATAAGTTGGAAGACTACCTCCACGAACTTCCGTGGTTGGATTCAATTCTTCCAAGTACGACCTCAATGTGATCAAACCCTATTTGATTCGGCGCTTTGTAAACCTACCAAATTCAAAAGCCAGTACACAAGAAGAGGGTCCGTTCAGACCAGATGGGTTTGACCTTGTGGAGGAAGAAGTAGAAGAAGAAAAGGAAATCGCACAAGAATTTGTCTCGTCAGACTTGAAAGGAGACAAACTACCCCCAAAACAAAACGCGTTTAAATTTGTTGTAAAACGTAACAATCAATACATGTGTATCTGTACTCACAAACTCAAGTTTCTATACATTGTCAATTTTTTGGCCCCCGGGTTCAGTTATTCAAAATATCTAAAAGCATTTGGAGTAGAAGAACAAAAAGGATATTTTTGCTACGAATATATCACCAGTTTGGACAAACTACAAGAAACGACTCTTCCCCCTCATACCGCTTTTTACAGCTCGCTCAAAAACACCAACATTACGGAAGAAGAATACAAACAATGTCAAACGGTGTGGACAGAACATAACATGACCTCTCTCAAATATTTCTTGGTATAACAACAAAGACGTGGTCCCATTCTTGCAGGCTCTTCAAGCTCAGACATTTATTTGCGTTTAGGTATTGACCTTTTGAAAGATGGAATTTCTGTTCCAGGAATTACCATGAAATATTTGTTTCAAACACTACCTCCTGACACTTACTTTTCTCTCTTCAATGAAAAACGAAAGGACATACACACACTCTTGCGTGACAACATCGTAGGCGGACCATCCATTATTTTTCATCGATACCACGAAAAAGACAAAACCTTCATTCGTGCTAACCTTGATAAACCTGTCAAATCAGTTAAAGGATATGATGCTAATGCTTTGTATCTCTGGGCCATCACACAGCCCATGCCCACAGATCATCCCACCATACGCAAACGTGAGACAGGGTTCAAAGCAGAGAAAACAGATGTATACGGACAGCAAGCGAGAGAATGGTTAGAATGGGTGATGCACACACAAAACATTCACATACAACACAAGTACAACAGCAAAGAACACACTTTAGGATCCAGACATATCCGTGTTGATGGATGGGATGCTAAACACCACACTGTCTACCAATTTCATGGGTGTCCGTTTCACGGACATGCCTGCCATCTCACTCGTGGCAAACACACAAACCCTATCAATGACAAACCTCTTACAGAACTAAAAAAACATACGGACAAGATCACCGACTATCTTCGTAAGGATGTGAAAGTGAATGTTGTGGAAATGTGGGAGTGTGAATAGAGGAGACAAAAACAAAACAACTTACACATCAAACAGTTTGTTCAAACACGTTTCCCTGTCCTCAAATCCTTCCAAGGCGTATCACCCATCACAGAGCAAGCTGTTCTGGATGCTGTCAAAAACGACTCACTCTTTGGTCTTGTTAAATGTCACATTCATGTGCCAGAGCATTTGAAAGACTATTTCGGTGAGCTACAACCTATCTTTAAAAACGCCTCTGTCGGTCGAGAACATATTGGTTCGTACATGCAAGAATATGCGGAAAAAACACCATCTTTTGACAAAACCGCGTCGCACCCTGGTTGGAAGCTACTTTGGAGAAAACATTGTTCTGGCCACGCCTTTACTCAAATGGTATTTGAAACATGGTTTGGAAGTGACTAAGATCACTCTCATCATTGAATACACTCCGAGCGCGTGTTTCAAACAGTTTGGAGACCAAGTGTCAGATGCACGTAGGAAAGGTGACCTTGATTCATCTCAAACTGTTTTGGCAGAAACCTTCAAACTATTCGGTAACAGTGCCTATGGTAAGACCTTGACTAACATCGACAAACACAGGGACATTCATTTCGTCCTATCCACTCAAACCCCAAAACTCATAAACGACCCGCGTTTCCAAAAACTGACTGAGCTTGACGGAGACGTTGTTGAAGTAGAAATGAGCAAAAAGAAAATCAACTGGGCGCTCCCCATTCAGATTGGTTTTTTTGTGTATCAATATGCTAAACTACGGATATTGGAATTCTATTATGATTTTCTAGACAAATTTGTAGATCGATCAGGTTTTCAACTTTTCGAAATGGACACAGACTCTTTTGTACATGGCCCTTAGCCATGAACATTTTGAAGATGTTGTTCGATCCAACTCGCGTGAACAGTTTTACAAAGAGTACAACAGATGGTTTCCAGGACAGGCTTGTGATAAACATACACCTCAGTTCCAGCAGACACGCCTTGCAAAACAACCATGGAACCCCACACAGTGTCAAAATTGTGTTGAACGTATACGATACGATAAACGCACACCGGGTCTTTTTAAAACAGAGTACACAGGGATATCATTCGTGGGATTATGCTCTAAAACCTATTTCTGAGAGGGTGAGGGAGAAAACAAGGTCTTAACAAATACCACACCACACTCACCAAAGACAGTTACCAACAAGTACTTCAAACACGAACGAGCGGAGCTGGGACCAACATGGGATTTAAAACAGATGGGAAAACCATGTTCACTTACAAACAAGATAGAAAGTCTCTTTCATTCTTTTACATTAAACGAGCTGTTGGAGCTGATGGGATCTGTACATTCCCTACCCCTGTCTAACAGACTTTTTCTTGGGTTCAGTTCATTCTACTTTTCAGTTTATTCTCTCTATACTTGTTTAGTAAATCTGTGTGTACACACATACTTTTGTTTTTCAATGATATGACACTTTCAAATATATTCTGTATACAATATAAAATGTAATATCAAATTCAGAGTATACACTTTTTTTCTGTACATATGTATATTATTGAATGGATAAAGACCATTGTCTGTATATAATATAACTTGTAATATAAAGTTCAGAGTATATACTTTTTCTCTACACATATGTATATCATTGAATGTATAAAGATCATTGTCTGTATATGATATAAAATTGATAGAAAGACCAGTGTTTAACAGATGTTCTGATAAATGTTCAAAGAGTTTCTTTTTTTTTTTTTTTTGACTCTATAAAGGTTGTGAAGCTTAGTTTCAACATAATTTTTGGAAAGCAGTCTCTCCAACCTCCTCGTTGGTGCTTTCTGGGTGGGTTCTCGTTTTGTGAGGCTGAAAAACAAAGGACTAACAACAACAACAACAAAATCCAATGTTTTTCAGTCTTCATAATTCTAGGACTCAGCGGATGGAGAGAGAGTATTAAATATTAATACATATCATTCATCTTATTTTGTCTGTTTGGTTGCAGATGGTAGCGCCAGCAACAACAACAACAAAAATACAAAAAGCCCCCACACCCCATCACCCCTGACCCTATAAGGTTCAGTGCATACACCTATAACCTACAGCATACAAATTCAGGGGGGTCACTCGGGCAAACATCATTCAATAATTACCATCCCCTACGAGGGGTCACCCAAGCGGAATAATCCATTACGCACTGGAGTGAAAGGGCAAGGGGAGACTATCCTTCATGATGATGACGTCATTGACTCCGCACAACTTGATTCCGCATGAGGGGTCTAGGGCGCCTCCTTATACTACTTAGGTTGCTGACGGACTGAGAGAGGAAGTTTGTTCCAGGAGAATGGACCAGAAACAGAGAAGGCTCGTGGACCTAGGTATTGAGCTTAGCGCGTGGAAAGCGAAAAGTCAGAGGATCGGAGGCAGAGCGGAGGGTGAGGGAAGATAGATCTCAAGTAGGCTTGACAGGTAATCGGGGGCTGCGTTATTGAGGCTTTTGTAGCACATGGTGTCTAGTTTGTACTGTATGCGCTTTGATACAGGGAGCCAGTGAAGTTGTGCCAGGAGAGGAGAAATGTGGTCAGCTTTTTTCTTTTTGAGTACAAGGCGTGCAGCATTGTTTTGAATGCGCTGTAGGATGTGGATGGTGGAGGCAGGAAGACCAGACAGGAGTGAATTGCAATAAATCAATGCGAGACATTATGAAGGAGAGAACGAGTTTTGCAGTTGTTTCCAAAGAGAGATACTTCCTGATCAGGCTTATTCGATGGAGGTGATAGTGGCAAGATCTGGCAGTTTGAGAAATAAAGTTGTTCATGGAGAGGGTAGAGTCATATTAATGACTTTATTCTGATATCAAGAATGAGTATTCTCTTCGCAGCTATCTGGTCCCAGAGTTCTCAGTGAGGTCAAAATAAACTCAGCTCTTGGAAAATGGTGTCAAAAATTCAAATATGATTTGTCTAATCGAATTCAAACCTCCAATCTCCCAGCTGTATGTCAGTTGCGCTAAGCACTTTGCCTCTGCAGTTGGTAAACCTTCTTTCCCGCCTTATCTATCAACCTGTGTGGTTATACGGAGA
>CM060314.1:11655242-11682742 GCA_030674185.1 Monoplex corrugatus | reverse complement strand
ACATTTAAAACAATTCTTGGTACGGTAATGATAGAAGATCAGCCTGGTTATATTTTAGGCAGAAGTATTAATGATAATGTTTGTCTGGTATGTGATGTGATTAGCTTCCTGAAGATTACAATCTTAACTGCTTTACTGCTGTGTTTAGATTTTGAGATGGCTTACGACTCTTTAGATTGGAATGTTATGCTCAAATACTAAATGCTTTTAGCCCTGGACCTGATGTGTGTCAGTGAGTATTCATTTTCTACAAGGATATAAAATCAGCAGTCGCAGTTAATGGTAAAATGTCCCACTGATTTACAATTCAGAGAGGATGAAGACCAGGCGATCCACCATCACCGTATATTTTCATTCCGTGTGCAGAAAGTTTGGCATGACCAAACGAAACAAAAACAATAAAGGTATAATAATTCAATGAGCTGAACGCAAAACTTCACTTTGCTGAAAACATAGAAATCATACTATATCATTTGAGGACTCAATAATACACTGGATGATTTTGCAGACAATCGGGACATCCTAAATGTGGAAAAACATCCAGAGCAGTATGGCTCGGCAGCAGAAGCACGCATCACTTACATATACAGTGGAATCCTTCTAGGTTTGAGCTACTGGGAATGTGGCTCACTAACGACTTAATTTGAAGCCTTTTATGGTGAATGACAGACAAGTTCGTCATCATGATGCAATTGTGAAACAACAGTACAAGAAAACATTTTATCAACGACATGGTGCACGACCATCGCTGAAATTACAACCAGAAACAACTGTCCTGGTCAAGACTGATGGTGGAAAAAAATGGAATGCCAAGGGACAGATCACTGGTCCAGCCGATGATAGTGGACGGTCATACCCAATAAAGACTCCACAGGGTGAAGTGCGACGCAACAGAAAACGCATTCAGAAGATTGTACAGTCCCAGGCCGAGTCTGATCATGACGATGTTCTTCTCTGGATGAGCTGGAACAACCATTCCAGAGAGCAAGACAAGCTGTTAATCCATTCCCTGCAGCTCTACCTCTTACTCTGTCTGCGACAACAAGTCCAGTCTCAAGTCCACCTTCAACACCAGTTATTAAGCGAAGTGAAAGAATGAAGAAGAAACCAGTTCGCTTTGTTGAATAATTCTAATAAACAGAAATTCTGAATGATGGAGAGAATGTTAAATTTGTTAAAAGGTCTGGATGGTGTGAATGGATACATTTGAAAGTTTTAAAAATGTTTAAGTTCATTGAAAAAAAAAGTTGTAATTTAAACATTTAGCGAAAAAAAACATACCTGACTGTAAGAAACAAAGTGCCGAATACCTGTTTTTGAAACAGAGTTTACTATAGAAAATTAGTGTGCAGAAATGAACAAAGTAAACACTGAAGAAATTTGAAGCGGAAGTCTTTGAGCAAGTGACTGATGAACACTAAAGTAAGTTTGAAGATATGAGATTGAAGAATGTAGCAGTAGCAAAAATGTTATTGTGTGAAAAAATGTTAACCTTTTAAAGAAAGGGGAAGGAGTACGCGAACGGAAGCAACTCTAGTTACTACTTGTTGTCATTATGGAAAAGTGACTTCCCTTGTTAACTTGACACCCTAAAGCTCGCGATTACAAGAAGTCCGACACAAAAGCATCTGAGAGTCTCACTTCTGTTGTGATTCGCGCCCACAGGCCGCTTGAGTAAGATTGGAGGAGCGAGAGCTGGGCCAAATATCTCGTGTGGTTGAAAAGAAAAAAAAAAAGGATTAAATCTGTGAACACAATGACTACCTGGTTGAACCTGTCTCTCAGTAACAAAAAAAGCTACTTACTGCATAACTTTCATCGGCGATCCGGCCTACTTCTTCAGCGAAACTGTGAACAGTTTTCATTCAAAAATGTTTGATTTGCGTGTTCATTCCTGAATAAACAGTCCGCTGAAGAAGGCCACACATAGGCCGAAGTACTGGGCTCAAAATTACAGTTTGTTGTCTTGTTTTTTTTTGGTTTATCTGCAATATGTAGGCAAACAAACACTGCGTAAGAGCCAGTCTACAGCGGCCCGCCAAAACTCTCAGACAATAACTTGTACGCCAATTGTGTTATAAAAAAAAAAAAAATTTAAATAAAAATAAAAAAAACTTTGTGGGCCCAGTCCCGGAAAACATGTGCTCACTGTAGATCTGTTCATTGTTTAAATAGTTATGATAAGTGTCTTGTATGCGAAATGTATTGGTTAGGTCTTTTGAATTCTCAGTGCGTAGCTATGGGTGGGCAGAGGCTATAAAATAAAAGTACAAATTGGCTGAGAAAGTGCAAGGCCTTTTGATCTGGACACAGTACACTGTGCTGTCTTTGAGTGCCATCGTACATAAATGGGAAAGATCGCAACAGACCAAGACACTCTTTTACATGTGTGTGTGTGTGTGTGTGTGTGTGTGTGTGTGTGTGTGTGTGTTTTGTGTGTTTTCCAGGTACTGAAACATGGAAACGGAAACTGGTTTGAAGAAGTTGAAACAGGAGCGTACATTGGTCCAACTTGATCAGATGACAGGAAAGAGGTTACTGTTCATTGGCTCTGATGATTCGAAACGCTTTTTGTGGGACGTGATATCTGAGATGGGGATTGAGGTAAGTTTGTATGAATATTCCTGCATTCCTTTAGGATGTTATTTTTGTCAAACTTCTTTTAAATACATCTTTGATGATAAATACACAAATACAGAAAAAATATGTGAAAACAAAAATCTTGATGTAGAGTTAAGATGTGCTTTAAAGAAGTAGGCTGTCATACTTCGTTTCAATCACAATAGAAGCTTAGTATGGTTGCTTGAGTAACAGATATGTCACCGCATATAGTACACACACACACACACACACACACACACACACACACACACAAACACACGTATATATAGTGTGTGTGTTTTGTGTGTGTGTGTGTGTGTGTGTGTGTGCGTGTGTGTGTGTGTGTGTGTGTGTGTGTGTGTGTGTGTGTAAGGTGGTTTTTCTGTCGCGTCTTCTGTGCTGTGTCTTTTATCCCATACCAGCCATTCAGGTGTTTTGACAGATGGTCAATCTTTTTAAAAAAGTTATTTTTATTTACTAGTTGCCTAATTTTCAATGCCGTCTCAATGACATTGTTCCTACCCTATTCATTCCACTTTTTCAACCAACCACCAACCCCAGGTTCATTTTGTCAGCCAGTCGACCGGACTTGCTAGTCAGGGTGTCGGCCAGATCTGGGTAATTCTTATCTGTTGAAGTATCACTTTTCTCCCAAAGGGATGTGACTCCCTGTTTAAATAGCATTACGTGTACTTTTGTTTTGTCAAGGTTTATGACTAAGCCTGAAGATCTGGACCTTTTTCTAAATTGTTCATTTGTACTTGTAGACCAGCTGGGGTAGAAGCTATTAGCGCAGCAATATCAGTAAAAAGTAACACCAGAATTTCTTATGATTTTTTTATTCTTCAACTGTATTCCATGTTTTCCACATTCTCTAAGAAAGTTGGCAACTTTTGATGCAAGCAGATAAAATACTACAAGACGAAACAAATAGAAGACATTAAAGCAAATACGATGAATCAGGAACCCATATGACTCATGTCTGCACAGAACACTAAAGAGATTGTAATATCCTTATCATTTTCATAGACTGCAATTTTGTTAACAACTCTCATAATTTTTCACACTTAACCATGTCAAATGCTTCTCTGTAGTCAATAAATGCAACACTTAATTTAATTCCACTTTTGTTGTTCATTTTTCTCCCTTATCATAGTGATCAAGGATAAATTGTTGTTTTTCTTATCATAGTAATCAGGAAGAAGATATGATCTGGTGGAAAATCGTGGTCCCAGTCTTCCCAATGAGCCCATAGCACGCCCAACTCTGGATAGGAGCCGATTAGAGCCGAAAAAATCCACAACGATTTTTGAAGAGACAGATGGGGGGATTCGAACCCACAACATTCCAGTCGGTAGTCCGTTGCGCTAACCATTCCACGGTGACTGGTACACACACTTTCTTAAGCTTGCTACAACCTAACTTCCTTTTCCTCAAGATAAATAACTTTTTTTTGTTTTGTCTTTTGTTTCAGAGCTACGTGGTGGGGACCATACCCAAAGAATCCTTTAAGTATAAAGTGGCCGGATACTTCTACTGTGACATCAGAAACCACCATGAGGACCAGAAACATTGTGAGGCCATTGCCTCTTTTGTGACAACAGAGGTTGGTCATGTAGATGGTTGTCTGACCATACATGATGATTGTATCCCTCTCACAGCGCTGCTGTGTGCTCGTCTTGGCAAAGTGGGCCTCCCTTATGCTGGAACTTTAGCCACTCATCACAAAGGTCTCACTTTCCAAGAGCTGGACAAGAGGAAATGTAGGTTTCCCTCTGTTGCCAAGTACATCAGCCAGTGTTTGAGTGTATCGAAACTAGAAGATGTCAAACGAGTGTGCGAGACAATAACATTCCCAGCCATCATGAAAAAGGATTGTGGTGGTGGATCTCAAAGCGTGAAGGTCGTGCACAGCATTGGAGAGATAGTAGATCACTTCCAGTGCTTACAAAAAATGGCAATCATGGAACGAGAACATTATCACTCGGCCGTCATGGGCACTGGATTCGATTTTGAATGTATCCTCATGGAGTATCTTCATGGCTCCGAGCACTGTGTAGACCTTGCGTTCTATCATGGTGAGCTTGTATGTGCATTCGTGACAGACAAGGGACCTCAGATTCCACCTGATACCTTCCACACCATTGTCACTATGCCCTCACGGCTTTCCTTCAACCTTCAGCATGAAGTGATTGTGGCAGCTTCAGAATGTTGTCTGGCTTTGGGTCTGGACCATGGCGTGTTTGACGTGGACATCATGCTGACTGCGTCTGGACCCAAACTGATTGAAATCAACTCCAGAATGGGTGGGTTCTGTCAACGTCAATTGATACTCCATTGCTACGGCCTTGACTTTGTTCACCTGGTCTGCATGCTGGCCTGTGATATCAGGCCGAGTATATCTGCTGATTCTTTTAATGACAGGGATGAATGCTTAGCGGTAGCTCGACCAACCACCCATCCCAGTCTGACTGGTTCTACAAGCTGCGCAGACATGATAAACAGTCTGATACCCAAACCGTTTTGCACCATCGTTGGCTTGAATCTTCTTCCCTTCAGACATAAAGCTGCTCTCAAAGCGAAAGCGCAACCAGAAAATTTACAGATATTGCACGAGGATGGAAAGTTGTTGTTCATACCTTTCCAAACAGTTCTACATGAGGAATTTCATGTGTTGCCATTCTGTCTTATTGCTGTCAAAGACAGGTCTCTCTCTGCTGCCTGTGTCAGTCTGCAATGTGTTTGTGATGACCTGGAAATTGAGGCACCTGAACTGGCTTTTTTTCTGTCGTGAGTCTAAAGCGGATGCTGTGTGATCAATTGCGGATTGAATCATTCTAGTGAAGTGAAGGAACTGTGGGAAGTAAGTGTTGAATTTTGTATCAGTTTGTTGCTTTGAAATCCTGACACACGGTGATGTAAATATTTTTTTTTAAATTTTGAATATTTTACCAGATAATCTGATTTTAAAGTTTTTATACCTACTTTTCATCATTTTAATTCAGCCGCTCAAGTCGGACATTTTATCTGTGAACTGTGTTTACATCTTAGCCTACTGTGTTCGCCCAACGCTACAACTTCCAAACCTTTGTGTTCTCTGGATTTAAGTGTTGTGAACTGACCAACCCACACACCAACCTGCAAGTATCTTCCTCTCCTGACTGGCTCGCAATTATGGACCCGTCTTTTATAAAACAAATTGGACTGACACTTTTTAAACACAGCAAGTGCTACCTCGGTGGAGGCGTCTACCAGCGAATACGAACACTGGGGCTGTGTCCTAAGCCCCGCACTGCGCGATCCTGTCGTGGTGGACGTCTCCACCGTCTTTGGCACAACCTGCCTCCTGCCCGACGCCACTTTTCGTCTCCTGCTTCTTCGTCTCCTCCACTGCCCCTGCCCTCGACCTCGCTGCTGCAAGCTTCGTCTCCTCCTCTGCCGTCTTCGCCTTCGCCTTCTGTCCTGATAGTACCGCCTTCATCTTCTGTCCCGCCGGTGCCGCCTTCACCTTCCGTCCCGCCGGTGCCGCCTTCACCTTCTGTCCCGTCGGTGCCGCCTTCGTCGCCACCTCGGCCACCACCATATGACTGTGATAAACTAAAATTATGCCTTTTTAATGCTCAGTCAACATGCAAGGATGGCAAAGCCGAAGTCATTGCTGATTTTATCGCAGATGAGCATGTTGACATTGCATTTATCACAGAGACATGGCTTAACCCCCTTGGTCACGAACCTATTCATGCTAGCCTCACTCCGAGTGGTTACAGGCTTGCTTCTTTCCATCGCTCATCCCGAGGTGGCGGTATCGCCATCCTCTACAACGACTCACTCCATTCCCGCCTATCTTTCTCGCAGTCTCTGCCTTTCTCCCATCCTTCTTTCGAGCACGTTGAAGTATCCTTCCAATCCACCCCTCACCCCATCACCTTCTCCTGTGTCTATCGACCTCCACCTAGCTCTGCCAACAAACTCACCACATCCACCTTTCTCTCTGACTTTGACCAATTGCTTGACCACTACTGCCTCTTACCTGGAAATCTCATCATTCTAGGTGACATCAATGTCCACTATGACAACACTCACCATTATGACACCAGACATATCATCAACTCTCTGTCCAATCACAATATGACTCAACACATTTCTGAACCAACCCATCAAAATGGTCACGTTCTTGACTGGATCATTTCTCGTGATCACCACAATTCCGCTACTGACAACTGCTTAGTTCTTTCTACCCATCTAACTTCAGCCCTTCCATCTGACCACTCTGCAATTCTCTGTTCTCTCGACATTTCTCCTCCTTCCCGTACCATGCGCACAGTGACTCGACGCAATCTCAAATCTATCGACCTCTCCACATTTTCATCTGATGCCTCCCGTCTCCTTTCTGAAAAGTCACATAAACTTGCCGATGAATTCTATACTACTCTCCACCATCTTCTGGACACTCATGCTCCAGCCACAACCCGTCTTTTACCTGACCGTCCCCCTACCCCCTGGCTCACTCATGAGATTGCCTGTGCAAAACGTGCCCGCCGCAGAGCAGAGCGCCGCTGGCGCAAATCCAAACTCACTGTACACAGGCAACTTTTCCAAGCCTCTAAAACAAAAGTATCATCCTCATTGCATCAGTAAAAACAAGCTATTTCCAAATCAAAATCCTGAATGCCTCTTCTTCAAACGAACGCTTTACAACCATGAATCATCTCCTTGGCACACGAAAAGATTTACCTCTCCCAACAAAACATACAAATGAAGAACTCCCATCTGTATTCTCCAAGTATTTCACCACCAAAATACAAACTCTTCGTGACAGGCTTGACAGGACACCCTGTCAACCATGCCCACCTGACCCTTCCTTCTCTGGCACACCTCTTACTACTTTTACCCCAGTCTCACAAGAAGAAATTTTCAACACAATCAGATCCATGTCGTTCAAAACCTGTGAACTGGATCCTCTTCCAGGTTCTCTCTACTCCAACTGTCTCCCTACTCTCCTCCCATTCATCACTGACAACATCAACACTTCTCTTCAAACTGGAACTGTCCCAGATTCTTTCAAGTATGCTATTGTTCACCCTCTCCTCAAGAAACACAATTTAGACCCAAATGAACTGAAAAATTACCGGTCTATCTCTAATCTCTCTTTCTTGTCAAAACTCCTTGAAAAAGTCGTCCTCAACCAGCTGAACTCTCACCTGTTTGCCAACAATCTCATCAATCCTTTCCAGTCAGCCTACCGCCAGTGCCATAGCACTGAAACTGCCCTACTACACATTCTCAACAATCTCCTCCTTGCAAGTGATACTGGCAAAGTCTCTCTTCTCACACTCCTTGATCTGTCTGCAGCCTTTGATACCATTGATCATTGTATTCTCCTTTCTAGACTTAATCATACTTTTGGCATCTCTGACATTGCTCTGTCCTGGTTCACTTCATACCTATCAAACAGAAAACAAACTGTTCTCATCAATGACACTTACTCTCAACCTGCATACCTGACCTGTGGTGTTCCACAAGGATCTGTCCTTGGCCCTGTTCTTTTCACTCTTTACACCTCCCCCCTGTCCACCATCATCAACTCCCACTCTATAAAACACCACTTCTATGCTGATGACACCCAACTTCAAGACAGTGACTCACCTGATAATATACAGCGCCTGTTGACTCGCACCACTGAGTGTTACTCAGACATTAAGAACTGGATGACGTTCAACAAACTTCAGCTTAATGACGACAAGACAGAAGCTATCCTCATTGGCACCCGTCAGAAACTTTCTCAGCTGCCTCCTCTTTCTCTCCCATTATGTAACACATCAGTCCCAATTTCTGATTCAGCTAAAAACCTTGGTGTCTGCATTGACTCTACCCTCTCCATGAACAACTTTGTTTCTCAAACTGCCAGATCTTGCTACTATCATCTCCATCATGTAGGCTGATCAGGAAGTATCTCTCTGTCGAAACAACTGCAAAACTCGTTCTCTCCTTCATAATGTCTCGCATTGACTATTGCAATTCACTCCTGTCTGGTCTTCCTGCCTCCACCATTCACATCCTACAGCGCATTCAAAACAATGCTGTACGCCTTGTACTCAAAAAGAAAAAAGCTGACCACATATCTCCTCTCCTGGCACAACTTCACTGGCTCCCTGTATCAAAGCGCATACAGTACAAACTAGACACCATGTGCTACAAAAGCCTCAATAACGCAGCCCCCGATTACCTGTCAAGCCTACTTGAGATCTATCTTCCCTCACGTACCCTCCGCTCTGCCTCCGATCCTCTGACTTTTCGCTTTCCACGCACTAAGCTCAATACCTATGGTCCACGAGCCTTCTCTGTTTCTGGTCCGCTCTCCTGGAACAAACTTCCTCTCTCAGTCCGTCAGCAACCTACTTTTGTCTCCTTCAAGTCCGCTCTCAAAACTCACCTTTTCTCCTCCGCATAAAATCCTAACCTCACTCAACCCCCCCCCCCACCCCCCCACCCCCCACACCCCCCTCTGCAGCCTGTCTCCGCTCGGAGGGGAATCACATGGTTATAATGTATAATTGTATATGCTATGCTCTCTATAATTTTCCATTGCTTTTATTCTTGCTTTTATTGCTTTTATTCTTTCTCCCCATTTATAGCCATTCTTGTGTGTGTGTGTGTGTGTGTGTGTGTGTGTGTGTGTGTGTGTGTGTGTGTGTGTGCGTGCGTGCGTGCGTGCGTGTGTGTGCGTGCGTGCGTGCGTGCGTGCGTGCGTGTGTCTGCTTCAGCGCTTAGATTTGATTTTATCAGGATTTTGCGCTATATAAATATTGTAATTATAATTATTATTTGTGTGCGTGCGTGCGTGCGTGTGTCTATGTGTGAGTGTTCCTTTTTTTAAGATAAGAAACACAGATACACATGCCATTTATACGTAACCAAGATTATTCCAATGATAGGCTGATACAATACCAGTATAAAATATAGACTAGGTAAAACATAGGCTAGGTAGGGCCTCTGGACCTGGCCAGCTCATGGAATTCGTTCCGAGCGCAGAGATGTCTTGAGAAACTGAAACTGAAACGGAGCAAGCGCCAGTACCAGTCCTCATACGGAATATCTTGGGGGTTTCTTGGAGTAAGATGAAGGGTACGTCAGTCAAGAGATCCTATAGTCTAACCTTGCCTTACAAGCTTCAGCCAAGTACACAGCACTTCAACCTTTGGGAGGTCGTTGAAAGCCATCGTTCGATACCACGCCCCAAACGCACGCCCCACCTATCCATGGGAAATAACTTCTATGTTAATACACTGTGACATAATAGGATTTACTCCCCTTTAATGCCTGCCACCCGTCCCCCTTCCCATCCAACCCTACTCACAAGCAGGCCAGACCTCGTCCCGACCCTGACCTCGACCCCGAAACTTTCCAGCCCTTTGTTATTCATCTGTCTGTCTATCTGTCTGTTTTTCTATGCATATCTTGCCACTCAAACTACAGGAACTTAACCCTTTGACTCCCTCAGCCTATCCAGTAGTATCATGTTCTGTCAACTATGACAGAGAAGCAAAAAATTCAACCCTTTGATTCCCTCACCCTATTCTGTCCACCAGCTTCCTGCAGGAAACTTGGAGATAGGAAGCAGGAAGATGGTAAATAGTATGAGTGAGTCAAAGGGTTACATTTTTGCAAGAGGTGGATAGGGTGCGGGAGTCAAAGGGTTAAACCATTTAAACTTCAAGAACTACAGACCCTAACAGGAGTGCACACATGTTGATCTGGAAGATCGGAGAGATCTACACCCCTTATCCACTTGATTGGAAGTACACATGTTGGAGCAACTTGAGATCTATGTTCCCTCACGTACCCTCCGCTCTGCCTCCGATCCTCTGACTTTTCGCTTTCCACGCACTAAGCTCAATACCTATGGTCCACGAGCCTTCTCTGTTTCTGGTCCACTCTCCTGGAACAAACTTCCTCTCTCAGTCCGTCAGCAACCTACTTTTGTCTCCTTTATATTTATAATGCTCATATTAAATCGCACATAGATTATGCCTCTACACTGTGGGATAGCTCATGTGAAGTTCATCTAAAAAAATTGAACACCTTACATAGGAGGGCAGCAAAACTTATCATGCCAGATCCCACTTTAACAACAGATGAAAAACTTAAACAGTTAGGAATCCTCCCTCTAAAGTCACACTTAATGTTCAATAAAGGTATCACAATGTTTAAAGTATCAAAAAGGAATGTTCCGCAATATCTTCTCAATTTGTTTAATCAGAATGTGCGATCATACTCAAACTCAAGACAAAATCAATTCAAAATTATCCGTCCAAGAATTGACATATATAAAAATAGTTTATCGTTTTCTGGTGCACAACTATGGAACACCCTCCCCCCAAATATCACAAACACTCAATCACTCTCTTCCTTCAAAGTTACTTTATTTAAATACCTTACGTCAGTATCGTAGATTACCTCAGTTAGCAACAATAACGTCAGCTGCCTTTCAACCTATGACATCTAATCTAGTCAATGTGTGTGTGTGTGTGTGTGTGTGTGTGTGTGTGTGTGTGTGTGTGTGTGTGTGTGTGTGTGTGTGTGTGTGTGTGTGTGTGTATGCACAATGATAATTCGTGTTTTTTTTTTTTTTTTTTTTTTTTTTTTTTTTCTTTTTTTCTCTCTTTAACATTATTGATATTTTAACAGTTCAAACTGCCAACCAGTATTTATTTCTGTATTATATACGATGATTTGTTGATGACTCTATGACGTGTTTGATTCTGTCTTGCTTCTTCTTTATTTCTCATTGCCTTTGTTCATTTTGTTTGTTTGTTTGTTTTTTGCTTTGCTTGCTTGCCCATCTTATCTGTTAGCCATATTGTCTGTTTGTTTGGTTGGCTCTTATCTGCTGTCTGTATTTGTCACTTTTCTCCAACTGTTATCCGTATCATGCTTGTATCTCTCTTCTCCTATCAAGAAAAACGGCGCTTGATTATGGTTACTATTCTTGATTTATTTATGTCTTATTACATGAATTATTGATTTGTTTACACATGTATGATATTTCTATTATAGCCTACATATGCGTTTATCATTACTGTAATTTCCTATTGTCGAAAGTAACATTTACTTTATTTATCTATCTATACATTTGTCTATTTGACTTCATATCATCTGTTGATTTTCTGTCTCCTGTAGAATTTTATGTGTTTATGCCTTCAATCGACCCAATGTTTGCTACCCCCCCCCCCCCCTTTTTTTTTTTTTTTTTTTTTTTTTTCCCCTCTAATCATCCTTCTGAACTGCTCTTTTTTCTACCTCCATTTATTATCTTTGGGTTTAGTAGCAGTAGTAGTAGTAGTAGTAGTGGTAGTAGTGGTAATTGTTGTTTGTAACAGTGTTAATATTTTTTGTGTGTAATCAGAAAATTGATTTCATCTTCTTTGATTTAATTGTAAGAACATTAGTCTATTTGACGCTTGATTTATCTTCTATAAATTTGTCACATGTAATGTTTCTTCTCCCTCTATTTCATTTTATTTTGTTTTATCTTATTACTATTTTGTTTACTGTGTTTTCCTCTCCTCCTCCTCCTCTTCCTTCTTCTTCTTCCTCTTCTTCGTCTTATTTTTATTAATATCACTATCAACATTATCTTTCTTTCTTTATTTACTTATCATTATCTACCTGCTCATCTGTCTATCTATCTGTCTATACTATCTACCTCTCTCTCTCTATCTCTCTATCTCTCTATCTATCTATCTATCTATCTATCTATCTATCTATCTATCTATCTACCTATCTCTAAGTGGTGACTGTACGTTTGTTGATTTCATTGTATCTTAATTTTAGTATTCAACATGTATTTTCCTTAAGCTGTATTTGTTACTGTAAACAAATGTCATGTGTATAGAATAGCAACGGCAAGTTTGAAAAATGGCTTCTAGCCAATAGCTTTTACCGTTGAAAAATAAAGCATCATTGTCATTGTCATTGTCATTGTCCTTCAAGTCCGCTCTCAAAACTCACCTTTTCTCCTCTGCATAAAATCCTAACCTCACTCAACCCCCCTCTGCAGCCTGTTTCCGCTCGGAGGGAAATCACTTTGTTATAATATATAATTGTATATGATATGCTCTATAATTTTCCATTGCTTTTATTCTTGCTTTTATTGCTTTTATTCTTTCTCCCCATTTATAGCCATGCATGTGTGTGTGTATGTGTGTGTGTGTGCGTGTGTGTGCGTGCGTGCGTGCGTGCGTGCGTGTCTGTTTCAGCGCTTAGATTTGATTTTGTCGAGATTTTGCGCTATACAATATTATTATTATTAGCAACTCCCACCCCGTATTTAACCTGGATATACTTTTACTATTTTCTTTTTTTTTTTTTCTGTTTGATACATTTATAAATTTTAAGGAAAGGCAGACTAAAAAAAAAACAAAAACAAACAAAGAACCTATGTAACTACGAAACAAGCAAATAATTCACGTAGGCTAGGCTATTCAAAAATACACTGTGGTTTCAAATGACTTGTTGTAGGCCCTATTACCATTTAGCCTAGCCTAGCTGCGCCCAGCTTTTGTCATTTGTCCTTTCAGTCATCGTATGTATGGTTTCACAACCAAGCCGATATATCTAGATCTAGGCTATTTAAAGGCAATGTTAATCCGTCTTCGGGCTTTAGGAAAACTATGGTGTCGCTGTTTTATGTTTAAGATATTGTCAAAATGTTTACTTAAAATAATTTTTGACAAGAATCGTCAATACATAAAATTAATGAATGAAACAAAGAAAAGAAGATTTGTCGTGAATGTTTCTGGAAAAACAGTATTGTTTTTCATCTTCTCCTATTTAGTCTGAAGCAAATCCTGCTGAATGTCAACGCGTATGTCTGTATGCGACTCGGTGATGAAGTTCGATTAATTAAAACAGTCTCCGGTCAGGAGACTGTCAACATTATATTATATGCACACTTTCCTCAGTATTAAATTCAGAGCACAAAAGGACGTTTTCTTGTTTTTAACTTCAATTTGCTGTCCCGTAATGCCAAAATATTGAAAACACTTTCCCATCAACTCTCTCAGACAACAACTAAAAATAACTGGAATGCGTTGACTGGATGATTCCCCTTGAGATTGATATCTATATTAATTTTGTGACCCGCTCCGACAAAAGCAACGGCCTAAATATTATATATCCAAGGGCATTGACGAAAGGGGTCAAAAATTTGTTTCAATGGTTGGTGATATTTACATCACTGATTAATAGAGGAAATGTAAACTGTAGAGGAATTGCTCTTTCCAAATAGTCACATTCGTTAACACCAAAGGCACTGGGTTAGTTCCCTTGAAGGAATTATAGCTGAAATACAACCAAAACAAAAAACAAAAAAACTTCGCTTATAGTGGACAAGATGATGGAGGTAGAAAAATAAGCCAAGAAATCTGTGGAGCGCTTTTTTAAACTAGACCGAAAATATGAAATACAAATTACAGTAGGGCTTACACACCCTTGGATAATGAACACGCTTGCTGAACGTCACTTCCCTTGGCCTAATGGCCATACAAGTCTGCTACTAGAACCAACAGAATTATGCACATACAAAATTCACTTCCATAAATAGCATATATATTTGCTCTAACCAATAGAATCGTACACATGCAAAATTCTCTAAATGGCCATAAAAGTCAGCTATAACCAACAGAATCATACACAAACAAAATTCACTTTTCTAAATTGTAACATGTCTGCTGTGACCAACAGAATCATGCACACCCACTGTGAGTTAACCATCCATTGAAAACATCTTTGAAAACTAGGGGAAGTTTCAGTTTACAGAAGCCTCAATGCCAGAGGGTAAAGCTAAGAGTTTTGAGTGTGTTCAAAGAGTAGTCATTACACTCAGGAAATTCCATATACGCTCCACCCAATTCCGACAGAAATTATCTGGCAGACTGCTTAAGCCTGTGCAACATGTTTTATGATGGCTAGAAATACTACAACATGATAATAACTTCAACCCTTATGAGGTAGTTTTTTGGATTAGGCATCTATATATATATAGAGAGAGAGAAATTGACCAGTCTAATTGCCCAGTACCATGTATAGAATGAAAGAAAACAAGACTAAAATAACTACAGTGGCACATGCTATTTAGAGTTATGAAAGAAGGTAAAAGAACCACAAGTACAGATACATACACGTTATGAGAGAAATAAGACTAAATCAACAACAATGTGATATGACGCACAAGGTTTCCACACACACACACACAAAATCACGCTAAAAGAACTGCAATGACATAGCTTATGTCATACGTGTTCTGAGACAATTAAGACTAAAAAGACATGCGATGGCCATTGCCACATAAGAGTTATAAAAGAAATAAAACTAAATGAACTACAGTGCAAATGCCGTATAGAGTGAGCTGAGCTAACAGACCTGTGAACAGTCCAAAACATCACAGCCATGGACTCCGTTTATTTTGGAGTTTATTCAAGAGGGATTCATCACAGAAGGACAATGTGGCAGACTCCATAATCATGGGCAAAACTCTATGCACTGATAAAGTATTGAAATGGGGGGACGGAGGGAAGAGGAAGCCATGAATCCTTAAACTGACCCACGAGAATGATGGAAACATTACAACCGGCTGGCTGGAATTGTACTGGAGGTATCAGATCAAAAGAACTGGCCACATGGCACACTTAATTACGAAAGAAATAAAACTAAAAGATCTGTACAAAGTGTGATTTTAAGTTCTCATAAGCCATTCGACAGCGTCATAATTTAGAGGATGTTTAACGTGCATACCTACGTTTTTCTTGTGTATACAGGCGAGGGAGGTTCAGGCCCTAACGGGAGTGCACGATGTTATTTTGGAAGATCGGAAAGGTGTGCATCCTTTATCCACTTGAAAGGCGGTACCCAGGTTGGATAAAACCACTCCCAGTAACCTATTTAACCTGGATGTATTTTTTATGATTTTAATTGTCTTTGTTGTTGTTGTTCGTTTGTAATGTTTTGCTTAACTTTATGCAGATTACACATCAAGACATAAATATAAAAGAGTAAAGAAAAAATGTCCACGTTCAAAAAACGTCTGCACTTTTCCATCAACTGCACCCACTTCGTTTTGCCATCATCTCAATCATTATTAAAGTAATACCGTCTATGATACTATATTCGATATATATATATATTGTAGTTCTTTCATCAGCTTTTGGAAAGCACTAGTGTCGCAGTTTCTGTTTAAAATATTGTAAATATATTCAACTATAAAGGCTTTTCGAAGAAAATCGTCAACAGATCAAAACGAATGAAATAAATGAAGCAAACAAATATTTATTGTGGTTTTTCTTTTTTTCTTTGGTGGGGTGGGGTGGGGGACTGCATTGCTATCTACTTTCTTCTTCTATTTAGCCGACAACAAATCCGGCTGAATGTCAATGCGTGTGTCTGTGCGACTCCATGAATACGTTCGATTAATTAAAATAGGAGAATGTCAACATTTTATGATACGCATATTTGCGTGACTCTCACCATTATATCGAGAGCACAAAGGGGCGTTTTCTTGTTTTAACTTCAATTTGCTGTGCTGTAGTGCCAAAATATTGAAAACACATTCCCATCAAATCTGTCCCAGACAAAAACTAAAAATAGTAGGAAAGTGTTGACTGGGTGATTCCCCTTGAGATGGATATCTATATCAATTGAAAGCAATTGCCCTAAATATTAAATCCAAGAGCTTTGACAGTATGGGGGCCAGAGTTTTTTCAATGGTTAGAGATATTTACATTACTGAACAATAGAAGAAATGGCCGAAGTGCTCTTTCCTAAGCGTCAGATTCGTCACATCTGAGTCATTGAGTTAGTTCCCCTGAATGAATACAGCTAAAATACAAGAATAACCTCAGTGTGTTTGAAATTGACTGTAATCCGAATAAATCAAAGGTAATTTCTGAAATCTAAAACATATCATGGCAGAAAAGTAAACCTATGCCAAACACATTTTGAAAAGAAAATCCTAAGCTCAGCAGAGGATACAGTTGCAAACAATTTTAAAAGCAATTATTATGGAACAACACGTTAGTCAATTACACACACACGCACACGCACAAGCACACACGGACACACACACACACACACAGACACACACACACACACACACACACACACACACACACACACACACACACACACACACACACACACACACACATACACACACACACTATCATCATCATCATCATCATCAGTCCCGTAGTCTGGTTGACCGTTGGGGCACCACTGAAGATTTTGCAACCAACTTCCTCCACTCCTCACGGTCCTCAGCTTTCCGCAGAATGATATTCCATTCAAGGCCAGTCCACTCTCTGATATTGTCTTCCCATCTTTTTCTCTGTCTGCCTCTTCGTCTCCCTCCCTGAACTGTTCCCTGCAAGACGGTCTTGGCCAGTCCAGATGATCGTGTGACGTGCCCGTACCACCTCAGTTTGCGTCTTTTCATTGAGGTCAGGAGGTCTTCATACGGCCCGATGGCGTTTTCGATTCGGGTTTTCACTTCCTTATTGGTTATATGATCTTTGTACGAGATACCAAGGAGCTTGCGGAAGCATCTCATCTCCATTGCCTGTATCCTTCTTTCAATGTTTGCTGTTATGGTCCATGTTTCGCATGCATACAAAAATATTGACATGACCAGGGAACGCACCAGTCTGATCTTGGAGCCAATGGCGATATTCTTGTCGTTCCAGATGACTTTTAGCTTGGTCATTGCAGCTGTGGTCTGGGCAATCCTGGAAAGTACTTTGGGCTTTGATCCTTCATCTGATACTATAGCTCCCAGATATTTAAATCTATGGACGGTCTCAAGTTTCTTGTTGTCTATGGTAATGTCAGTACTGATGCCATTGGTATTATTTGTCATCAACTGGGTTTTCTCTGCACTGATCTGCATGCCATATGCTGTGGAGGCCTCATCAAGATGCTTTATCAAGCTGACTAACTCTTGCTCTTGCCCAGCTAGTCCGTTTATGTCGTCGGCAAAACGCAAGTTTGTGATTGTTCTACCTCCGATGCTGACTGTTCCCTCGTGGTCTTCAAGTGCATCAGCCATTATTCTCTCTAAGAAGATGTTAAAGAGAGTGGGGGAGAGCAGGCATCCTTGGCGTACTCCAACTGTGGTTCGGAACCATTCTCCTATGTTGTTGTCATGGTAGACTGCACTGGTCGCTTTTTCGTAGAGGCATTCTATGATTCTGATCAGGTTGGCATTGATGTTGTACAGCCTCATGGTTGCCCACAAGGCTGCGTGCCAAACTCTGTCGAATGCCTTCTTGAAGTCCACGAAGACGTGGTAAAGGCCTTGCTGGTGTTGCAGGTATTTCTCACAGAGCAATCTGAGGTTGAAAATTTGCTCTGTGGTACTTCTTCCTGGTCTGAAACCTGCCTGCTCTTCTTTTATTATCTCCTCAGCTTGTGGCTTCAGTCTACTCAGAAGGATTTTTAGCATGACCTTACTTGAATGGCTGATCAGGCTGATGGTACGGTAGTTTTGGCACAGTTGTAGGTTACCTTTCTTCGGGAGAGTGATGATCAGGGACTGGGTCCAAGGTGTTGGCCACTCACCTGTCCGCCAGATCTTATTGCAGATGATGAGTAACATATCTATCATGGCCTCTCCTCCTGCCTGGATCAGTTCTGAGGGAATGTTGTCCACTCCTGCCGACTTGCCTTTCTTCAATGATTTTACTGCAGCTTCAACTTCTTCTCGCACGATGGGGTAGCTGTCGTTGTTGGTTGGTGGAGGAACGTCTAACACCTTGGGATCTCCTGTTGTTGTGTGTGTGTATAATTCGGAGCAGTACTCTGTCCACCTCTGCAGAATATCTTGATCTTCTGTGAGACATTTCCCTGCTTTGTTCTGTATGGTAGTGGTTCTGCCTTGTTTTGAGCTTGTTAGTCCTTTCACAAGCTGGTAGGTTTTCTTGCTGTTATTTTTCTGCAGGTTTGCTTCGATATCTTGGCATTGTTCTTCAATCCATGTTTCCTTTGCTTTCCTCATGCCTTCTTTAACTTGTTGGTTGGCTTTTCTGTATACTTTAGCTCCTTCATCCGTACTCTTCTTTTGCTTTAGTTCTCTGCGTTTGTCGCTCAGCTTTAGTACTTCTTCCGTGACCCAGGGCATCTTTGTTGGTCGGTGTTTTCCAAGGATGTCGTTGGCTGCTTCGGTCACGTCAGTGTTGAAGTTGTTGATCAGAGTGTCTACTTCGGTGTCCCCATTGTCAAGGACGAGGAGAGGGGCAAACTTCCCTCCTATCGTTGCTTGGAAGTTTTCAACTATGTTGGGGTCTTTGAGCTTCTCAAGATTGAACTTAATTCTTATGTTGCCCTGTTTCTTCATCCTCTGGAGGCGGAGTTTGAAGGTCATCATTACAAGCTCATGATCGCTTCCAATGTCGGCTCCTGGAAAGCTCCTGGTCTTTGCGATGTTTACACTTGACTGGAAGCGTCTTTTAACCATGATGTACTATAGCATCGTTTAAAAAAAAAAGAAAAAAGACAAACATAAAAAGTTCAAGATATTATCGTAATAAACAAAACACACACAAAAAAACAGTCATTAAGCGTGCACATTTGCTGCAAAATAGGACAGAGCCAGCTAAATTTAACATTTGAAAACAATACTGTAATAAAATGTGATACCTCAAAAATTGGAAGCAATGGATTTTTATCAAAATCACAATTAATTAAGGGTGTTCATTATCTTGTAAGCAGAGTTATGTAATTGTTATTTATCAAGAGCACACATGGGGCGCTTTTGTTTAAACGTCAATTTGTTGTGCTATGATGTCAAAATATTGGAAAATATTTCTCGCAGACTAAAACTATAAATAGCTGGGGAGAGTTAACCGGGTGATTCCTCTTTCGATAGATATAATGTGATCAGTTCCACCGAGAGCAAAGGTAGTGAACATTATATTTAACTCTTTGACTCCTGCACTCTATCCATTAGCATCCTGCATCATCATCAATGAAAGCAAAGCTAAAACGTAACCCTTTGACTCCATCGCCCTATCCACCAGCTTCCTGAAGAAAGCTGGTGGATAGGGCGAAGGAATCAAGGGGTTAAGTTTTTTGCAGCTGGAGGATAGGGTGCAGGAGTCAAAGGGTTAAGGGCTTTGGAAAAAGGAGGCCAGGGTTTATTTTCATTGGTTAGAGATATGTATATACATTGAAACAGTAGAAAAATGAAATGAATTAATAAATTATTATAGGAGCATTTAAGACCTTGCTGAACAGCAGAATGGGCTGTGTCTGGAGTATCATGCCTGACCACTTTCGGGACCGTTCAAACAACCCCTGTGGTTTATGTGAGGCAGCGTTTTGGGAGCTTCCGACTGCACGTGCGGGTCAGAATAAAACCTACGAATGAAAAGATCACGCACACACGCATGCATCCATGCACACATTATATCTTTTCAAATGAAACAAGATTGCTTGAGAGAAGTGTGTGTGTGTGTGTGTGCATGCGTGCGTTGCGTGTGTGTGTGTGTGTGTGTGTGTGTGTGTGTTGTGTGTGTTGTGTGTGTGCGTGTGTGTGTGTATGTGTGCGTGTGCGTGCGCGCGCGTGCGTGCGTGCGTGTGTGTGTGTGTGTGTGCGGATCTGCTTCAGGCTGACCCTGAGAGAGTAGGCCTACTAATTAACCAAACCCGCCCAATAATGCAGACTATAATCGACACCAAGGTCAACGTGTTTTGACAGCTTATCAACAGACCATATTATCTGCCTCATACACATTTGCACTGCTTACATATAAACATTCTTGCAACAAATCTAGTCTTGCAAGATTATATGCTCTTTCTTTCAATATATGAAAACCTATTTGCTATAAGCATTTTCACAGCACACAAGAACACTTAGAAGCAATCCGATCTGCAAGCCTATACGTGCACTTTCTGTCAATATTATTATAACATATAAACACGCTATCTTGTAAACATTATGCACAATGAAAAAGACTTTTATATTCCATTGCTTGTAGTATTTCCGACCAGCTCGCCCGGTATAGATTTTAACATGGCTTTACAGCCCGCCGGTATAGATTTTAACATGGCTTTATATGCGATCTTAAGCTGTTGGAACGAACCGGTATTCAAAGACTCTTCGTGCTTTGACAGTTATTGAAAACTTGAAGAAAGTGATCGAAATCAATATATACAACCACGTGAACACTTTGTAAAGAGACCATCGAGATTATTTTTGTTCAATGCATTATCATGTCTCCGCCATCATATTCGGTAAGGTAGGGGAAAATGGTAGTCATTTGAGATTTACAAAACTCTAATTGACACCTCCAGAATGATTGAAACATTAAGATGGGCAGCGATGGGCAGCTGTGTGGAACTGTTGGAAAAGATGATCAAAGAAGAGACAGACAGACAGACAGACAGAGCGCGAGACAGAGACAGAAAGAGAGAGAGAGTGAGAGAGAGAGACAGAGACAGAGACAGAGAGAGGGAGGGAGAGAGAGAGAGAGAGGGAGGGAGAGACAGACAGACAGACAGACAGACAGAGAGAGAGAGAGAGAGAGAGAGAGAGAGAGAGAGAGAGAGAGAGAGAGAGAGAGAAGGTAAACTGAGTTACGACTGTGGTTAGTATAGGGGTCAGTAGGCAGTATCCTAGGTAAGCTGGATCAGAAAAGGTACTGTTGAATTCCACCAAAGTGACCCAGCATCAGTGGATGACCCTATGGTGGCTTAACTCCTTGACTCCTGCACCCTATCCACAAGCATCCTCTATTGTCAACCATGCCAGCAAAGCAAAAACTTAACCCTTTGATTCCATTACCCTATCCACCAGCTTCTTGTAGGAAGCTGGTGGATAGGGTGAGGGAGTGAAAGGTTTCAGTTTTTGCAGTTGGTGGATAGGGTGCGGGAGTCAAAAGGTTAACATCGTTTGCTTTCTTGCATTCCTGGCACTGGAACTTTGATTGAATGACAGTGTGGTTATTAAGTGGGTGGGACATAAAACTTCCTGTCGGAAAGTAGTTTCGATTCTGCTTGGATAGGCTGTCTGCCGTCTGATGATAAATGGTGTAGATTTTTTGTTTCCGACCTTCCAGGTCAACATGTGTGCAGACCTAAATCCCATTCATGCGTATCAGAGAGGCAGCACATGCACATTAATTAACTTAGATCCTGTAAGTCATGAAAACACCCGGCGTGCACGCCTGTCAAAGACTGAGTATGCAAACTGTGCAGCCTCACTACTATCGCCGCAGTGTGAGCAAAAACAGTAGACTCCACATGCCCCCCGAAGGATGTCAGGGGCTCTTTCAGTGTAAATAGTATCCCCACCTTCTGGAAGTTCTGTGCAAGGAATTTCCTCTTTTCTGTCACTCTCATTGTTTCTGCCTTGTTCCTTTGCTTTCTATCATTTCTTCCTGTCATTTTCTGCCTTGCTGTCCATTCACCTGTTTATGTTCGATAAAGTCTTACGTAGGCCTACTTTTTCATAGGATTGATGATTGGGCACTTGTATTAAGTGCATTTTTGGCTCTAGGGAGGTGAGATATGCGGAAGCAATTTTAGGCAATTTATGCTCGTTTTTATATATGTTTTGGTGTCCTTATGTATGCTTTAATTTGTATTGAAGTGTGTTTTTTAAATCCCCTGTGCGATGAATTAGACGGAGTGGTCATCGCCGTGGGCGTGTCCTTTGATTATGTGCGAAAATGCATCGATATGTGTACTTAATGAATTTTCTTTTCTTTTTTTTTTTCTGTTGAAGTTTTGTATGTTTTGAAGCGGTTATAGCCCTGATATAGCTCTATGCAGTCGGTTAGGCTTTAAACAATAATAACAATAACAGGCTACACATCCGATAAAAATCGGAAAGTCAAAAACCAAAACAAACTCCCAACTCCCATTATTTACGGTCGACTGTCTATATCAGGACTGAGAAGCAGAGTGTGATCGATCATTTCGGTGTATTGTTCTGCCAGTCAAATCGAACAGAAAGAACAAAAGACGAAAAGGTGAACTGTATCCACTTAGCCACAGCAGCACTCATTCAGCGAGACCGCGGCCCTGTACTTTTGTTGTACAAAACGCTTTTGACATAGACCCTCGATTCGCGGGCCTGTTTGGATCACGTGATCACGCACTGGTGGTTGTCAAGTTGGGTCCAAGTTGAGGGAAGTTGTCGGATCACAGACTGTGTCGGCTTAAAAAAGTCCCAGTCATGCTTCATTGCTATCCATTGGCTCGTGTGATACTATTCCAATAATAGCTAAGTGTTCGCTGACCGCTGGACAGAGGGAATTAACCCTATGGGAGATGTAAATACGTTCGGTGCAGGCCTGCACGAATTCAAAATGGTGTCCAGCATGGATCCAAACTGGACTGACCTGTCTTAGCGAGAAAGTTTGTGTTTAGGTCTTGTCTGGCTGATAACACTCATTGAACGAAAAGTTTGGTTGTTGCTATGCTTTGAAGTATGTGAGAAGTGCCACTTATCTGAACTGTTTTGATCTAAGATCATTCCACGGAGGAACAATCGGTTTTGTGTTGAAACTTGTGTAGGTAGTACTGTTTAACTGTAACATTAAGAAAACGTTGCGATCAGATAAGAGAGTAGGACTGATAACGTAGTGGCGCGATTCCAAGTTCTTCAATGGCAATTGGTGTTGCTGGGAATGACTGTTAAACATGCTATCGCAGTATTAGCCTGACACGCAAATGAACATATATGTATAAAGGGTATGTGACACATGAGGACTGCCTTCAAATTGTTTTGCCAATGGGTTGACACCCGCTAATAGATTGAGGGCAAGATAGGAGGAATATTTTGATTCTGTGGTTACTGTGTAGTCTGTGAAAATCATCATGGCAGTGTCGGTGCAGCCCAAGATAGCAGGCCTGGATGTTTTGGAAACAGGCATACGGACTTTGAAACGGTCCAAGGTAAATAATTTATCAGCTCTTTCAACTTATCCATTGGCTAGTTCACAACTTACTGGAGCCTAAATAATACCATTATTTTCTTTAATGAAAATAATCATCACAAGATATGAGGAAATTGTTTTATGTTTAATTTTATTTGAAAATGTCATGCAATCTTACCCAGTAATAAAATCTTACTAAGACTCTTAAGACTAGATCAAATAATTTATGAACTTTTCAGTTCATGTGCCTGGGTCTGTGCTTAATTTGTCAATTTCCCCACCCCTCCTTAAACACACATATGCATATGCACATGCGTGCGTGCAGACACAGACACAGACACAACACACACACACACACACACACACACACACACACACACACACACACACACACACAACATATAATATATATATATATATGTATATATATATATACACACACACATATGATATATTTACATATACACACACATGCACATATACATTGTCTGTGTATGAATCCATCCATTCATCCAGCTACCCACCCACAGTATGCATGCAGAAAGAAAACAAGCCTATATTGAGCATACAGATGAAAGGCAACAAAGAATAAATGCACAAAATTTAGGGGAAAAGCAGCAAGACTTCCTTGATCAATGATGCATCATTTCGTACTTTCAGTGTTTCTCCTACTCGATGAAGCATCACTGCCATCAGGGAAAGTTTTTCTTCTTCTATCATTGTGTATGTTTTTGTATATGTTTTTTGTTTTCTCTTGTGTATGCTGGAGACTCTCAGAGTCAAAACCAGATTGAGGTAGTTGAAATGTGGTTTCTAAGAAGAATGTTATGAGTTCCATGGACAGCAAAGAAAACAAACGAGACATCATAAAAGGGGCAAACACAAAACGAAGATTAATGAAGAAGATTAGGAAAAGACAAGCAACATTTATAGGACATTTTATTAGGCAAGAAAAATTTGAACACCTAGTCATAACAGGGTATCTGGAAGGAAAAAGAGTACCAGGTACACCCAGGGAGAAAATGTTGGATGGACTTGCGGAGTGAATGAAGACAGAGAAGGTGGGAGATGTACTTGCAGTGACAATAGATAGATTTGTATTGAGGGCCATGGTCACACTCACAGATGCCATGTGGAAGGGCACATGATGATGATAAAGATGGAAAATGTCAGGTTGGCCCAAAATTTGCGCCTGTCTTGTTTTACATGTTAAATGTGCGTTCTCATTCTGTTTTCTGTGTTTCTGGTTTGTATTTGATCAAACACTGGCAGTCACATTGACTTAGATTATGAAATATGTTTGAATCTTTCAGCTCCTTGTGACCCGTGAGTTCTTATGTTTGAATCTTTCAGCTCCTTGTGACCCGTGAGTTCAAAGACATGCTGAACGCAGTGGAAAGACATCATAATGACCTGCGGTTGGCACATTTGACTGGAAAAGCCAAAGATCTGCTGTAAGAAGGATTTTTTTTCTTTTAAGACATAGAAGATTGGTGCCATAGTGGAATGGTAGATTACTGATCTTCCAAATGGATAATCTGGTTTCAAACCTGTTTGGGTATTGACTGGTGGGGTACAGCAAAGGGTGGATATTTTTTAGATCTCCCAAGTCACTGTCAACAACATACATACAGATCTACTATACCTGAACCTCCTTCACCTGTATGTATATACACATGTATACAGAATATCAAATACATATGTTAATGATCATGTAAGTCATATCAGTATTTCATGGTTTGTGGAAACAGGGAAAAAAAAACAAGCATGCACACCTCCAAAAATGGAATATGACAAACTAAATCAATTAATGGCTATATAAAAAAAGAAAAGAAGAATAAAACGGACATACATATGAATGCCCACTGATACGGTCAAGTGCATTTAGGAGTTGCAGCCCACAAATGCACATTAAAAGATACCCATATGTAATTTCCCAAATCCGTTCAGTTGTCCCCTACATGTGAGCTTTCAACCTCCTAATACGGTTTTGTTCAGACTAATGACTTGTTATGTGGCTAGCTGTACTTAACATCATTGCAGTGTATGTTTGTGTGTATGCTTATGTATGTGGATCTGTGTGTGCATGTGCACATGTGTATGTGTTTATATGTGTATGTGTATGCATGCGTGCATATGTGTGTGTGTGTGTGTGTGTTGTGTGTGTGTGTGTGTGTGTGTGTGTGTGTGTAGAGGGTGGGTTTTGTGTGCATAACGCCATAAGGAGATAGAGATTTTTTTTTCAACAGCCATGAAATTTCACATTTTTATAGCTGTAAGCATTTGGTTGGCATGGTGGTCCCCTTATCCTGCGCAGGTTTGAGTTGTGTAAAAGAAAAGTCTGTATATCATACTATATGGCCTCTGATCCTTCCAGCTGTAAATGAGAACCTGACTCTACAAACTTGGGGAAGGTAAAGCAGCAAGGTCAAGGACATGGGCTGCACCCTAATAATGCTGGACCCTCAGAAAGTTGAGGTCTCTACCAGCTCACTTTTCTTTTACCTCAGGATTGTAGGAAAGCCTTTTATTTTTTAATTGATACCAGAATCCATTTTAATCTCTCATGTGAATGTTTGTTCATAGGATTCTTTTCAGACTGACACTACTTTGTTCAATGGCTTAGCTCCGCTCCTGTCAACTACCTCTTTTGTGTGTGTGTGTGTGTGTGTGTGTGTGTGTGTGTGTGTGGTGTGTGTTGTGTGCGTGTGTGTGTGTGTGTGTGTGTGCATGTGTGTGGTGTGTGTGTGTGTGTGTGTGTGTGTGTGTGTGTGTGTGTGTGTGTGTGTGTGTGTGTGTTGTGTGTGTGTGTTTGTGTGGTTTTCAGTCAAGCAGGGTAATGTGTACCTGTATATTTTTGTGTCTGTCTGTCTGGATGGGTGGGTTTTGTGCGGGTACATGTATATGTGTGCATAAGGAGTTTCCCTTGATCGACATAAAATGTTATAGGCATATAGATAAGCACTTGCTTTACTGTTATGGGCATATAGATAAGCACTTGCTTTACTGTATTCATTTTGGTAAGATTTTAATATTCCCTGAATTAGTCACCTGTTACCCATCGGTGTCATCAAGTTCATTGGTTGCCACAGTAGCAGATGCCACAACAGCTCTCCTCCATTTACTCCGGTCTTGACTTGTCTGTGCTACTTCGTAGACCTTCAAACCGCGGATGTTGGTGATGTTCATATAGGAGGTTCTTGGTCTGCCCAGATAGGTATTGGCCTCAACTTTTCTTTGCAAAACTGTTGTCATCAAGGTTGTGTTGGAGTTACAAGTTGCATAGCAGATGTGTCTCGATTTTTCCTTTGTTGGTGTCTGCCAGCAGTTGGCATTGCACTGTGAGTTCGTTCAAGACGCTATCATTATAGTATCAATATCATTCGTCCTTTTATTAGTCATCACACGAAATGATGAGATTATTTCCCTTGTCACCAGACATTTATCGCTTGACTACTGATACTTCATTCCTCTATGCATATGATTTCATTGTAGTTTAAATGTGAAGTATGATTTATAGTTGGTAAAATAGGGAAATGGGCGATCATGATGTACTGTGATGTATTTCATATGTAATGGAGGGAGCTGTGAAGTTTGAAATAGAAACAGCATGACTAACAGCAGCAGCAGCAACAATAACAACAATGAAAACAACAGCAGCAATGGAAACAAGAAGAAGAACAACAACAACAACAGTAATGATGATATGAGTGGGAAAGGCACATATGTTCTCACACACATGAGTGCATATGCTTGCACAAACACTCAGATGGCAGCAACAGCAGTAACAACAGCAGCAATAATGAAAATAACAATGATACTAATGATAATAATAATAAGAAAAATCATAATGATAATGATAACAATGATAGTAGTAGTACTTAATAACAATAGTAGTTGTAGTAATAGTAGTAGTAATAATAATAACACCAACGTGAACATTAATAATGATGATGTTGATAATGA
>CM060314.1:11647742-11650242 GCA_030674185.1 Monoplex corrugatus | reverse complement strand
GTACGTGAGGGAACATAGATCTCAAGTAGGCTTGACAGGTAATCGGGGGCTGCGTTATTGAGGCTTTTGTAGCACATGGTGTCTAGTTTGTACTGTATGCGCTTTGATACAGGGAGCCAGTGAAGTTGTGCCAGGAGAGGAGATATGTGGTCAGCTTTTTTCTTTTTGAGTACAAGGCGTACAGCATTGTTTTAAATGTGCTGTAGGATGTGAATGGTGGAGGCAGGAAGACCAGACAGGAGTGAATTGCAATAGTCAATGCGAGACATTATGAAGGAGAGAACGAGTTTTGCAGTTGTTTCGACAGAGAGATACTTCCTGATCAGGCTTATACGATGGAGATGATAGTAGCAAGATCTGGCAGTTTGAGAAACAAAGTTGTTCATGGAGAGGGTAGAGTCAATGCAGACACCAAGGTTTTTAGCTGAATCAGAAATTGGGACTGATGTGTTACATAATGGGAGAGAAAGAGGAGGCAGCTGGGAAAGTTTCTGACGGGTGCCAATGAGGATAGCTTCTGTCTTGTCGTCATTAAGCTGAAGTCTAGGTTACACTACCATGTTCATGGTGCAGGGGTCATAGGTTTGATCCTCAGTCCGGCCATCGGTTTTGGTCAGCTGATTGACTTGCTTATTGACAGAACTGCCCTCAGGGACTGATGAGTGATGTCTTTGAGTTCAAATCCAGTCCTCAGCGTAAAAATCGGCCTGTTTGTTGTCCGTCTTAATCCTTTGATTCCTGCACACTATCCAATGACTGCAACAACTTAACTCTACAGGAAGCTGGTGGATAGGGTGAGGGAGTCAAAGAGTTAAGTTTTTGCTTTGCTAGCATGGTTGACGATGCAGGATGCCGGTGGACAAGTCGTGGGAGTCAAAGGGTTAATGCTCTAGCCATCCTGGTGGTACTGGCTTAGTGTCACAGGTTCCCCTCCCCACTTCCATTTCAAGTCTGTGCCAGTGCAGAGGGTATTGTGTAGGGTCAGGAGCTCTTTTCACGTTATCATGGCATATTTGGGTGAAGCACTTAACCCTTTGACTCCTACACTGTGTCTGCCAGTGTCCTGCATCGTTAGCCATACTAGCAAAGCAAAATCTTAATCCTTTAACCCTGTGCAGGAGGCAAAGGTTTAAGTTTTTGCAGTTGTTGGATAGGGTGTGGAAGTCAAAGGGTTAAGGAATTGTACCAGCAGAATGATTCTCTATGGAACAAAGTGAATCCCTGAGACTGAGACTGAGACTCAAACTCTGTACCATAATTGGCATGATCAGCATCCTGAATAGAGTGGTTATGGATCTGTTTGAATGTATTACATTACCCATGAGGAAATTCCATTTTGTAGTTCCCACAGACTACTACTCCTTTCCCTTGCCTCTGTTCTCCCAACCTATCTTCTTTCCCATATGATGTGGAGTGATTCTTTTGCTATGTGGTTATATGATTCTGTGTATGGTCACCTGGTATGTTCAGTTGACTGAGCCATGGACTCAGGATCTTATACCTTTATCCCAGCTGGCAACATAAAAACTAACCTGTTGTCTCTGTATCTGATCATGACAATCATTGTCGTGATGTCAGTGAAGTGTTTCATACACTGTCCCATCTACCCCTCCCATTTCAAGACCTTGCCAGAATGAACAGAACAAACAACTGGTTGGGCCACTGGCCTTTCAGTAGTAGGGTCTTGGTTCAGACCTGCTCGGGTCACAGCTGGTAGGCCTATATAAAGGACAAAAATTGATTTTCTGCCAAGTCACATATGTGCTGACATATGTACTAGAACCTGAACCTCCTTCTATTGTATACACACTTATAACATCAAATACATATGTCAGCTCTTTAGTCTTTGACTCCCGCACCCTGTTTACCAGTATCCTGTATTATCGACCATGCTACCAAAGTAAAAACTTAACCTTTTGACTCCCTCATCCTATCCACCAGCGTCCTGCACAAAGGGTGAGTGAGTCGAAGGGTTACGTTTTTGCAGTTGGTGGATAGGGTGCGGGAGTCAAAGGGTTAAAGATCTTGTGAGCCATGTCAGTGTTTGGTGGCTTATGGAATCATAAAAATATCCACCAAAGCAGAACATGACTGTCTTAATCACTTAATGGTAGGGTAAGACAAGAAACAAAAGGAAAAAACACAAATACATGAAAGCCTACTGGTATTGATATATTTGACTGCACAGTGGGACTTCAGCTCTCAGTTTAAAGAAATTAAAAAAGAAGAAGGGCTTGCGTGCACATGTTTTTGGGTTGGCTCGAGGGGTCTGCTAAATGATGGCTAAGAGATTTAGGTGGCAGGTATTGAACTATCAGTTGTGTGATGAATCCATCTTGAACAAATTAAAATTTTAATTATGTGCTGATAATTCACCTTCAAGATGTCTCCCACCCCTCATTCAAGCGGTGATGATATGCTGAATAGTTTACCTGCACACCTGTTTCAGGAAGCGTACAGGTGAACAGCGACAGGGACTGCGCAGAGTGTACACCTGGTA
>CM060314.1:11612742-11637742 GCA_030674185.1 Monoplex corrugatus | reverse complement strand
GTACAGGACTGACATCTAATATCTATGGTAGTGAGAGGTTACCTTTTATTCATTTTTTGTAGCAGTACAGTATCTGTTTTTAGCAAGGCAGAAAACTAATAGCTGTAGGATATTAGCACTTGTGAGTCGCGTTATAGTATATGTAATTCATGATTACCACAGAAGTAATTAACCCTTGACTGCAGCACTTTGCCCACTCTGCAATCCATCCATGCTAGAAAGCAATGACTTAACCTTTTGACTCCCTCACCCTGTCCACCACTTCCTGCAGGAAGCTGGTTGTGTAGGAGTTAAAGGGGTTGGGTCTGTTTTTTAAAGTGAGTGATTAAAACAAAGTTGACAGAAAAAAATAAACTGTAAAATTTTACATGTAAATGTCTGTTCAAAGTCATTGTAATTGGCTTTTATCTTCTATTCATCTGTCTATTTCTTCAGATTGAGATCAAAATGCTTTTCAGTCAATACATTTTGAATATGTAGACATATACAGAACATGTTTTTAGCTAGTTTTTGCAAGAGACTAGAGCAAACCTTTTAAAAATCACCACTGACATGCATTGGGTTTTTTTTTAATTTATTTATTATTGAATTTTTTTTTGTTTTATTATTTTTTTTTTGTAGATAGCATAATTGTATTTAAATACAGACAGTAAACAGTAGTATTGTCATTTCCAGAGAGATCAGTAACTTGCCTTTGCATCATGCTATCGATTGTGTGCCTTGTTGTGGCACTTGCAGTCCTGTATATAGTGCTGCAGAGGGCTCAGGGCTACTCAAGACCACAGATTTCTGTAGATGTGAAGCATATTGCACACTGCAGACTGACCATCGGCATCAGTCAAGTGAATCAGTCATTACAAATAAAATCTAGTGACAGTATGGCAGTCAGGTGGATAAGACATCTGACTTGCAATCAGAAGGTCTGGGGCTCAATCCTGTCTGGGTACCTGCCACCTAGTGGCCTCCTCAGGTCAACATGCATGCAGACTGTTAGTGCATAAACCTCCTTTGTGTGTATATGTCTGCAAAACATTAAGTATGCTGTGAGTCATGTCATTGTCCAGTGTCTAAGGAAAATGAAAACACTCAGCATACATTCTCACTGAAGACGGAGTATGCAGAGTGTGTAGCAACATACCACCTGCACACTGTGGACAAAACAGTCATGCATGCACAGTCCAAGAAAAACCGGAATGCTAATAAATTAAAAAGTAAATTTTTTCAAGTGCCAAAGTCAAGCCATTGCCAGTCTGTTCTTGTGTCGAGTTCAGCTTATGTAGTGGCTAACTATGTCGACAGACTAAGAGCAAGTGTTATAACGGTAACTTATAATTAACTGCAACAACAAAGATTCTTTTTACTGGCATACAAAATGAAATTGTTCTTGGTAGTAATAAAACAGAACAAAAACATGAGAATACTTTCCTGTTTCCACAAGCTTTGCAGTCTCACGCATTCATCAAATTTTATCTGTCCAATTGCTAGGACAATGTGGAGTGGGTGTACACTTTCATTCAATCCCTTGACAATTTATTGTGCACATGTGTTACTTATTGTAGTGTTTATCCTCTTCAGAAAAACTGCTAGCTCAGCAGAAGATGGGAGAGAAACAGTCCAGGGCAGACAACTTGCAGGCTTGGCAGAACTTCAACAAGAACCGTTCCTATGGCCAGGATATCGTTGGTACGTTGAAGAGACAAACTTAAGTGACTATTTTAGCTGGTTAATTTTTCAACTCTAGATGTATGAAGTATTGGTTATATACAAGGCAGAATATACATTGCAGAGACAAACTTAAGTGACTGTTTTAGCTGTTTTTTCCAATATAGTTGCATGAAATATGGTTTATACTAGGCAGAATATTGATGAAGGTAAAAGAATGAAAATGCCATGTGGGAAACCAAAAAATCACAGGATTTATCCCCCCAAATCGTCAGAGGAATGAGATCCCATGAAAACAGATCCATGAATTTGTTGTGTGAAACTTGGACTTTATCAGAACAGGACATGCTCTGTGTTGACAGGGTTCGATTCCCAATTAAACAGGTCTTCTGTCCCTCTCTTTAACTAGACCTTGAGAAGTGATGAAGGTGCAGTAGTTGAAACAGTAAATTAAGGTCTCATGTGCACATGTGCACAGTGCATGTAAAAAAAAATGACTATACAAAATTTGTCCTTATTAATCCTTTGATTCCTGCACCCTGTCCACCAGTATCCTGTGTTGTCAATCATGTTAGTAGCTACTCCAAACAGATTTTGAGATTTACCTATAGATTTTTTAAACTATTACCAATAAACAGATCTTTTTATTGTGATTCTAATGATACCAACAGCATTTCTGTATCTCAATTAGGAAATAAGTTACGATTTTTTAAAGATTTAATTTTCATGCGCATTTCTGCGCCAAATCGCAAATCAACAAAATTGTCATTTTCAGCAGGCTATACAACAGAACTGATGTGTATTTTCTGATCAGTTTTGCATTTTTCTTGACATTCCTGATGCATACATGATGTTTGATTTTTTTCAGGTAGTTCTTATACAAGGAAAGTGATAAAATTTGCTATCAAAAACCAGAAATATCACTTTATCAGTGATGCCCAACTGATACAAAGTATTTAACACGAAAGCATGCCGGAGACACATTTTCATAACTTTGCTTTCCATTGAGCTAGAAAAATGCTTTTGGTATCACTGGATTCAGCAAAAAACAGACACACTCAACCAGCACACTTTCAAAACTGTAAAAATGAAAAAAATTCACATTTATTTGACATTGATTAACCCTTTGACTCCCTCACCCTACCCACTAACATTCTGTATCGTCACCAGAGATATCAAATCAAAAACTTAACCCTTTGAATTCCTCACCCCATCCACCAGCTTCCTACAAGAAGTTGGTGGATAGGGTGAGGAAGTCGGGAGTCAAAGGTTAATAATTTTCTTAATACTCACAAATCGCAAAACTCAGTCATCCATCTGGATAGTGTTTTGACTTCAAGTGCCTGTCAATATCTAAAGCAGCAGATGATCAATATCACAATTACATGTAGCATGGCTGTCATTGTTCCTGTCCACAGATCATCCATGTAATGAATGTGTGTGGACTAAAAAGCCCCAAAATTTCCATTAACAGTACACAGGATTCATCACAACATGGCAAGGTGACGCTGTTCACTTTAGATGGATAAACCACAGTCTCAGGTGGACTTGCTGTAGCTTCAACTAAGTAATGTTTTTGTTTTGTACTTGGGAATTCACTGAAACAGAATAAATGTGAGCAGACTAGACAACAGTTCTGGCCACTGTGCTCTGAAATAATAACTAGTCTGAGTCTTAACTGACAAAGTGTGATATACGGTAACTAGCTGAGATCTGTCACTTGCAATTAACAGGTTAGAATCCCAGGAATCAACAAGTGATACTTGGTGCATTTGCAATAACATGGATGGTTGCACATATGTCAGCCATACCGCTTGCTTTGTGGCAGTTTGCTTACTCGCAGTAGACGGATGACACTTTTGTGTATGCAGCGGCGATTTCCTCCACATCATCTGCCCGCCAAATTTGACCATCATTGCTAACTGGAAGACAATCAAAGTCCCAGTAGAAAACATCTTCAGCATGTGTGTTTTCAAAAATATCCTCCCGTGAAGGCCAGCAGAAACAGTCCGTGTGACCCCTGACCTGTTCAGGTACCGGACTGACGCCCAGCTGCCATTCTCCTTTAACTCCAACACTTGTCCAATATAGAATCTTTCTACAAAATAAACAGCCATCCACTGGCCCTGCTTGGTGAACTGAAATAGGGCTGCTTCAAGTTCAACAGTGTCTTCATTCATGTCAGCAGCAGATATATCTCCTTCAGGATGAGTTGCAGTAGCAGAACAGGCAGCCACAAGACAGTCTGCAGAAGGGATAGGTCTTTCTTGTGAGGAGATGGTGTTGAAGAACTAACCTGAGATCATCCAAAAACCCTGTCAGTTTTAGACAGCCTTTTTTTATTTGCTGACAACCCATGTAATCCTAGAGGCAGAATTGCAGTACTGTTTTGAATACTTCTTTCCTTCCAACTGAAGTCCTCTTAACTGCAGCAGGAGACGGTTAGTCACGCGTACTGCTGGCAACAATGGTGGTCTTCCCTTCCAGGCAGAAAGCTTCTCCTCAGTCGGTTGTAGGTTTCATCAGCTGAAAACAGCCACATTTCCTGTTGTTATTGTTCTCTAAGTCATGTTTCTATGTCAACCAGTTTGCAGACAAATTCAGTAATTGTCCAGTATTGACACATCGCTAAATTTTCAGCTTACAAGTTGAATCAATAAGAGAATGTGTTCAGTTTGTTATCATTTACTGGCAACAAATTTTGTGATTACACATTTATTTCACAGTGCACATTCATAAATTGTAAAAAATTCTATCAGAATGTGAGTATATGATCTAATTATATACGTAGACCTATAGTTTTGTTTTGTTGAAGCTTAACTGATTCATCTGATGAAATTGCGACCACATTGGAAGAACTGTGAAACCGAAAGTACTGCATAAGCTCAGGTCACGTGACCAAATAAAAACCCTTCAATCCTTGAAATGAATGCTTTTCTTTTCTAAATATATGAATGAAATAAGTGAAAAGTCTCTTTCTCGTAATACTTTTATCATGAAGGTGAGTTAGCACCAATAAATTTAAATAAGTCAGTCATTTTTCGGACCAGCCACAACGTCGAGTTTGTGTTGTTGGCACGATTCCACACCATCTTGTTTCAAACAGCGTCGGCTCATAAAAAGTTCACAGAACAACAAAATATTCATAAAATCAAAAACAATAAAGAACTAACTTACCAACATGTGCGAACAGTTGACCTGACTGCGATACTGAAGCAGTCGGTGTCACATTTCGGTCACTACTGGTGTCCGACAATTCAGCATGCACGTCGGCCATGGCGGCTAACAATGTTCGCGACGAACGGTACACTTCGGTCTTTTTGATCGCTTGCCGCTTCGCGTGGAAATGACAGTGAAACAACATTTTGGACAAATATTGTAGAGGGAAGTCTGATCTACAAACTGATATATTATGAGCGTGGGCAATCAGGTCTTTACAGTAGAAATTCTATTTTGAACATTTTATTGCTTGAATTTTTACACATTGACAGCATGGATCGTGACGAAACGGGCATGAAATAAGGATCTGGATGTCTTCTTTCATTTCATTGGGCGATCTTTTTAGATCTAGCCACTCACGCGATGCGACAGAGCAGTAAGTAAGGGTAGTGTAAACAGAAGGCAATTGGCGTTACGTCAAGACAGCTGGCCGAACTCGCTAGGGTAGGGCGAATGAACATGTAATAAAACATATAAAAAATGAGTATTAGTCTAACAAGTACATCATTCAAACAACGAAACACCAATCTTTTTATTGCAGTAGATTTTATTACATTTTCTTTCACACATCGCAAAATATGAAGAGTTGAAAAACACCAAAAAGTAGGTCAAATCTGCAGACTTTCCCCATGACGCACGCTGTTTGGAGTAGCTAATGTTAGCAAATGTATTTCTTTGACTCCCTCATCCTATCCTGCAGAAGGCTGGTGAATGGGTGCAGGAGTCAAAGTAACCCTTAACACAAGATTTAATAGAAAAAATTACTTTCTTCGGTTAACAGAAAAGTTCAGATAACTATCCAGTACAGTTTATCATGGTTGTCTGTTTGATACCCATCTAAGAATCATTATGCAGACTGCGCATGAACATGATGCATGCAGGATATGAACTAAGCAAGTAGAAAAACTGTATCTGAAACAACATTGCTTGAACACATGCATACTTTCAGATCATTTGAAAAGTGTCTCTGTGTGCGTGTGTGTGGTGTGTATGTGTGTGTGTGTGTATGTGTGTGTGTGTGTGTGTGTGTGTGTGTGTGTGTGTGTGTGTGTGTGTGTGTGTGTGTGTGTGTGTGCCTACATGCTTTCAGATTATTAGAAGTGTGTTTGTGTGTGTGTGTGGTGTGTTGTGTGTGTGTGTGTGTGTGTGTGTGTGTACATGCACATATAATCATGCATGTTTAGATGTTTGTCTCTGCACATGTTTTCAGATTCTTTGACTTTGCACATGTTGTCAGATCGTTTGAACTTTGTGGGGCGTAGTGGGACCCCGAACGATGTGCGCTACTTCGCACATGGGCTGGCAGAGATGCCAGAGCTGTACACTCAAGACATCGTCAGTGGCTACGCACAGGTCATGACTGCTCAGGGTACACCTAAAGATAATGGTGAGTGCAAAATTGCTGAGCACAATATCAACAGATACTGCACTTAGCACATAAAAACTTTGAGTGCATTATTTAAGGGAAAAAATACTGAGCATGCATCAAAAGATGCTGAGCATAGACTTGAAGAATATTAAGCACAGTGCAAACATGCTGAGTCCAGTATCAAAATATGCTCTGCACAGTATCCAAAGAATGGTGACCATAGTATAAAAAAATGTCCATGGAAACATTCTTTGCTTTGATTTTAGAAAGATAGAGCAAAATATTTTTCTTTGATTTTTTGCTCCAAATCTTCAGTGCAAAATATTTGTTTCTTTGTTTTTGTGTTCCAAGTGTTAGACTGTTAGAGACAACCTTTACCTTTTATCAAAACCTTGCTGGAGAATTCCTGGATTTGATTATCCTGCATCATGGTTTGACAGCTTAACTGCAGAATCTTAATGTGATCAGCTCATTATGCATAAAATTGATGATCAGTGTGCATGAAAATTTGAAGGATGCCAACTTTAATAGTGTATGTGGGTTTTTTTTTAAATGTGTAATTGGTTCAGATAGATAGTATGGTACTTTTCCATCCAAAATTAGCATACCTCAGAATGTTGCCTCTCAGGCTTGTTGTTTTGGGGACTGAATTCTGTCACATTCTCTCCCAAAAGGATGCACTTAAAACAGTGTAGAAAAAACATTTTATATACTGATATGTGTCAAATTCCCTGTTTTGAACACCAGACAGAGGACGTAAGAGAGGAAGATCCTGGAACACCTGGCAACAAATAGTACAAGGAGAATTCAGTGCCCGGAAATACATCTAGGGTACTGTACAGAGAGTGGCCCACAACAAACAGTGGTGAAGATCACCAGACACCAGAACAGACAGTAGTGAAGATCACCAAACAGACACTGGCCCAGAACAGACAGTAGTGAAGATCACCAAACAGACACTGGCCCAGAACAGATAGTAGTGAAGATCACCAAACAGACACTGGCCCAGAACAGACAGTAGTGAAGATCACCAAACAGACACTGGCCCAGAACAGACAGTAGTGAAGATTACCAAACAGACACTGGCCCAGAACAGACAGTAGTGAAGATCACCAAACAGACACTGGCCCAGAACAGACAGTAGTGAAGATCACCAAACACTGGCCCAGAACAGACAGTAGTGAAGATCACCAAACAGACACTGGCCCAGAACAGACAGTAGTGAAGATCACCAAACAGACACTGGCCCAGAACAGACAGTAGTGAAGATCACCAAACAGACACTGGTCCAGAACAGACAGTGGTGAAGATCACCAAACACTGGCCCAGAACAGACAGTAGTGAAGATCACCAAACAGACACTGGCCCAGAACAGATAGTAGTGAAGATCACCAAACACTGGCCCAGAACAGACAGTAGTGAAGATCACCAAACAGACACTGGCCCAGAACAGACAGTAGTGAAGATCACCAAACAGACACTGGCCCAGAACAGACAGTAGTGAAGATCACCAAACACTGGCCCAGAACAGACAGTAGTGAAGATCACCAAACAGACACTGGCCCAGAACAGACAGTGGTGAAGATCACCAAACAGACACTGGCCCAGAACAGACAGTAGTGAAGATCACCAAACAGACACTGGCCCAGAACAGACAGTAGTGAAGATCACCAAACAGACACTGGCCCAGAACAGACAGTGGTGAAGATCACCAAACAGACACTGGCCCAGAACAGACAGTAGTGAAGATCACCAAACAGACACTGGCCCAGAACAGACAGTAGTGAAGATCACCAAACAGACACTGGCCCAGAACAGACAGTGGTGAAGATCACCAAACAGACACTGGTCCAGAACAGACAGTAGTGAAGATCACCAAACAGACACTGGCCCAGAACAGACAGTAGTGAAGATCACCAAACAGACACTGGCCCAGAACAGACAGTAGTGAAGATCACCAAACAGACACTGGTCCAGAACAGACAGTGGTGAAGATCACCAAACAGACACTGGCCCAGAACAGACAGTAGTGAAGATCACCAAACAGACACTGGCCCAGAACAGACAGTAGTGAAGATCACCAAACAGACACTGGTCCAGAACAGACAGTAGTGAAGATCACCAAACAGACACTGGCCCAGAACAGACAGTAGTGAAGATCACCAAACAGACACTGGCCCAGAACAGACAGTAGTGAAGGTCACCAAACAGACACTGGCCCAGAACAGACAGTAGTGAAGATCACCAAACAGACACTGGCCCAGAACAGACAGTAGTGAAGATCACCAAACAGACACTGGTCCAGAACAGACAGTAGTGAAGATCACCAAACAGACACTGGTCCAGAACAGACAGTAGTGAAGATAACCAAACAGACACTGGTCCAGAACAGACAGTAGTGAAGATCACCAAACAGACACTGGTCCAGAACAGACAGTTGTGAAGATCACCAGACACTGGCCCAGAACAGACAGTAGTGAAGATCACCAAACAGACACTGGCCCAGAACAGACAGTAGTGAAGATCACCAAACAGACACTGGCCCAGAACAGACAGTAGTGAAGGTCACCAAACAGACACTGGCCCAGAACAGACAGTAGTGAAGATCACCAAATAGACACTGGCCCAGAACAGACAGTAGTGAAGATCACCAAACAGACACTGGTCCAGAACAGACAGTAGTGAAGATCACCAAACAGACACTGGTCCAGAACAGACAGTAGTGAAGATAACCAAACAGACACTGGTCCAGAACAGACAGTAGTGAAGATCACCAAACAGACACTGGTCCAGAACAGACAGTTGTGAAGATCACCAGACACTGGCCCAGAACAGACAGTAGTGAAGATCACCAAACAGACACTGGTCCAGAACAGACAGTAGTGAAGATCATCAAACAGACACTGGCCCAGAACAGACAGTAGTGAAGATCACCAAACAGACACTGGTCCAGAACAGACATTGCACACAAATCAGAAGAGAGAGACAGAAAAAAAAAGATTGTTTCTGGGTGATCACAATAAATGCTAGTTTCTTCATGACAAACATGAATGCAGCTAGTGGTGAAGAAGGCAACTTGCCAGAAATATACGTTCTCACATTCTCTGTCCCAGGAACCAGAGGTGAGGAACAGAAGGAGAATGTGTTTGTCCAGCAGACTCTTGAAGAGTTCTACGAAACAGCGGATGCTCTGTACCCCGCCAGAGACGTTCAGCCCATGTCTAAGTCTCGCATCAAGTCCGCCCCAGCTTCTGGCAGAGTGAGCTCCCATCTGTCCAGAATGAGGATGCCATCCAACGCAGGGTCTGAGACCCCTAAAAGAAGGGCTGCAGCACAGCCTCATAAGTTGGGTCACCTTCTGCAAGACTTGACTGTGGAAGAGTAAGTGTGTAGCTGTTGTGTTGTGCTGTACTTTCTGTGCTCCGTTTCATGTTGTATTTTTGACTTTAAACACTTTATTACTCATGGACACTAATGTTAGATCTTGATGGATCTGTCTGACAGCTTGTCTTTCCTGTTCTACATAGACAGTGTAAGCATACAAATGTTTTTATTTAAATTGTATATGGCTTGGCAGGGTCTGGATGCCTGAATCAAAGTGGTTGCTGATGTTCAAGCAAACAGGAACCAGAAATTCATAAAAACAGAATGAGATGCCTCTCTGATACACAAAACAAGACTGGTGCAAACAGGAACCAGAAATGACACGAAAAAAGAGTCTGAACACAAATTTAATACAACCAGACAAGACAGTGGAACCAGAAAAAACATGAAAAAAGAATCGGAATGTGTATTTACAACCAGGCCAGACAGTCTTGTCTCCCACTCACTCTTCTCTCTTCACCATTTCAAGACCTTGCTGGCACATAGAGTTTTGCGCAGGCTCAAGGAATCTTGATAGATAACTGCTGGCGGATTTGGCTGGAGCGTGCATAGAACTGTCTGATTATGAAGAATCCTCTTTGAAAGAACTATAAATTGCATGATGATGTGCTTGAGCAAGCTGAGCTTCGTGTTGCTCAGTCTTTACACTACTGTGTCAGATATCAGCATAGGGTAGCCATGTACTGAGAGCATGTGTATGATAAAGAACTATAAGTTGCATGATGATGTGCTTGAGTAAGCTGAGCTTCTTGTTGCTCAGTCTTTACACCACTGTGTCAGATATCAGCATAGGGTAGCCATGTACTGAGAGCAGTGTATGATAAAGAACTATAAGTTGCATGATGATGTGCTTGAGCAAGCTGAGCTTCTTGTTGCTCAGTCTTTACACCACTGTGTCAGATATCAGTATAGGGTAGCCATGTACTGAGAGCAGTGTATGATAAAGAACTATAAGTTGCATGATGATGTGCTTGAGCAAGCTGAGCTTCTTGTTGCTCAGTCTTTACACCACTGTGTCAGATATCAGCATAGGGTAGCCATGTACTGAGAACAGTGTATGGACTGTTTCAGAGAGGTAGGGACTTGGGACAGGAAGAAAAGACAACAGTCAAACTGACACTGTGGTCACATCATTGACTCCGTTTCTGAGGAGATGACCCTGTACAAAGAAAGGGTAAGTGTGATAATAATGATACGTAGGATAAATGTAGGGAAGGTGTTTAATAATGATACTGATAGAATAAAGAGTAAGTGCGATAAGATGATATTGGTAGTATAAAGGGTAAGAGTGATGATGATGATACCAGTAGTCTAAAGGTTAGGCATATGATAATAATGATACTGGTAGTATAAAGGGTAAGTGTGATAATAATGACACTGGTATAAAAGGGGTAAGTGTGATAATAATGATACTGGTAGTATAAAGGTAAGAGTGATAATAATGTACTGGTAGTATAAAGGGTAAGTGTGATAATAATGACACTGGTAATGTAAAGAGTAGCTTGATAATAATGATACTGGTAGTATAAAAGGTAAGTGTGATAATAATGATACTGGTAGTATAAAAGGTAGTGTGATAATTATGATACTGGTAGTATAAAAGGTAAGTGTGATAATAATGATACTGGTAGTATAAAAGGTAAGGGATATGATAATTATGATACTGGTAGTATAAAGGTAAGTGTGATAATAATGATACTGGTGTAATAAAGGAAGTGTGATAATTATGATATGGTAGTATAAAAGGTAAGTGTGATAATTATGATACTGGTAGTATAAAAGGTAAGTGTGATAATTATGATACTGGTAGTATAAAAGGTAAGTGTGATAATTAATGATACTGGTAGTATAAAAGGTAAGTGTGATAATTAATGATACTGGTAGTATAAAAGGTAAGTGTGATAATTATGATACTGGTAGTATAAAAGGTAAGTGTGATAATAATGATACTGGTAGTATAAAAGGTAAGTGTGATAATAATGATACTGGTAGTGTAAAGGGTAAGTGTGATGGTAATGGTACTGGTGAAAATAAATGGAAGTGTTTGGTGTTTTTTTTTTGGGGGGGGATGGGTTATCCCAATTTGGCAGTTTTTCTTTGTGTTCACCTTTTTTTTGTCCCATTTTCTATGCCACATTGATGGTCACAGGCACTGAAACAGTTTTTACAATGCTGTGATGATGGTGACTGTGAGGATGATAACCTTGATGCTATGGAGTTCCATCTAGGATTGAGACTGCATGACAGGGCTGTATCTACACTTAATATCATAATATATTTTGGCATCAAGCAGGCCTGAGAGATACAGACCCCTGCGGTGCTGGTCAGGAGATTTGAGCAACACCCTCATTAGTGCATCTGTGAAATGGACAAAACTCAGCTGTGTGATCCAGTCTTCCCAGTGAAACCACAGCATGTTCTACACTGGAGCCAGTTGGGCCAATAATCCCACAGTGATTCTGAAGAACTGATGGGGGTTCGAATCCACAGCTTCCAATCAGTAGTCTGTTGTGCTAACCACTACACCATGGGGACTGGTGCAGCTGGAAAATTCAGTTTGCAGATCTGAAAATTATATCTTTGTGAGCTAGCATCAGAATCTGTTTGGTGATGCGAATGTATCGAATTTCATAAAAGCATAAATTGCCCAAACATATAAAATCATTCCCTTCCACAGGTTTTGGATGTGGAATGTCATGAAAATAAGTTGCAGTTCATGATTAAATTGTATTTGTTCCCAAAGCAGTTGGTATTGATAAAAAGGTATACATTAATTTACGACAACAAAACGTACTTGCACAAATCCTCTTTTTCTGTCGTGACAGGTGGGTTGTTTTTTTTTTCAAATCTATCTATCTAAAAAAACTTTCCATGAAAAAGAATGAAGTAATTCTCCCACTCTCTTCCCAATTGCCTTCAGAAACAAATCGAAAAAGGGAAAAGCATGGTTAACAAAGCATACAAAAGCAATGGCAAAACAGAAGAAAACATGTGCTTCTTGCAGTGTGTTAAGTCACCATGTTTTGTAAGCATAGTGAAGGAAAACACTAGTACAAAAAATTGAATAATACCACCACCACCAACAGCTACAATGTCAAGCAAACTAAGTTAATCTTTTGCACAGAGTGCTCATGCCAGAAATGTCAAGGAAAACTACTACATGTGTGGCCAACATAAATGCAGCTGTTCCTCTTATGCCGAAACACAAGTTGATGGTAGGCCTTTCACTGTGAGCATGAAGTGTAAGAGAGACTCCAGATCCAGGCAAAGGCAGAGAAGGGGTGAAATGTCATTCTTTATATTTCCTTTTCAAACAGTGGTAGAGGCAACACCCACAGCACTTTAGATGTCATCATCATCATCATCATTTAAGTGCACTGCCGCATGGCATTGGCGATCATGGCCCTCCACACAAATCTGTCCGTCTGTCGCTTCAAGTACATCTCCCACCCTCTCTGTCTTCAGGCACCCTGCAAGTCTTCAGATATTTTCTCCATGGGTCCACCTGGTGTCCTCTTTCCCTCCAGCTTTCCTGATAGATGTTAGATCTTAGATGTCATGTTCTACATTTTTGTTTCAGCTGGCCCCAGAAGCTCAGGCAGGTTTCCGTCAGCCCATGGCGACAGGTCTGCCCACCAGTAGCAACCTGTCTTCTCCCACTGTCAGACTGCCCAGTCCCTCCGCACGGTCAAACAGCCCTGTGTAAGTTTTTGATATTTGTTTTTATCACAGAGGGCCTGCTTGTTTGTTGATCATATTTGTGGACATTGTCATCACTTTATGTGTTTGATGTGAAAGCAGTGTGACATTGTGTGCATGAAAAGTAGTATTCTATGGACTAACCAAGTTGCATATGAAACAGAAAGAAAATATATTGCACAATCTATGATGACAACAGAGACAGTTTTCATTTTGTGGTGATTTGTATTTGTTTATTTATGTTTCTTTTTTTGCATGCACCCATTTCTTCATATAATTATTAAGCTTTTTAGTATTCAACATAAAATATTGTCATGTTACATGGTCAAGCTGCTCAAAGTTTGAAAACAGATTTGTGGTTGTTGAACTGTGAAACTGTCCACTCTCTTGGAGAAGATTTTTGAGCCCAGTTACAGTCAGTAAATGCTGCCCTAGTGGGCATATTATTTTCTTTGGACACTTTGGTGTTCATCCCTCTGCTTTGATAAGTGTTGCAGCAAAAGTTTGTCAAGAAGCAAATTTGAAAAGAAAACAACCATGTGGCTGTTCTTAGTAAATCTTGTGTTGTGACCAGGCAGCATTGTGAATCAGTCAACACAATAGAATACTGACTGGATTGTGCTGGATTTGAAACCTTGTCAGTCCAAAAAGTTATTGTGGAATTTTTTTCTGTTGCCCTGACCAGCTGGTAGAGTTCTGACCAGCTCCTGGTAGAGTTCAGTGTGGTACAGGCGTGTTTGGAAGACTGTGACCTCACATTTTAGTCTCATTCTCTTTGTGTACATGTCATTGAGGGTGCTGTTCAAACTTCCTGAGTCATAACTACTCAGACCTGGTTGATGGAAAGATATATGATTATGAAAATAAGCACAGATTACAGCCCTATCATGCATTCTCAGTCCGTAATGGAACTCCATAGCATCATCACTGTCATTCCCATTGTCCTCATCATAAGACTGAGAAAAAAAGTTTTGCAGATTCAGAGGCCCTTCATGCCGTGTTGTCATGGTGACCTTTGTTTTGATGGGTTTGGAGGTGTGCTGTGTTGGAGAGACAGAATGAGCAGTATAGTTTAGTGTGTGTGTTGGGTGTGTGTGTGTGCTTTGTGTGTGTGTGTGTGTGTGTGTGTGTGTGTGTGTGTGTGTGTGTGTGTGTGTGTGTGTATCATTCAATGCAACACATGAGAATAGCAGCATTTTGATTAAATCAAACTGTTTTTCAGTATATATTTTTGTCTTGGTGTCCATCAAACTCTTACTGACATCTCCAAGCTTTACAGCCTGTCTCAGCATGGGGGTAATAACACAGGAGTGGCATAGAAGATGGAGCAGAGAAAGAAACAAGACAAAAGCAGTAACAACAAATTTGTGTCATACGCATCAGAGAGCATTTGGAAAAGTTTACTGTTTCACGGAATGAAGATATAAGATAGGACCACCTATCAATAGTAATGTGTGATAATGATGAAGACGATGATGACTTTTGCTGTTTTCATAATCAGAATTCTGTTAATTTCATGCGTTTTGTCTCACTGGTAAGCTCGTCATGTGAACAGGCTTTTAATAAAATTGGTGTTTTCAGCCATGCACAAGTGCCATTGCAAGCCACGCAACATCCCAGTCACCCTCGCCCTTACTCCTCTCCCCTGACGTCTCGACACATGGGGGTGGGGGAGGAGGGGAGCAGTGCTGCGTCCAGCCCCCGCTACCCAAAAGATCGCTGCAAGTCAGCAGGTGTCATTGACTGGAGGGGACGCGTACAGCCTGATACTATGAGATACAAGTAAGAGTTTAAAGAATTTTTGATATGATTTTTCTTTTGTTTGTTTTTGCTGCCTTATCATCAGCATTGCTTGATTCCACTGCACTCATTACTATCCTCATCATGCCACCAAAGTTAAATTTGTTTTGTTTATTGTTATTGCCATATTATCAGCATTCTGAGGCATATGAAATGGCCTGAGAGTTAAACTTTTAAAATGTTTGATCTGGCCAGTCATGATTTGTGGCTGCGAAGCCTGGACCCTGAGAAAAACTGATTGCAGAAGAATTGAGGTAGCAGAGATGTGGTTTTATCTGAGACTACTATGTGTCAAATGGACAGCTAGAAGAACTAATGAAAATGCCTGGAAGAACTTGATACCCCCAGAAAATTACTAGCAGACATCAACAAGAGAAGACTAAAGTACATTGGCTATATAAACCATACAAACACATGTCAAAATTAATGTTCATAAACTTACACTTGCATGAATGAGTACACAATGCCACATGATCAGCAGCCAGAAGATGAAGTACACTGTGGTTGATAACCAACTGTGATGCCAGCAGTGGAAGACCTGATGTATTACTGAAAGTGTTCGTGCAGGTGGGGTAAGACCAAGTTTGGAGGCTACACCTACCTGAAGAGACACCTGCAAAGACCTTCCAGCATGCGCAGTGCCGGCTCCACCTCCGCAGGCAGACGTCCCAAGACTGCGCCTGTCTCCATTCGAGACAAGTGGAAAACAGAAAAGGTACTGTGTAATATTTTTGTGCCTTGTTTAACCCTTCAGTCCTGCGGCCTGTCAGTAAGCTGCAAAAACATAACCTACTGTGCAATATTTTTGTGCCTTGTTTAACTCTTTCACTCCTGCAGCCTGTCAATAAGCTGCAAAAACATAACCCTTTCATTCCCTCACCCAATCCACCAACTTCCTGCAGGGAGTTGGTGGATAGGGTGAGAGAGTGAAAGGGTTAAGTTTTTGCTTTTGCTATCATGGTTGACAGCACAGAATGCTGGTGGATAGGATGAGGGAGAGAAAGGGTTAAATCTTGTTGTCACGTTTATTGTTTTGATTTTTTTTGTATTCTTATGTAGAGTGCTATCTGTGAATGGAGTCAGGAGGTTATTCTAGAGGGACTCTTGGCACTCAGACAGTTCCATATGCGCTCCGTCCAAATCTGCCAGCAGTTATCTGGCAGACTCCCTGAGTCTGCGCAAAACCCTGTGTGCTGGCAAGGTCTCAAAATGGGGTTTGTTCTCAGTGTGTTTGATTATGTCTGTGTTATTCTCAGTGTAGTGTTTAATTTATGTCTGTACATGTATGTTATTCTCAGTGTGTTTAATTATGTCTGTGTGTTGTTCTTGATGTGTGTTTAGTAATGTCCGTATGTTGTTCTCAGTGTGTTTAATAATGTGCACTGTGTTCACCAGGCAAGTGATGCCAACCAGCGTGTGGAAGGGCAGGCGGCCAGTCACAGCATGACACAAATCAACCAGCAAGACATGGACAGCATGTTGTCTGTACAATATCTCTTGGGCACCAGCAACTCCAGGTCAGAACTTATTAAAAAAAAATAACCAGAGAAACAAAAAACAAAAAAAAAACCAACACTTTCGCACCTTTCAGGCCTGAGTTACACTTACAGGCATGTGGCTTCACTTATCTTTCCTTTGTGTGTCTCTCTCCAGGTTCTCTCCCTTCACTGCTCTCTCCTCTTCTTGTACAATACTTTTTCTCATTCTTTCTTTACCCCTTTATATTTCTAATTGTATTTGTTTCGTGTTCATGTAAGATTTCTCTTTTGCTTGTCTTGCAAGACATTCTGATGTGTTATATCCTGCTGTATATAACTACTCACTATCTTTTCCTTTTATTGTCTTTGTGAAATAATAGCGTAGATGTTTCTGTTTTGTCTCTTTTGTATACTTGTAATAATTTTACATCTGTTTTGTTTATTTTATGACTGTCACAGCAGATACTTTTGTACAAGTCCTAATTTATTGTTTGCTTGTTACCATGCAAAGATTGTATCCGTCTCTTTTGCTTTTCAGAGCTTAACATTTCTAGATGTATGTATTTGCCTCCTTTTAACACTTCCAAATCTCTTTGGTCATATGTCTTTCTTGTTTCAGTTTTGTTTCATCCTTGTCCTCTAACAGTTCTAAATCTCTCAGTTGAAAGCCTTTTTTTGATGTGTATTTGTTTGTTTTTTACATCTTTTGTATGTTAGTGTTGCTTGCCTTAATTATAGCGTTACAACATACCTCATAAAGGAATATCAAAAGTTCATTAAGTGCATGGAGGGCTGAAGTCAAGAGGACTGCAGGCACCTTTCAACAAAACCATAGTACCATGCAGTATAAGGCTTCATGGTTATCAAGAATGATGCTCATCCATTGAGGTCCCTTCAGGGTGCAGCAGCACCAGGTATGGTCACATTCACCTCCAGATGAGGTCTTACCATGTAGATGGCAAACAAAGGAAGAAGAAGATTTAGTGCTTAGTGCATCGCTTAAAGAAACAGGTAATATGGGACAACTCTTGAAAGCGTCATGCATGTTGAATTCATTTGCTCAGTCCGTCATTGTCATCAGTATAACTGAAGTCTTGATTTCAAGTTCAGATATGACAGACAAACTGGAAACACAGCTGATTGCTGAGAGCTAAACTGTGGCATATTTCATAGAGAGATGACTGTTGTGAGTGGTGAAGATTTTGGCATATAGTTTGATAAACAGAATCCGCTGTGGGGATGCTGGGGATCTTTCAGTACAAATAGTATCCCCACCTTCTGGAAATTCTGTGCTAAAAATTTGCTCTTTTCTGTCACTCTCTTTGTTTCAGCCTTGTTCCTTTGCTTTCTGTCATTTCTACCTGTCATTTTCTGCCTTGCTGGTCCATTCACTATGTGTTCAATAAAGTCTTACATACTTTTTCTTAGGATTGATAATTGGGTACATGTATTATGTGCATTTTTGGCTCTAGAGAGTTGAGATATGCGTAAACAGTTTTAGGTAATTTATGCCTGTTTTTATATATGTTTTGGTGTCCTTAGGTATACTTGTATTTGTATTCAGGTGTGTTTTTTAAATCCCCTGTGTGATAAATTGGACGGAGTGGTCAACGGTGGGGACATGTCCTTAGATTATGTGCATGAATGCATTGATATGTGTCTTAATTTTCTTTTCCTTTTTTTTTTCCTGTTGAGGTTTTATGTGTTTTGAAGTGGTTATAGCCCTGATATGGCTCTACGCAGTCGGCTGGGCTTTGACAATGACAATAACAATGATAAACAGAAGAGCATATGCATTTGTTGTTGTATAGCATGGTATACAGATCAGCTGCAGCTTTACGACCAAGAATAAGGAAAGGCCTGGCCATGGCGTACAGGTGTGGAGTGTTGGGAATATGGGAAATCTTGTGTGGGAAAGAATGTGGAGGTCGGGACAGTTCTGGGTTTTTTTTCCTGTTTCTCAGGCACTGTTAGCAATGAAGTGTTTGTGAGAAGTGTTGGAGTGGGAAAGAATGTGGAGAATGAGACTATACTTTTTCTTGTCTTTTCTGTCCTACACTGTTTCATTGCAATGAAGCACTTTGATGAGTTACAGAAATGTTGGGACTGGGATATCATTTTTATTCTTTCTTGTTTTTTGTGGGGTGGAGCAGGGTGAAGGTGGAGGGTTGTTGGCTCACATAATATTGACCTCATTTGCTGTTAATCTGGCAGTGTTGTGTCATGGTCTGACATGCTTGTTGAACCTGGGTAAGTGCCAGGGTGTTGCTTGCCTCGGGCAAAGTGTGGCTGTGTTTTTATAGAGAAAGCTAGCTGGCTATTGTCTAAGTTCTGCTCATATGTTTGGGAGAGAATGGTGAAGATGATGATGTGTATGTGTGTGTGTGTGCAGGTGAGTGGGTGGGTGTTAGGGTGTGGGGTGTGTGTGTGAGTGTGTGTGTGCAGGTGGATGGGTGGGTGTTCGGGTTTTGTGTGTGTGTGTGTGTGTCTGTGTGCATGGGTTTGTGCATTTGTGGTGTGTGTGTGTGTATGTGTGTGTGTGCATGGGTTTGTGCATTTGTGTGTGTGTGTGTTTTGTGTGTGTGTGTGTGTGTGTTCATGGGTTTGTGCATTTGTATGTGTGTGTGTGTGTGTGTGCAGGTGAGTGGAGGTGTTGGGGTGTGGTGTGTGTGTGTGTGTTTGAGTGTGTGTGTGTGTGTGTGTGTGTGTTATGTGTGTGTGTGTGTGCACAGGTTTGTGCATTTGTGTGTGTGTATGTGTGTGCGTGCGCGTGTGTGTGTGTGTGTGTGTGTGTGTTGTGTGTTGTGTGCGTGTGTGTGTGTGTGCACAGGTTTGTGCATTTGTGTGTGTGTATGTGTGTGCGTGCGCGCACACATGTGTGTGTGTATGTGTGTGCGTGTGTTAGTGACAGGGTCTTGGTTATATTGAAAGTAGTGCAATTCATTTTTGGGAAGAGAGAGAATAGTGTTGATGAAGTGCTTGTGTGTGTGTGTGTATGTGTGTGTGTGTGTGTGGTGTGTGTGTGTGTATGTGTGTGTGCTTTAGTGACAGGGTCTAGGTTATATTGAAAGTAGTGCAGTTAATTTTGTAGAGAAAGAGCTATCTGCAGTGTTGGTCATGCTGTCATTTTTGGGAAGAGAAGAGAGAATAGTGTTGATGAAGTGCTTGTGTGTGTGTGGATGTGTGTGTGTGTGTGTGTGTGTGCATGTATGTATGTATGTGTACATTGATTGCACATGCAGTGATATTTTGGTAGAGAAAGCTTGCTATTAATCTTGGATATATTACTTATAATTTCACTGGAGAGAATTTGGTGGAAAAGTGTGTGTATGTGTGTGCGTGTATGTGTGTGCGTGTATGTGTGTGTGTGTGTGTGTGTGTGTGTGTTGTGTGTGTGTGTGTGTGTGTGTGTGTGTGTGTTTCTCTGTGTGTGTAAGATGCACTTGTTTTAATTTCATTTTTATTATTTTAATTTCAAAAGTTATTGTTTGTTGTTTTTGTCGTTGTTTGGAGAGAGATATAAGGGGAGTTATACATTCCAACTTATCTTGAATATTTTCAGAAATGTTTGTATTTTAAGCTGTGCTTATGAAACTCCTTTTTTTTTTCCCTTTTTATTTTTGTTTGCTTCATGTTTATTGCAAGATTAATGTCTGTCTTTTTTTTTTTTTTTTAGTAAGAATTTAGTGTAAAATTTCCATATTTTTGTTGTAGGCTGGAATGATAGGTTGATTTAGATTGTTCATTGTTCTGTGTAGATGTTTCTCATAACCATTTTCTGTAATCTCCATTTCTTTTCGTTGTTGATTGTGTGTGTCCACCTAATTATATAGATTTTGTCTCTTGTTACTCAAATATGTGTGTGCATCTGTCTCCCTGTCTCTCTGTCTCTCTATCTGGGTCTCTCTTTCTCTGTCTGTCTGTCTGTCTTTGTCTGTCTATCTGTCTGCCTCTCTCTTTCTCTTTGTCCCCCTCCCTCTCTCTGTCTCTCTTTCTGTCTCTCTCCTCTCTGTTTTGATCTCTTGTGTGTGTGTATAGTGTGTTAGTGTGTGTGTTAGTGTGTCTGTGTGTGTGTCTGTGTGTGTGTCTGTGTGTATAGTGTGTGTGTGTGTGTTTCAGGGGGGAATGAGGGGGTGTCATAAAAATACTGTGACATTAATTATTCTTCTGTCTAGTATATGTTAGTGTACTAGTGAGTATATGTATATATGTGTACGTGTACAGTTAGACATTGTTAGTATGTATTCATTTGTGCTTACGTATGAATGTGTGTATTTGAACACCTATATAGATTTGATGTATTAAATGTCAGTGCTTCTGTATCTATTATACTCTGAGCCCTGTAAAACTGTGATGCATAGCAAGTCCAAATGAGTTTGGAAAATAGCGCCATACAGGAATGATGATGATGGTGGTGGTGGTGGTGGTGGTGGTGGTGATGATGATGATGATGATGATGATGATGATGAAGATCATCCATCATCGTCGTCGTTGTCATCGATCGTCGTCATATCATCATTCATCACTATTACTATTATGATTATCATTATCATTATTATTACTCCTACTACTATTACTACTACTGCTACTCTCTGCTACTGCTGCCTGCTACTACTACTACTACTACTACTACTCACACTACACCTACCACCACCACCACCACACCACCACCACCACCACCACCACTACTACTACTACATACTGCTACAATTGATATTGTTTATTATGTATTTATTTTAATGTCTGTTAGAACTGACATGCTTACGGTTTTTTTTTTTTTTTTTTTTTTTTTTTTACTGACATTTCATTTAGTGCCTGTAGTTCATACCAAAATGCTGAGTACAGCGTTCTTGCTGACTGTTTTCATACTGACAGACAGATACTTAAAACTGTGCTCCTTTTTGTTTTTATCTGTTATCTGTGCAGACATTGACTATATAATCTGTTTTTGTCTCGTAGACAACAGATATATTGATATTCATTGCTGTCTGTGTCACTGTCTGACTTTTTGTTTTTTGTTTTTGTTTGTTTCTCTCAGGGCTGATTCTTTGGCATCCCTCTACAGTCTAGATGAGGTAAGACTGGATTCTGTTTTGACTTCATGTACTGTGCCTGTGCCGTGTTGGACAGTTAGCATTTGGTGCCAGCTGGTCGCTTTTTTGTTTTAGAGATTTCGGTTGTTTGTTTGTTTGTTTGTTTGTTTGTTTGATCTCACACTCTTTCAACAGTCTTACACACTACATGCACATGTACCAACACACGTGCAACAACCACAACACACTCACACATACACACCACATACACACACACACACACACACACACACACACACACCACTACCACACACACACACACACACACACACACACACACACAACAACACACACACACACACACACACACACACAACACACACACAACACACACACACACACACATCACACACAACACACACACACACACACAACACACACACACACACAACACACACACACACACACACACACACACACACACACACAACACACACAACACAACACACCACACAACACACACACACACACACACACAACACACACACACACACACACACACACAACACACAACAACACACACACACACACACACACACACACACACACCAACACACACACACACACATACACACACAATTTTCCTCAAAATTATTAAAGCACATTTTTGTCATTAAATTGTACTTAACCCTTTGACTCTCTCACCCGATCTGCCAGCTTCCTGCAGGCTAGTGAATCTGGTGAGGGAGTCAAAGGATTAACATTTCTGGTTTGCTTTCATAGCTGATAATTTTTACATGTAAAGCTGGTGGATAGGGTGGGGGGAGTCAAAAAGGTCAAGATACTAAGAAACATGACTGTGTCAGTTACCTATCTTTGGCAACTGTAGTTTCTCTGTATCTTCTAGAGAACCCCAATGACACCTATTGATTGTCCTCGTTTCACTACACAAAGAAAAGAAGGAGTCACAATTATGCAGTCATGCTTGTAGCCTCCCAAACAGCTTGTTTTGAAGCATTGCAATTCCCACAGCAGGCTGTCTGGTTCTTTTGACAGAGTCATCATGTGCAGAGTTCAGTCCCAGCACACGGCTTAAAAACTGACCTATTCACTGTCCATTAAAATGCTGTAGTCATTCTGGGGAGTGTTAGCATAGTGTCTCACAGGTCCTGCTCTCTCTCCCCCTCCCTCGCTATGTCCATTTCAAAACCTTGCCAGTATTCAGGGTTTTGCATAGGCTCAAGGAGTCTGCCAGATAATTACTGGCAGATTTGGGTGGAGTACTTGTGAAAACAAACAAGAAAGTCTTGAAGGATGCAGACACAAGAAGATCATTAATAAAGAAGATTAGGAAAAGACAAGCAACATCTATAGGACATTTTATGAGGAAAGAGAAATTAGAGCACCTGGTCACAACAGGAAAACTGGAGGGAAACAGAACACCAGGAAGACCCAGGGAGAAAATATTGGATGAACTTGCAGGGTGGTTGAGGACAAAGAGGATGGGAGATGTACTTGCAGCGACAGGGGATAGATTTGTATGGAGGGCCATGATCGCCAACGCCACACGGAGGGCACTTGATGATGATGATGATGTCTTGTGAAATTGGCCAAGTGCGATAAATTCCTCTAATTCAAAACAGCAAACCCCACAGTAAGCACAGCATAAGTCACAGAATGTTTCAGCAGAGAGATTCATTGCTGTTCTGTTCAAAACATTGTCCCTCTAGCAAAACCAAAGTCACAGAACATCAGCCCAAAGTTTTGCCTTGCTTGTGTTTGTCTGTTCTGACATAATCTTCAGTAATGTGTTGTATTGTGCCATTTATACTTTCTGTCCACTAGTATTGAAGTGTTTGTTTCAGCATACAATATGCTTTTGTATCAACAGTCTGTAATGTACTATGTAGTATTGATATGATGTATGGCCATATTTAGCAGTGTATAGATAACAGCATTGTTGTTAAAGGGGTGTGTCAGACACAATAGAGTCTGTAGGAAGTGTGTGGGGGGAGTATGTGTGTATCTGTGCTTGTCACTTTAAGAGTGTAGGCATTTATGTATTGTTGTATATGAAATGGTAATATGGTGTTTATTGTTTATGTTTACATTTTTTCTGTTGCCGTAGTGCTCTTTCTGAACTTGTCATAAGAATCTTACGTCATCAGTTAAATACATGTATATGTGTTCTTATTCACTTTTTGGTGTTCCTGGTTTTTAGTTGCAGCCCTGATATGGCTCTATGCAGTCAGCTGGGCTTTAAACAAAAATAATAGTAACAGTTATTTATTTGGATGCTGGCAGTTACTTTGATTCAGCATTAGTCATAATGTATTAATGTACTTTCAGTAGCAGTTTAAGTGCACTTTTCTTCATTGCCCTGTAATTTCAGTTTAGAGATAATAATGTTGATTTGACCTGACATTTTAGTATGATTTGTTGGAATTTCTGTGCAGTTTACATCGTAATGTCAGTACACCCAGTATGAGAAAAAAAACGAAAATAGAATCAGAACGCGTATTTAATACAACTGGACAAGACAGGTGCAAATTTTTGGCAGTTGGCCTTTGTCAAGCGTTTACATAAGATCAAAAAGAACAAACAGAAATAAAAAAATTAAGAGAAAGTATGTTTATGTACTTTTAGTATCTTGGTTTTAGAAACACACACACACACACACCACACACACACACACACACACACACACACACACACACACACACACACACACACACACCACACACACACACACACACACACACACACACACACACAATCCATATGCTAGATGGGACCTCTGGACCAGGCCAGCTATGGGTTTGTATGCAGGCTTAAGGCTTGGGCCATGATCATTTGTGATCTTCTCCATCACATGGCACCTGTGACATCAATGCATGTGGAATTCATTCTGAAAATGGTGGTGTCATCTTGAGAAACTGAAACTGAGACTCAGCATGGTTTATTTCTGTGCAGGAATTTCTACGCAGTTTACGTCGCAAAGCCAACACACCCAGTACAGCTCCTTTGGAATACATGTCTTTTGTGTCTTCCTCTCCTGCTGGCCTGATACTGGGTGAGTAGCATTCAGGATTTTATGTTTGTGTGTTTATCTGTGTTTGTGTATGTGTGTGATTTTGCATGTGTGTGTGTTTGTGTGTTTATTTGTGTTATGTATATATGTGACCTCCCACCACCAAATCAGTCTTAACTCGCAGTCAGTCGAACAGCACCAGGAGCTGAAAAGGTGACTGAGGGTCTGTTTGGGGTGTTTTGACTTTTTCTCAGAATTGATTTCTGTAGACTATAATCTATCCCTCACAGAAATTTTTTCTTGGAAAATTATTATCAATCAATTT
>CM060314.1:11597742-11607742 GCA_030674185.1 Monoplex corrugatus | reverse complement strand
TCGGCCATATCACATGAGGTGGGTGTCGACATAAAAAGTGAAGCCCCCCCCCCCCCCCCCCCCCCAAAAAAAAAAAAAGCTGCATGAACACAAACTTTTTCTTGAACCAGACTCGAACACATGCGGTCAGATTGGCAGGCAGGAGCTCACCCTCCATGCCAGGAGGATTTCTTTCTTAACCCTTTGACTCCCACACCCTATCCACCAACCGCAAAAACAACCCATTGACTCCCTGTCCCTATCCACCAGCTGCCTGCGGGAAACTGGTGGATAGGGTGAGGGAATCAAAGGGTTAAGTTTTTGCTTTTCTGGCACGGTTGGCAATACAGGATGCTGGTGGACAGGGTGCGGGAGTGAAAGGGTTAACTCATACACGCCTTTGGCACTGCTGCATAAATTGTGTCCGCCTTGTGTGATTGTTAGTGTGTGTCTTGTTCAGACATTGATCGTGTCACCGAACGGTAGGGAGCAAATTGCAATTTGCTGTTCGTCTTCTGCTTTCATTGGTCGGCTGCATGAGGAGTTGTTACAGCATTTTTGTTTGTGGCTGTGAGAGGTATGTTTGAGGGCATTGGATAGAAGGATTTGACTAATGTGTCTTGATAGCCAATGCATCTAGTAGTAGAATACTTGCCCACCACATCTGTGACCCAAGTTTGTTTCTCAGTCAGTGAACTTCTTTCTAGTTGCTCAGTTGTACATAGAGCCATGGACTCAAAATGTGACGTCTCGAGTTCAACCCTAGCCCACAATATTAACTCTTTGACTCCCGCACCATGTCCACCAGCATCCAGCATTGTCAACCAACCAAGCAAAGCAAAAACTTAACTCTTTGATTCCCTCACCCTATCCACCAGCTTCCTGCAGGAAGCTGGTGGATACGATGAGGGAGTCAAAAGGGTTAAATTTTTGCAGTTGGTGGATTGGGTGCGGGAGTCAAAGGGTTAAAAGTGGCCTGTTTGGTGCTCACTTTAATGCTGTAGTCATTCTGGGAATGTCAGTTGGTATTTCATAGCTTCCCTCTCCCTCTTTCTTCCCTGCTTCCGTTTTAAAACCTTGCCATTGCAAGGGGTTTTGCGCAGGCTCAAGGAGTCTGCCAGTTTATCACTGGCAGATGATTTGGGTGGAGCACACAGATTTGTTCAAGCACAGTGAATCCCTTTTGAACAAATTCATATCTATATTTGACAGTTGAGGTTAACCACAACTGATCATGGTTGCCAAATGAATGTGTGATCAGATTCATTCCCTGGCCTGAAAACATTGCCTCAGTTCACCCAGCTTTAAATGGGGTCCTGTCCTTTATGGACAGAGAACGTAGAGCGGTAAGGGAGAAGTGATGAGCACCGACAGAAGGTGAGGTCTTTACCACCTCACTCCCCTTTATGGTCATCGTGACAACAAACACATCACATGATAACAAGAATGTCAAACCGTTACAACACGGTTCTTCTTCATGAACTGTTGGCTTCACACCAGAGCATGCAGATTGTGTACTTCTCAAGAAGCATCAGATGAAATAAAACTTACCATGAAGCGAGAACAAAGTTAACAAAAGACACCCAAGGGTGCGGTTGGGACCCAGAGCATCAATGCCTCACCACTCTGGACAGTCACTTCCCAAGCTCTCGACGCCAATCGATCGTCATTTCTTCAAGCAAAGGGGGGAGGGGGCTGTCCATGCGTTGCATGACCCATTCGGACCAAGTCATCAGTTACCTTGTTTACGAAGTGAATGGCAAGGTGGGAAGACAAATCCGGGGACATAGCCACTCAACGTGCACCAACCAAGCCCAGTCCAGCCACCGAACCAAGAGAGAATGAAAGACCCCTCTCTCACCCCACTCTGGTCTTCATCTCTATTTCGGGCAGCCCACCTAGCCACCAGCTCGCATAGCTGCCAGCTCCTTTCTCCTTACTTTTGTCGTGAAGCAAGAACAACGATAAACTGTCACAACAGTGAAAGCCGAATTCAAATATAATTAGAAGCTACACGGAAAGTACTGTTCGCACACCTTTCTTTAAAAAAAAGTCCTGATTTTTGACACTGGTAGAAAGAAACTCTAGGGAGAGCTAGACAACAGAAGGTCTTCAGAGAAGTAACCCCCTTTAGACAAGTGTTTCGGCCCTGAATTCCTTACACTCTCGGGGGGCCGGGCCACATCCAGGTCATGACTCCTGGATGCCCTTCTGCTGTTGTCTATTTTTTATTTTTATTTTTTCCCACGCCGGGGATCGAACCTGGGCGATTCTGCGCTTCAGAACTGCGGTACGCGGTTTTACCAATGTGCTAACGGGGCACACATCATCTGTAGGGAATTTAATCCTTATGAAGTTCACTTTTTTGGTTCCTCCTTGCCCAGATCCAGCTTGAGCTCCTTTCTGCTGCCTCTGCCATCGCTTTAAGGGCTCTAGTCCTCTTCTTCCCAGAAATGGCGAGTTGTTTCATGAGATCATAAGCGGAGGTGCCCACAAACCCTCTTGCCCCGACCTCTATGGCGAAGATTTTGACCCGCAGACCTGCTTTCTTCAGGGTGCTGGCAAGACCGGCGTATTTTTCGGTCTTGTAGATATGTGCTTCTTCCATTCTGCTTTCGTATGGCACAGTGAGTTCTATCAGAATCACTTGTTTCGAGGAGTCAGAGTGGAGAGCGATGTCTGGTCTCATGCCTGTCTTGCTGATGACATCTGGGTAATTTCTCCACTCTGGGAGGTCTGCTGTACACTCCCAGTCGACTGCTCCATCCAGAAGACCCTTTGGCAATGTGCTGGTTGTCATAGCCCTTTCGGGCCAGACCTGTTTCCCTCCTGCTTTGTAGAACGTTGTCATAGCAATTGGTGCGTTTGGGGTCATGGTTTTTTCGCTAACCACATCTGTGATCACTTTCAGAACTTGGTTGTGCCTCCATGTATACCTTCCTTGGGCTAGCGCTACTTTGCAAGAGCTTAGGACATGTTCCACTGTTTGTTTCTTCTGACAGAGCGGACATGCTGGGTCGTCTGCTTTCCCCCATTTCACTAAGTTTGCATTCGAGGGGAGCAGGTCATATACAGATCTGAGGAGGAAGCTTATCCTTAGAGGAGCCATGTGCCACATATCGTTCCAGCTGAGACTTCTTTGGAGTGCACTGTCCCATGTTGTCCATTGCCCCTGTTGACCTTGCTGGACTGCCTTCTGCACTCTTTTGACATCTTCTTCTTCCTTCAACTCCTGTATGATCATGTCTCTTTTTTCCTTCCCTTTGGCTTTGGACCACCACTGCATTTTTGTTGCTCCCAGTCCCTGTCTGTTGGTTTGCGTGTGTCCAATTATTTCTTTGATGCTGAGGTTTCTCTTGGCATTGTTTACAGCCTCTTGGACTTTCCACTTTCTGCCAGTTCTCAGCTTTGGATGAACTGCTCTCACGATATTGTCCTCCGATTCCTCCAGCATGCTCAACAGTCTTGCTTTTCCAACTTTGTATTCCTCCACTATGGATTTCAGAGGTAGCTTCAGCATTGCTTGACGACAGTAGAATGCAACATCAGTGAGACCAGGTGGGACACCGAGCCATTTTCTTGTGTATTTGTTGATTTTGGCTTCCATTGCTTCGACTGTGCTGGTGCAAATGTCATAGATTAGCAGTGGCCACAGCAGCTTTGGTATCAGCATGAACTGTAGACACCAGACTTTGTATTTGCCTGGCAGTCCGCAGTTATCTATTTTCTTCAGGCCTTCTTCTGCTGTTTGCTTGGTTTCACATCCCCTTTGTGTGTCTTTCAGGGAGTCATCATACCATCTTCCGAGACTTTTTACTGGCTCTTCTGTGACAGTGGGGATGGCTTGGTTGGCTACCATGAATTTGACTGAATCTGCCACTTTTCCTTTTCGCAGTGAGAGACTTCGGGATTTCTTAGGTTTGAACCTCATTCTTGAAGAGGCCACCAGCTCATCCAGCTTCTTTAAGATTTGGTGTGTCTCTTCCTCATCCGTGGACAAGACTGTTGTGTCATCCATGAAAGCTTTCAGAGGAGGCATCTGGTATCCATCTCCCAGATTCACTGGACCTGAACTCTTCATTGCAGCTTTCAAGATGACTTCCATTGCCAACACGAACAGTATGGGAGAGATTGCACAGCCCATTGCAATGCCCACCTCTAGGTCTATCCAGTCCGTGGTGTATTCTTTGGTAGAGAACCGCATTGAGAACCCTTGGAAATACTTCCTCAGCATTGTTCGGATGTTTTCTGGGATGTGATACATTTCAAGAGCCAGCTGGATCATATCGTGTGGAACTGATCCATATGCATTCGCCAGATCAAGCCAAACTACGTCAATGTCTCTCTTCTCTGTTCTTGCTTTTTGGATGGCATCCCAAATCAACGTGGCATGTTCCAAGCATCCAGGCATTCCTGGTATGCCTCCCTTTTGGACTGACATATCCAGATACTTGTTTTCAGTCAGGTATTTTGTCAATCTTGCTGCCATAACAGAGAAGAAGATTTTCCCCTCGACGTTCAGAAGTGATATTGGCCTGAACTGATTGATGCTGCTGGAGTTCTGCTCCTTCGGAATGTACACTCCTTCAGCTCTCATCCATTGGTCGCTGATCTTCTGGTTCCTCCATGCTGATCGAATCATCTTGTGGAGCCACTCGAGCACTTTTGGGCATTTCTTGTAGAGCAGGTATGGTATTCCGTTTGGTCCAGGTGCTGACTTGGCTCTGGCTTTCTTTACTACGTTCTTCACTTCATCCAGTGTTGGTGGTTTGTTATTGAATTTTCCTTCTGGCGCTGCAGGCCAAACCAGATTTTGGATTTCAAGTGGTGCCTCGCGCTGAGAATCGGAATATGTTTCCCTGAGATGCTGCTCTAGGGTTTCCTTGCCCACTGTGAGAGTCCCTGATTTGGGTTGTTCAAACAGCTTTCTTGCAAAGTCAAAGGGATCTTTGAAGAAACGATCTTGAGTCTTCTTCTTTTTGCTCTTTCTTCGCCTTGCTGATTCCACTTTGCTGAGAGCATTGTGTTTGGCCTTCAGATCTTTCCAGAGTTCCAGGAGCCCTTGCTTCTCGAATTCTGAGGCAGTTTTCATTCGCTTTTTAAGCTTCCTTTTCTCCCTCCGGATGCTCTCCATCTGCTGCTGTCTTCTGGATTTCTGGGGAGGCGTTTTTGTCTTTGGCTGCTTCACTCCATAAGTGTCCCTGCAGATAGAGTATATGATGTCTCCGTATGTGTCAAGTTTGTGTTCCAGCGTACTGTTCCCTATTAGCGCATTCAGCTTAAGGACAAGTTCCTCATCTAATTTCTCCCATTGTTCTTTTGCACCGGCAGGCGGCAAATTGAGTTTTCCACGTTTGGCGTTAAGAGCTTGTGCAAAATCCGCATCAGAACCGTCAGCGTGGATGTCCTTGGCACTATGGTTTAATTCCTGGCCTTGGTCATCCAACGTCTCACCTGCTATCGCAGTGCGCTGCTGCTGGTTCGTATGTGTCTTCAAACAGCCCATTTTTGTCCTGTGGATCTTCATGCCGCGTTTGGTGGTGAATCTCCTTCCACACGCACACGGAAATTCCAACTGGTCATTGATCATGGTCCGTTGTGCGTTTCCAGTCGTGATGGAGTCAGTGCCGATGGATTCATCATTCTCTCCCCCTTTCGGTGAATCCTGGGAGCATCTTTCATTTGGAAAACTCGTGGCATGTTATCAAAGGCGAGGTGGGAAGCCAACCCACAAAGCCCGCAGATCTAGTCTTTCCCAGTGTCCTTCGGTCTTTCCCGAATGTCCTCCGAACTATTCCCGGAAGTCAATGGACTGACCATGTGCAGGTAGAAAGAAACTCTAGGGAGAGCTAGACAACAGAAGGTCTTCAGAGAAGTAACCCCCTTTAGACAAGTGTTTCGGCCCTGAATTCCTTACACTCTCGGGGGGCCGGGCCACATCCAGGTCATGACTCCTGGATGCCCTTCTGCTGTTGTCTATTTTTTATTTTTATTTTTTCCCACGCCGGGGATCGAACCTGGGCGATTCTGCGCTTCAGAACTGCGGTACGCGGTTTTACCAATGTGCTAACGGGGCACACATCATCTGTAGGGAATTTAATCCTTATGAAGTTCACTGTATTATTATCCCTCACAGGTAAGATTGTTTTCCTTCGTAATCAAGGAGTTGAAGGAATTGTACTGTATCATTCCAGTTGATACTTTATTCACACGAAATCATATACAGTATATATTGTGATATTAGATAATAATACCAAAAAAAAGAGAAAAAAAAGAAGTTTTCAGATAATTCGTTGTGATAAACTGTCAAGACGAAAAGTTAACGCAACTTTTCTCCTTTTTTTTATATATTGTATAACCTTGACCTTAGTGCCATGATTATCAAAGTTACACATTTATGACTCTTCAGTCAAAAGTCCACATTTTGTTTTACCCAAGTTTGATGAAGATCCACCCAGAAACTGCAGACAAAATCAAACCACTCCTCATTGTCTCTCTGGTCAGTGTAAAAGTAACCTCTTTCTGTCATTTTTTTTTTTTTAACTTCTTTCACATTGTCTGTGTTATGGTTCAGTTTTTAGAATGCGTATATTATGTGTGTTGGATAGCAAGGACTTGCTGTAGGACAGGTCCAGTGGGACCTAATGCTACTATCTTTGAGTGATAAAACGTTTTGAAATTTGAAAGTCTTTTATCTAAGGGAGATTGAATAAAAAGGCTGCAGCGGAGATAAAGCTCGGTGACAGTAAGTCCTTCCATCTGCGACTACAATAGAATACAGTGTGCTGAGAGAGAGAGAGAGAGAGAGAGAGAGAGAGAGAGAGAGAGAGAGAGAGAGAGAGAGGGACACACACACACACACACACACACACTCTCTCTCTCTCGCTCTCTCTTACATACACACACACACACACACACACACACACACACACACACACACACACACACACACACAAGCACTCACACACACGCACACACACAACACATACACAACACACACACACACACACACACACACACACACACACACACACACACACACACACATACACACACACCCTAACCCACTCCTCACACAGTACTCATTTTTTCAATGCCACTTGATATGAAAACACTCACCCACCAGTACATTATTTCATAGATATCCTGGCAACAGACCCTTATTGTTGTAACGATAAGAGCAGTTTGACATATACCCTACTGACAGTATACACTCCATTTATTCAATAAATCCCTCCTTCAGTCTGTGTCAGTACAGTGGACCCAAAAGAAAACTTGTTGAGAGACAGACAGACAGACAGACAGAGTGTGTATGTGTGTGTTTACTTGTTTGTGTGTGTGTGTTTATGTGTATGTGTGGGTCTGTATGTGTGTATGAGAGAGAGAGAGAGAGAGGGGGGGGAGTGAAAGAGAGAGAGAGAGTGTGTGTATGTGTGTTTGTTTGTTTGGGGGGGGGGGGATAGAGAAAGAGAGAGAGAGAGAATCGGATGATTTATTATTCGTTTAGGCTATAGCCCATCATAAGAGTGAATTACAAAATAAATCAAGTTACCAAAGATAAGCTGTAAGCACAAAGGCATTGTTTATCACTGAAAGCCAGATAATTTTGCATTAAACACATAAACGAATGAACGAGCAAAAACATCTTTTATCCTTTTAAGATACATATCTGCAAAACATCTTTTATCCTTTTAAGATATTGATTCAGAAATATTGCCGAATTTTTCATTTCTTCTTCATGCAAGATGTTGAGAGAGAGGAGAGAGAGAGAGAGAGAGAGAGAGAGAGAGAGAGAGAGAGAGAGAGAGAGAGAGAGAGAGAGAGAGAGCAGCAAAAGTTAAATCATGAGGCCACCAGCTCAAACGTAACTGGGAGGTTACAATAATAGGAACTGAGCTGTTCATACGTAAATGTTTTAATAGGTGAACATTTGGGAGAAAGAGAGAGTGAGAAAATGGGAGAGAGTAAGAGAGAATTTCTTAAACACCTGTGAGCAAGGTTGAAGACTATAATAGGTATTAAAAATACTGAAAGGAGGGAGAAGGCACTTCCTGATAGCAGTTGAACGTTGTTTAAAGCACTTCGGTGTTGAAAAATGAAAGCAGGAGAAGGGGTAGGGAGGGAGAGAGAGTTTCTAACAACTTCTGAGAATTATTTTGAGAAGACAATATTGAAAATGTTAAGGAGGAGATAAAGGAGACAATGCCTAAAGAGAAAGCATCAGACATTGAGAGAGTTTCTAATACCATATGGAAACACTATAAAAGAAAAAATTGTTCAAAATTGAAGGGAGAGAGAAGGCAAGACAACTCTGTTAAGTATTACCGCAGATAATAATATTGAATGCCTTTTCTCATCTGGACTCCTTTCAATAGGAATTGTACCAAAAAGTGTAAAAATTCGTCACTTCTGTATTGCACTCTTGTCCAAACTCATTTGAACTCACTGTACATTACACACGATCAGACTTTAAGTGATGCACGGAGAACTCAAATAGTAGGGCAGGCTGACTATTATTCCACCGTCAGTATCTTTGGAGGACGTGCATGCAGGGTGCTGCTGTGTTTCGATAAACCAGTCACTGACATCACAGACAGAGTCCTTACTGTGTGTATCTGGTATTCTGTATGAAATATTAACACAGAAGAGATTTAGGCATTGGCAGGTCTGCACACATGTTGATTTTGGAGGTCAGAAAAATCTCCACACACACACACACACACACACACACCCCATACCCACCAGGCAGACATGTCTGACCCTGACCCTAACCTTTGACCTTCCGATTGGAAGTCTGATGTTGATCCATTTGACTGCTGCGCCCATCTAACAGAGAAAGAGAAAACAGACAGACAAACAGACAAACACGACGACTCTTGAAGACTAACACTTTGAAATGGGAAGAAAGAGAGAACAGAAAACTTCTGATAACAGTTGAACTCTGTTGACCCCGACAAGGTAGCATTCTGTCTGACCCAGTCCCCTGTTGTGTTGTGGCCCTGTGGATTGCAGGTTTCAGGATATCACAGTGCAGGGTATTGTTGTGGGTTCAGTGCACGGTATTGTTATGGCTTTTCTGCCTTCGACAGCTTTACATTCAAGGGGTGTATTAGCTATAAACTTCTGGCACTCAGTAACTCACATGCTAGAAATTTGTCGGCAGAAACTACTATCATCTGAAGCTCAGGCGTTCTGTGTGGTAGTACATGTACTTTGCAGTTGTCATCAAAGGCTGTTTTAACCCTTTCACTCCTGCACACTGTCCACCAACTGCAAAAACTTCACCCTTTGACTTCCTCACCCTGTCCACCAGCTTCCTGCAGGAAACTGGTAGATAGGGTGAGGGAATTAAAGGGTTAAGTTTTTGCTTTGCTAGTATGAATGACAATACAGGATGCTTATGGACAAAGTGTGGGAATCTAAGGGTTAAACGATCTAGTTATCTAATCGTAAACATAAAATTGAGTCTTAAAACACATTTACATACTTTCAGTGTCATGTGAAATTTACCTCCTTTCAGTTTTGCTCATTTTCGTCACCATCGCTGACTTCATTCCTCCTGCTTTCTGTTGGTTTGACCATCCGGGAAAAAAGTATTTCTTGTTGACTTCATTCATCTGTGTGTATGTTTTTTTTTAACTTGATTATCTTATTTGTCGCTATTTTTTTCTCATTTTGTTATTTGATGATCTTGCTTTTTCTTATTTTTACTTTGTGAGGTGCATGAATGTTGCAAAATTCTTTTATGTGTTGGTGGTCAGTTGTACACTGTACTAAATACCCCATTCCAACACGTTTTGATGACTTCAGATGAAAGAGGTCTATTTTGTAGGTGTCTTTCTCTAGATTTTCTTTTAAGGTTTATTTTTTTGATGTGAAGAGGTGTGAAATTAGCCTGAGTGAAGTTGGCAGTGTATGTGCCACAGTTAGGTTTGAGTTATTGGAACGACTTGATAAGTTGAGATGGGTGATTGGTTTGGTAGTAAAAGATGTTTTTCTTTTCATTGTTGGTTTTTGTTAT
>CM060314.1:11582742-11592742 GCA_030674185.1 Monoplex corrugatus | reverse complement strand
AAAATACACCTGTGTCCCCATCTGAGTGTCAAACCCACAACAACTGTGTTATAAATTACACCTGTGTCCCCACTTGAGGGTCAAACCCACAACAACTGTGTTATAAAATATACCTGTGTCCCCACTTGAGGGTCAAACCCACAACAACTGTGTTATAAAAATACACCTGTGTCCCCACTTGAGGGTCAAACCCACAACAACTGTGTTATAAAAATACACCTGTGTCCCCACTTGAGGGTCAAACTCACAACAACTGTGTTATAAAATACACCTGTGTCCCCATCTGAGGGTCAAACCCACAACAACTGTGTTATAAAAATACACCTGTGTCCCCACTTGAGGGTCAAACCCACAACAACTGTGTTATAAAAATACACCTGTGTCCCCACTTGAGGGTCAAACTCACAACAACTGTGTTATAAAATACACCTGTGTCCCCATCTGAGGGTCAAACCCACAACAACTGTGTTATAAAAATACACCTGTGTCCCCACCTGAGGATCAAACCCATGACCTTTGTATGACCAGTATAACACTCTAACCAACTGAACTACAGAGCCATTGAAACTGTGACCTGCTCAAGGATCAAACTCATGATGCCAGTGTCATCAGCATGGTGCTCTAACCAGAGCCAGCATACCCAGTATAGAAAGTTGTGCTAAGGCGTCTGTCATGTTTTCTCATAAAGAAATTGACATTGGATTGTGCATGATTAGAGAAAGTGAGTGTGTGGTTGTGTTGAGAGGAATGAGAGCAAAAGAGAAAGAGAAAATATACACAGAGAGAGGGAGAGACAGAGAGAGAGAAACAGACAGAGACAGAGAGATAGAGACAGAGACAGACACAGAGAGAGAAACCGAGAGACAGGCAGAGAGAAAGAGAGAAGAGGGGGAATTTGCAAGAGAAACAGGGGGAGTAGGACAGCTCAGGAGAGCTTTGTGACAAAGGGTTTACACACAGAACAAGAGTCTCCACTCTACCCTGTCAACCTTGCTGCTTGTCCTGAAGTTATTACACCCTCACACTCAACCCATGATTTCACGAACACAGCCCCGCAATTAAGTGCTGATCGCTGTCCAAGTCTAGTGTCCCTCCAGCTTAGGTGGTGCTGTGATAGCTTTCTGGGTTAGCCAGAGATACATACAGGGAGCTTTTGGGTCGGGAGGGTTAAGCGACCCGTACAAATGGCCTAAGTTTGTCGCAGCTGTGTTACGTTATTTCGAGCGGGAAGAAGTGTTTTGGTAAGTAAGTGTTTATCAGACTGATGTTTTTAAGTCTGTAGTGTTTGGGGCCAAGTAGAATTATGAGGATTGTGTTTTGAAGCGTATATCATGCTCATGTTTTCTGCACGCTTTCTTGTTTTTCTGCTGTCTTCAGTTTTTCTGTTGTAATTTGTTGGATGCCCATCCATGGACTGGTTCTGGTTTGACATTGCTACAAATATGCATATTTCTTTTATATGAAACAGTGCCAATAGTATAACATTTTCTGAGAACACATGATATTTTTTATCATGATGAATTTCAATTCCTGATATTTATTGCATGCAAAATTTTATAAGTATAAATGCAAATACAAAGACGATATTTCACAAAGTGTGATATACCTTTTAAAATTTGTGTGAGACAGAAAAATATATAGCATTAATAAAAACTGTCTTAGAATTTATTTCAGGTCAAATGGTGTGTCTAAAAAGCATTAGTTGAAAAAAAAAACTGCTCAATATATAATTGCTATAAAAAAAGTATTGATTTTTTTTCTTGTGTATTTTCTGCTCTAGAATAATAGGGCTAGTATTCATTTGCATGATATAATTTATAATGTTGATGTGTGACACACATACACACATGTGTGCATGTGTGTGTGTGTGTGTCATGCGCTGTGTGTTGCACGGGTGTGTGTGTGTTTGTGTGTGTGTGTGTGTGTGTGTGTGTGTGTTGTGGTGTGTGTGTGTGTGTTGTGTGTGGTGATGTGGTGTGTGTGTGGTGTGCCTCTGTGTGTGTGTGTGTGTGTGTGTTGTGACGCCCCTATGTGTGTGTGTGTTGTGTGTGTGTGTGTGTGTGTGTTGTGAACATTTAAAATACAGTTTTTTTTTCTTTATTCACATTTCTGTCCTTTTGTTTCTCTGTCTTCAATTTTCTGTCACCTTCTTGCCTCCTCTGATTCAGTCACCTGCACTTTGGCCCAGAAATCTCCTAAAGTTATCCTTGAGATACCTGAGATGACTGCTATATTGGTCTGCTTTTACACCAAACTAGTCCGGTTGCAGAAACTTGGTTTGTTGCTAATATGAAAGAGGAGGAAAGAGGTTCACATGTTCTTTGATTCTGATTCTATGTGATTTTGCTGACTTAGTAATAAAAGTCTCTTCAACCTTATTCTGATAACATCAAATGTAGATTAGTATGCAGCATATCAGATACAAATTTGCTTGTATGTGCTACAGTGTTATCTCTGGTACTGTTTCTACTGAAATCTCAGAACTGCTCCATGCCTATTCTCCTTACCATACTCTTCACTTTTCTTCTGACGCTCACCTGTTCAGAATCCCTCGATACAGGTGCAAGACTCATGCCTTCTGATCTTTTGCCCATTTTGGACCTTTTCTAAGGAATAATCTGCCCTTTGATCTGAGAAATTTTCCTTACATCTCCTGTTTTAAGACCCAGCTTAAGCCCATCTTTTTCATAAATCCTTCTGTTTAAATTAACTTTGTTATACTAACCATTATACTGACCCTATCCCATCCTGTTTTAGTGCAATTATGTAGGTGTAGTGTCTTGTGTTTGGATGTTATTGAGAGTGTATGCATGGTGTTAATGGGTAAAGTTGGTGAATGTGTGTTTCATGTATATGTTCAGTTTTTTTGTATTGTAGAATTATAGGCACAAAGAGCACTGTAGGCACTCCATACATGTGCATCATCATCATCATCATCATCATTATTATTACTACTATTATTGTTATTATTATTGCTATTGTTGTTGTCATCATCATCACTACCATCATCATCATCATTCTCATCGTCGTCATCATCATGTCTCTTGGGACAGTAGTTCCCAGATGAATTACACTTTAGCTTATGTTGTCCACACATGCTCTACTTCAGAAATACCTTCTGCATTTCAGTCTACTGGATGTCTTCAATATATCATATTATCTCACCCTGCCCTCCCACCCCCACCCTCCAAGTGACCAAGTTTGTATTCTCTTTGTACATAACCATCATATTATAGCACCCTTAGTGGCCAAGTTTGTATTCTCTTTGTACATAACCATCATATTATTGCACCCTTAGTGGCCAAGTTTGTATTCTCTTTGTACATAACCATCATATTATTGCACCCTTAGTAGCCAAGTTTGTATTCTCTTTGTACATAACCATCATATTATTGCATCCTTAGTGGCCAAGTTTGCATTCTGCTTGGCACATAACCATCATATCATCTCACCCTACCCCCCACCCCCACCCCCAAGTGGCCAGATTTTGTGTTCTGCTTTGTACATAACCATCATACTATCTCACACCACACCTACCCCCTGGCCAGGTTTGTGTCCTGGTTTGTACTTGTTTTCCCAGTCCATCCAGCTGTAAATGGGTTCCTATCCTTCTTTAGACATGAGGGAGGTTAAGCAGTGAGAAAGAGGAGATGGACAGCACTTTTGTAATATTGACCTTGATGAAGTTGAGGTGTCAACAGCCTTATGACCTCAGAGTTATGGGACAAACCTTTTGGACAGGACATTGTCTTTATGGATTTAAAAACAGAGGTGTGATGGCTTTTTGCTTTCTGTTTCAGCTGAACGACGCTCACAGTCACAAGGTCAAGCCCGCTCTGACTACTTTGATGATCGGTAAGGGGGTCTTGCAAATATGAACAACCACACTCACAGCAGAAAAAGAAGAAAGTTAAAGGAAGAGAAAATATAATTATGTGCATATAAAGCCATAGAATGCTAGCTAAAGTAGTATGATATAACTTTACCTTGAAGACCAGTTTTTTTACTGTGAATATTATATTTCATATGACATAAGGCACTGATAAATTTGGTAACATGGGTTGTAACCTCACAGAACTTTTTTACAAACCTGTATCCATCTTTCTGTCTGTTTGTCAGTCAGTCTGTCTGCTGTGTGTCTATTGTCTGTCTGTCTGACTGTTGTCTGCCTCTTTCCTGTGTGCATTTGGCCATCTTTTGATCCAAGATTTTTATTGTTTTTTTAAATCTCCCATTAAAAACAAAAAATCAAGATGGAAGTAGGAGAGGGATTGTTTCATATTGTCTTTAGAAAGATTGTATGTGTCTATGACAAAATTGTATTATCAGGATGTTCTCAGCTGTTTCTGGGTGGAACTTTACCAAACTTGGGTCAAAGATGTAGACTGTTGAGGAATTGTGAATTACAAGTTTGGGAAGTCACAGTGCTAAGATCGGGTTCACATGGACCAATCCCCCAAAAGTCTGAAATCAGCACTTTTGGAAGAAGATGTGTTTTGAGAGAAAAAAATCAGGAAACAGCCATCATGCACTAGAACAAGGTTTCATTTCTGATCCAGACAAAGAGCACAGTCAGCCGGGGAACACAGAGAGGTTGGCGACTTCACCCACCTTCCTAACTTGGACGACCTTCACATCCCTCTGGGTCTGGGGGCCGACATCCCCGAGGACAACGACAGTGTAGCAGGGGACGTGGGGCTGGATGAGGACGACCTGTTGGAGGATCATCAGGAGGAGACAAGAGATGATGTTGAGGAAAATCACGATGATGAAGAAGGCAGAGATGAGGCTGGTGATGTGCAAATAGAGGATGCAGAGCAGGTAAGTGTTTTGTGTGTGTGTGTGTGTGTTTGGTTTAATCTTACATCTGTGCATATCGTTTGTTTTAATGCGGGGCATGTTTTTGTATGTTCATTCCTCTGTGAGTTTCCTATTTCTCAGGTTTTTACATCTCTTTATATTTTTTCAAAGCTGTGTTGAGTAATGTTGCAGATGTCGTGGTGTATATTTGTACTTTGTTCTGGAGGGAGTCATTACACTCAGACAATTCCATATGTGCTCCATGCAAATCTGCCAGCAGTTACCTGGCAGATGCCCTTAGACTGTGCAAAGTTCTGTATGCTGGCATGGTCTTGAAATGAGGAAAGGAGGGTGGGGGGGGGGGGGAGGGAAGGGACCTGTGAAACACTTAACTGACACCACCAAAATGATGGAAACATTAAGATGGGTTGTGAACAGGGAAGTTCTTAACCCTTTGACCCCCACACCCTATCCATCAACTGCAGGAAGCTGGTGGATAGGGTGAGGGAATCAAAGGGATAAGTTTTTGCTTTGCTAGCATGGTTGACACTAATGACAGCACAGCATGCTTATGGACAGGGTGTGAGAGTCAGAGGGTTAATGTGTCTGGCTGGGATTGAACCCAGGTATCAGATCTCCAGTCTGTGGCTCAGTCAAAAGAGCTAACAAGCCTGGGTAAGCTGAGTGTGTGGGAGCTTACCATGTCAGTAGTGAGACTTTTCTCATATGTGGAAGCAGGGTTGTCTCATGCTTGTATAGGTTCTGTTGACTTGAAATTCTCAACTCATTATGTGGTCTTGGGTATTGATAGGAGTTTCTCATGTGTATATCTTTCACCCTATTGTAACTTTTTCTTAACAGTCTGTGTAGGATTTCGTGCCATGTACAGTGTTTCACTGGTGTTCAACTGGAAGTATCTCAAGTAGTATTACATTACTTGCTATCAGAAGCATAGTGAATTTTGATGAAGGGATGTGAGGATGATTGATAAAAGAGCAGTCCTCTATGTGTATGTGTTTGTTGTTATTGTTATCGTTGTTGTTGTGTACGTGTGTGTATGTGTGTGCATGTGTGGTGTGTGTGTGTGCATGTGTGTGGTGCGTGTGCGTGTGTGTGTGTGTTGTGTGTGGCTTTGTGTGGTGTGTGTGTGTGTGTGTGTGTGTGTGTGTGTGTGCTTTGTGAGTATTTGACAGCAAGTGGGTTGCTTCATAGGAATGATTCTCTGTGTACTTAAACCATACGGGTCAACATAAACTTAAGTTAAACTCTTTGTCTCCTTCACTGTATCCACAAATTGCAAAACCTCAACTCTGTCATCCCCCTCCCTCTTTCCACCAGCTTCCCATGGGAAACTGGCAGATAGGGAAAGTGTGGGAATGAAAAGGTGAAGTTTTTGCTTTGCTGTCATAGCTTATAATGCAGGAATCTGGTAGATAGGGTTAGGAAGTCAAAAGGTTAACTAGTTTGATTCATCATCATCGTCATGTGCCCTGCCACATGGCATTGGCGATCATGGCCCTCCATATCAATCTGTCTTTTGTCGCTGCAAGTACCTCTCCCACCCTGTTCGATTATTTAATTTGTAAATGCATTGGCTTCTGGCTTTGTGTCAGCAGGAAGAAGACCACAGAGAAGATGATGATGTTGTTTTGACCACAAACGATGAAGTGGAAGTGACCGCAGAGACTGCTCCTATAGAAGTGACATCAGACCTTCGTCCATCAGAAGTGACATCAGACCTTCGTCCCATCAGAAGTGACATCAGACCTTCGCCCATCAGAATGACATCAGATCTGCGTCCTTCAGAAGTAACATCAGACCTCCTCCCATACAAAGTGCCCACCACCCTTTCAGAAGTGCCCACCATCCCCATTGACGTGACCTCAGACCTCCTCCCATCCAGAGCACCCATTTTGACAAGAGGGGCTTCGGTCAGTTTTCAGGATGAACGACTGAGTATATCGTTCGTGATGAAGTGACTCAGGATGAGGCTTCTGCTGATGTGAGTGCACATTATGCCCCAGCTGAAGAGTACCCAGTCCACTTCTCGGCTGAAGGGAGGAAAGTGTGAGGGAGGGAGGAAGCATCACCTATGTCACCTCAGTCGCCCCTAGCAACAAGTTACCTGCCTCCACGCCCTTCTACCGCAAACAACCTTGAGTGTGTCACAGGTGAGTAGGAGGTATCACATGGAAAGGTGTGTCTGTATTGAAGATAAAATTATGCTGCACACCAATTTTCATGGAAGGTTTCCAGGTCCTACTTTTCAGCTATGACGAAAAATCTGCCTGATCCTAAAAACAGCAATTTGACAATGTTGCCATATTAACAGACATAAAATCTCTTAAATTCTGAAGTTAAGTGCACGATTTTTGATGACGTGAATATGTCATTTGTCCTTGTTCTCATGGAAAATGGTACAGGTGTCTGAATATTGCCAAACTTTGATTTAAAGTGGATTTTCTCAAAAACTAGTCAATGGAACCAGCGACTCAAATATACCTGTCTAAGAAACTAATAAAGATAACATATGCTCTTCTTGGAGTGACGAGGTTTGAGAGATATGAGTGTGTGCACATAGGCATTTGCATGTCATTTATCATCATATCATCATGTGCCCTTCCGCATGGTGTTGGCGAATCATGGCCCTCCATACTAATCTATCCCTTGTCACCGCATCTTCCACCATCTCTGTCCTCAACCACCTGCAAGTCTGTCAGTATTTTCTCCCTGGGTCTACCTGGCGTTCTCTTTCATTAAATGTATGTGTGCCTATACTGTGTTTTCAACAGGTGTGGCAGTTTGACCCATCCCAGGATGACGATCTGAAACCTGGATTTATTCTGGGACCCAGGGGTACTCCTAGGGCCCGATCCACACCACAGCCACGCAGAAGGGTCATGTGTGTGTGTGTGTGTGTGTGTGTGTGTGTGTGTGTGTGTGTGTGTGTGTTTTTTTTTGTTGTGTAGTGTATGTGTGTGTGTGTGTTGCTGTGTGTGTTGCTGTGTGTGTGTGTTGCCTCTGTGTGTATGTTGCCTGTGTGTATTTTGTCTGTGTGTTGTGTGTGTGTTTGTGTGTCTATGTGTGTGTTTGCCTCTGTGTGTGTTTTGCCTCTGTGTGTGTGTTTGTGTCTGTGTGTGTGTTTGCCTCTGTGTGTGTATGTTGCCTCTGTGTGTGTGCTGTGTGTAATATGTTGCATGCCTGTGGTGTGTGCGTGCCTTGTGTGTGTGCATGCATGCATGCGTGTGCGTGTGCGATGTTGTGTGTGGTGTTGTGTGTGTGCGTGTTTGTGTGTGTGTGAGAGAGAGAGATAGAGAGAGAGGGGTGGTGTGTGGGGGTGGTGTGTAGAGAGAGAGAGAAAGAGAGAGAGAGAGAGGTGTGTGTGTGTGTGTGTGTGTGTGTGTGTGTGTGTGTGTGCGCGTATTGTGACATTCGTCATGGGGACCTTGTTATACCGGAAAACTCTTAAAAGAATACACATTTGTAAACAAGTAAAAACAAATGCACACAATAAGAACACATGCGTACAGCAAAATTATATATGTCACTGTGCTTTAGCAATATGCTTTTCTCAACCGACATATCTCTTGTCTTACATCTTCTTCATCCCCATCCACCCTCTTCTACTCCAGCTTCATCATTCTGTCAGTCTTCCCCACCCACCTCCTTCCCTTTCCCCTATATTGCCACTGCTTTTTGTATGAAGCTGTCTTTACATCTGGCTTCATAGAAAAATTGAGCAAGCAGTATTGCATTATATCATAGTCTTACCATTGGAAAATAAAGATTATTTACAAATGAAGGTTACCATACCAAGTAATCAAAATATTTCACTTCCAAGACTAAAGGCATAAGACTGGCTATTCATTATGTTTTTTTTTTTTTTTTTTAATAGCATGGGAAGATATTGGTAACAGGATAGCTAGAGTTAATGAAGGGGGGGGGGGGGGGGGTAGAAAAATATCTGTTTAATCCAATATTTGAACCAGGTTTCTCTTATTCTAGACAGGTACTGTAATTACTAGGCTGCACAGCCCAGTGTGTTCATCATCATCATCATCATGTGCCCTGCGCATGGCGTTGGAGATCATGGCCCTTCATATGAATCTGTCCTTTGTCACTGCCAGTCCTTCTCCTGCCTGTCTGTCTTCATCCATTGCACAAGTCTGTCCAATGTTTTTTTTTACAATACTAGATGGACATCAACAAAGAAAATTTCTTGTTTTATCTTGAAACTTCATTGGTGGAATGAGTGATCTCTGCTGTGTCTAGAACTAGGATGTGTGTCCTATAATAATAATAATAACAACAACAACAACAATAGTAATAATAATTATAATAACAATAATAATAATAATAATCACTGTCATCATCATCATAATCATCATCATCATTAACACCATCATCATAATAGTAATATTCTTGAGGCGTTAAATCTTAATCAATATACCAAATCAAAGCACTCGCTCTCATCATTCACTCAAATATTCACTCGGAATGACATGAACAAAAACATAAAAATATTAGATTAAAAGTACAAAGCACTTGCATACTGGATCATTTATACATTGTCTCCTCCTGAGTGTCTGTGAACAAACTCTGGCATTGTAGGCTTATTCATTCATTCATTTATTGTTCCCATATCTGTTAGTTAAAAAAAAATGTGGTGGTACTCACAGCTGTCTCCTGTCTATATTCTTGAAAAATGAATATTCATTCATTCATGCATTCATTCATTCTTTCATTTATTCATCCATCCATTCATTCATCCAGTCATTCATTTGTTTGTTTGTTCATTCATTCATTCATTCAGGCATGCATCCGTGCATTCATTCTGTTCATCATTCGTACAGTCCTTTCTGTCGGTATTGTGAAAAAAGTATGGCTGTACTGATTCATTCATTCAGTCATCCATCCGTTTATTCATTCATTCATTCATTCATTCCATTCATTCATTCATTCATTCATTCATTCATTTATTCATTCATCCACTCAATCTATTCATCATTCATACAGTTCTTTCTATCAATATTGATTCATTCAGTCATATCCATTCACTCACTCATTCATTCATTCGTCCATTCATCCATCCATTCATTCATTCATTCATTCATTCATTCATTCATTCATTCATTCATCATCATACATTCTATTTCATCATTCATACAGTTCTTTCTGTCAGCATTATGAAAACAGCATG
>CM060314.1:11447742-11577742 GCA_030674185.1 Monoplex corrugatus | reverse complement strand
GCATATTTTTGTTACACAGTATTGTTTGTGCTTACTTAATATATATGATATCTGGGTCTGCTGGATTAATTGTGGTTGAAATAATTATTGTGATTTACTGACAGCTGTTTGCCTTGTAGCTACAAAATTAGCTTCAGTGAAGAATTTATACCTGTTTATTTGTTCGTTCATTTCTTTATGTGTTCATTCCATCTCATTTTTTATATTAAAAATCAGTTTAAAATAGTTTTTAACCAACACAGATTTAAGCTACTCATATCTGTATTGCATCATTGCACATGACAAATTCTCTTGTCATGTTCTTATTGCATGTTATGTCAAAAAAATGATCACATAATTTTGCAAAGGCAGTTGTCTTACAGTTTTCTTTACAAATCAGTTCAAGGGGATTAACTGCTTTTTTGTTTTGTTGTTGTTGCTTCTTTAATGTTTGAATTTCATAAAAGTATTTCACTTTTTGTAAATCATTTGATGAGCTAAATGCTTTTTCCTCTTTCTTTTTACATATATATACATTTCTTAATGTTTCACAAAATACAATTTTGTCCTATAACTTTAACTTTTGGATGTCAGGTGCACGATTTCATGCACCGCTACCTATTTGCCCTCACTGTGAGGCATTTGTTTTTTCAACTTGACTGTGGCCATGTTTATGTTCAAAGCATGGTCATATGCTTGTGCTGTTCATGGTCTTTCATACCATGAATGATGTATGCGTAACTCACTTCACTTGTAGTTTCTGCCACTGTGACGACAAGGTACAAATCAGTAGCAAAGTCATGATGTTCAAAAAAGTTAATATCTTTTGAAAAATGTATGGGTTGTGTGTTGTTTGATCAACAAATTTGTACCACATGTTTGATGAACATGGAGACAGTATATATGATAGTGTGAATGAGTGTGGGAGAAAACTCCATTCGTTGATCGCTTGTTTATTATTCAAAGAAAGATTGTATCTGCCATGTGTATTTGCTTTGACTGGGTGGTATCAGTGAGGAATGAGCTTTATTGATTGCACTGATATATGTAAGAATAACATAAATCGTTTTTGTATTATGCTGTCTTCCAGACTCACTGGGTCTCACTGCATATTATGCATTTTACAAGACACAGAATGTTATATATGCAGGAGCTCTAATATATTACATGTATACATACACAGCCTAATGCACAATAATAAATATGCACAAATATACTCACAGTGTCTATCTGTATATACATTAACAAGTTAACAAGAAACACCACAAGGGTATGGATGGGACCCGCAACACCAATGCCTCACCACTCTCGGGGCACTCACCTCCCAAACTCCCGACACCAATCGATAGTCATTGCTTCAAGTGAAGGGGCACTGTCCATGCGCTGCATGACCCGTTCAGACCCAGGCATCAGTTACCTTGTTTACAAACCAGATGGCAAGTGGGGAGATGACAGACCCCGGGACATAGCCACACAATGCTTTAACCAGGTCCAGCCCAGCCACCTGACCAAGAGAGAGTGGTCATTTAGATACATCAATGATTACCCCTCCACCCATCCACCCCCGCCTAAATCTCCAAATTCCAAATTCATGGACATAGAGATTGGATTCCGGTGTTCAGTTCACAGTTTTGAGGATTTTCATTAAATATCAATATAAATATTTATTATTTTAAGCAAAGCTAATTTTTTACACTATAATTGTAAACAGATCTCATATACAAGAGCTAAAAATACCAGTGACAGTGAAAGTACAAATAAAAAATAAATTTAAGAGTGAGTCATTTTGAATGTATTCCCACAGTACACATGCTTAGTTCAGAATCAGAGAAGGGGGGTGGTGTCTTGACAGAAACTTACTCACATTCCAAAATTATCATATGAAGAACTTAAGCTGTCATGTAAATCAGTCCTATAGCATTGTAAACTGCTACATCTGATAGTATTTTAGCATCATGTCTCTGCCATTCAGTGTGTGCATAAAGTTATTAGAGTTACATAGCTGCCAACCCTCCCGAATTTCCCAGGAATTTCCCGGATTTGAAAAACGATCCCGGAATCCTGGATCTGTCAAAAAAATCCCAGATTTTGAAAGTCTAGTGGAAAAACTTCTTTTTCATGCTTAAATGTGCCAGGAGAGGCCATTTTTGTACTTTAAATTGGTGAAAAATCAATAGCTTGGACCTTCCAGCTGATGATTCCTGTTTTTTGAACTTCAAAGGTTGGCAGCTATGGTGGAATTATTGAAGATATGTTCATTTGTTTCCTTTTTGAGAATTATGATATAACTAGTCATTTGAATTATTTAGGAAATGAATACGTGTATTTGTGTGAATCTGTGCAGTCAAGGATTTGCGAAACAGCGGTGAGGCACGTGAGATCTCGACGGCTCCTTCCCATGCTGCAGAATCCCTGATGAGCACACTACAGGTGTGCCGTCTTCGTGTGCCATTACCGAGGCAACGTAGTGTGCCATTGCTTTACCGAGATAACCACAGTCCTGGTAGGCAGGATGAGAGTTGCTGCGTGCATAGTGCAGGTGGTGTGTGTGTGTGTGTGTTGTGTGTGTGTGTGTGTGTGTGTGTGTGTGTGTGTGTGTGTGAATCAATACAACTTTGTGTGTATGTTTCTCTCTGTGTGTGCGCACATGCATATGTGTGTGTGTGTGTTGTGTGTGTGATGTGTGTGTGTTTTGTGTGTTGTGAGTGTGTGTGTGTGTTGTGTGTGTGTTGAGTGTGTGTGTGTGTGTGTGTGTGTGTGTGTGTGTGTGTGTGTGTGTGTTTTGTGTTTATGTTTATGTATGTCGTTGTGTGTGCGTATGTGTAAGCCAGTTCAAGTTTGATGTTAACCTGACAATAAATGCTTTATTATGATGTGTGTGTGTGTAATAAGGGTTATCAGTTTGTACCAGGGATAAGGTGGATGGGTATGGGTAAGGGTATGTCACCAAATGTCAGTTCTGTGAAGGAGGAGGAGGTGGTTGGTTGGTTTGTGAATTTACATGTCAGAAAACAATTGAAAGTGTAGGTGGATGAGGAATGCCAGGGCCGTGTTTGTGCATGTGTGTGTGTGCGCGCGCGCGTGTGTGTGTGTGTGTGTGTGTGTGTGTGTGTGTGTGTGTGTGTGTGTGTGTGTATGTGTGTGTGTGTGTGTGTGTGTGTGTGTGTATTGCACATACATGCACATGCATCAGTTAACCCATCAACACAAAGTCAGTGCTATTCAGTTTTTAGATATTTGAAGAAATGTTCATTTTGTAAATCTCTGAGCTTTCCTTGTCCATGTAGATGTATAATGGATAGTCATAGTCATAGTGTGAACTGCGGTAACAACCTTTCTTACCATGTGGATATCTAGTTATTAGTTACAGAGTGAAAATGCAGAAACTGTACATTTGTAATGACATGTCCGACAGAGTGTTGTAAAATGTCAAAAGATGAATGACACATCAGCAAGTAGACCCAGGGAGAGAATGCTGGACGGACTTGCAGAGTGGGCTGGGGATGAGGTAGGGTGGGGGAGATGCATGTGGGGGCAACGAGAGAATAGAGATGGTTGGGAAGTCCATGGTCGCCAACGCCATGTGGCAGGGCACCTGATGATGATGATGAGTTCCATTCAGCAGTGAGGCTATTTTTAAGTGACTTGCACAGCATGGAAAAGTCAAAACAAAGACTTCCTAGCGATGTGCAGCATGTGAGGTTCACAGTTCGTCTGCGTGCTTATTCAGTCAGAGTGCAATTTGATTTTTTTTTTTTTTTTTAGTGACCAGACTTTGACTTTATTGATCAAATTTGAGCTTGATTGTGAACATTCTGATAACACACTTTTATGAAAATTTTGTGTTTAAGGAGTGTATTTTTGCTGAAAACTGAAAATCACCCTGTTTGATTGTGTGTTTATTTTTGCCTCTGGTTTTGTGCTGATGGAGCACATATGTGACCTTTCCACCACATATTTGTCGCTTGTCACCAGATGGTCACTTCTAGTTTATTACTGAATCTAAATGTAGTGTCCATGATCTTTCTAATCAGGCAAACCATTTCAAAATTAGATAATTATTTTCTGATATATTGTCTGTTAATGTCTGTTAATTTCTGATATATTGTCTTTTGAAGATAGTACCCTTCTTATTCATCATTTTCAGAAAAACCAGGAAAACTGAATCACAATCTCAACAATATCTTAGTAATGAACCAGTCACCTTGGTGTCGTGGTTAGTGCAGTGGACTACTGACTGGAAGGTTGTGTGGGTTCAAATCCCTTTCAGTCCCTTCAAAAATCATTGGGGGATTTTTCAGCTACAGCCAGCTTCTACCCAGAGTTAAAAATGATGCGAGTTCATTGGGAAGAGGGTGACCACACAGTCAAGTCTTATCCACTTCATGGATGCATCATAGACAGTGTTTGCTCAAATTTTCTGACCAACACTGCAGGTGTCTGTATCTCACAGGCCTGGTTGACTCTAGGATGTATTATGATAGTAAGTGTAGAGCGCAGCCCTGTCACACAGTCTTAACCGTAATTGGAACTCCATAACATTATAATTATCACCTCATCCTCATCGTCATCTTTGCATTGTAAAAACTCCTGTGGCTATTAAGGTGTCAAAAAATGGGGCAAAAAAGATTTTTAAAAGTGAGCACAAAGGTAATCTCCCTATATGAGATGATCCCACAAAAAAAAGTTAATTGTAGTAACAAAGTCCCTGTCTTCATGAAATTTTACACACTTATCAGTCACATATGCGCAGATCAGCAAGTCTGTTGTAGAAACTGAAGGGGTAGTTGGTTGTTGAAAACCAGTATTTTCAACCTTTTTTTTTTTTCAGAAAAAGAATGCCCATAAACCATTGGGTAGATATTTTCAAATAGCAGTTTAAAAAAGAATGAACTGAAGTATTAGGAAGGTACAGACAGTCGCATGTCCAGAAAGATTCACAGAATTGGTTTCTATCCAAATCCCAGCAGAAACAAGTCCTGACACCCATATTTTCTATTTCATCTGTTAACAGCAAACACTTTGATATGACACAACTCATTCAGTGGTGAAAGGTCACATATATGTGTGTTTAAGGGAGATGCTCCAACCAAAGCTTGTAAAACCTTACCACAAAAGTATCTTGCATGTTTGACAGATGGAGTCCAGTCCATTCTCAAGCAGTCATCGGATATCATCAGCATCCCTATGCACGAACCACAGCTGTACATGACCGACGTTAACGAAGGGACGCAGGCAGAAAAGGCGGTTACCTTTGCTCATGAAGCTCCCCCGACCAGTTGCCTGACGCTTCATCTTCTGAACATTTTAACAACGGTCTCCAAATGCCCCAGAGCATGAGTTTCATGCGGCAGATCGCTAGTGGTGCCAGTTCCTTGCACAGCTCTCAGAGCGTGTCAATACAAGGCTCATTGCACAGTTCACGACATAGTTCCGAACCTGGCACCCCCACCAGCAAAAATTTGACACGCATCGGTCGACCCATCGCTCAGGTCACCCACATCCCTGATCCTGTGAGTTTATGCTGTTTTGTGTGTGTGTGTGTGTGTGTGTGTGTGTGTGTGTGTGTGTGTGTGGTGTGTGTGTGGTGGTGGTCTTTGATTTAATGTCTATTCACTAAAGTGATTTTAGACAAAAAAAAAAAAAAAAAAAAAAAAAAAAAAAAAAAAAAAAAAAAAAAGGGGGGGGGGGTGGGGGGGGGGGGGGGGGAGTGATAGAGGAGGAGTGAAGAGGATATTTGAAAATTGTTAATTTTGAATTTGAGAAAAGATGATCCAGAAAATAACTGTTTTGAAAAAAGGGAAGGTAAAACTAACAAATAATGTTACCATAATTATCGATTTAAACAAACAAACTAACAAACAAAATTAGTAAATATCCGGAAGAAATGAATAAAAAGTAAAACTAATAATTGACTAACCACAACAATGAACAAGTCAAATAACATTTTAAAGGTAATTCGCTATAGGACTTTTTGACAGGCTAACAAAAATTCATACAGTAGTGTGTGTGTGTGTGTGTGTGTGTGTGTGTGTGTTATTGATATATATATATGGTTACTCATACTATTTCATTTGTTATTATTTTTCTTGTGCTTGTTGATTTCTTTTCTTTTTTCTTTTCTTTTCTTTTCTTTTAAGCTACAACTGATCAATTATGCAAAAGTTCAGGCTGCTTTCCGTGGGTAGAACATATCTCCGTTTTTGTATTCAAACCTTATTTCTTTTAATTTATTTGTTTTTATTTGTTCAGTAACCACAGGGTTTTATGGGCTTTTATTATTATGTAGAGTGCACAGGAAAACCAACTGCTGAGAATAGTACTACATAAGAATGAATGATACTACTGCTACTGCCATTACTACGGCTACTGCTTGTGTTACTGCTACAGCTACTACTACAACTACTACTACAGCTGTTGCTGCTGTCTGCTGCTGCTTCTACTACTACTACTACTACTATTTCTGCTACCACTATGACAACTACAACTACTACTCATATGATGATGATGATGATGATGATGAGCTCAGCTATTGAAATATCCAAAAATAAAACACACACACACACACACACACACACACACACACACGCACACACGCACACACACACACACACACACACATGCACACACACACACACACATACACTCACGTATTGCTGAGCATGCGTATATCACTCCTGGCATTATGGAGAATGATGATGATGATGATGATGATGATGATAATAATGATATAATAATAATGATAATAATAGTAATAACAATAATAATAGTAATAAATGATGGTGACGATGACGATGATGAAATGTGTGCAGGGGGAGGTGGCAGTGGCGGTACAGAAACAGAGGGAAGCTGCAGCAGCAGTGGACATACAACGGTAAAGATGGTGGTTTAACTTGCTGTGTGAATGAAGGGTACAGTAATTCAACAGATTCCCCATTCACACTTTGTCATCTGTGTCATACTACTGTCAAGACCACCTACAACGAAATTTAAGGGAGACAGATATGTGATCGTTGTAGCGGTAGTTTCTAGTTGCTACAAATAGAAAAATCAGTGACCTTGTACAACACTGATTGCTTGTTGCCTTGCTGGTGGATTTCCAATGTTATACATGCCTTTCATATTTCATACATCATCATTTTAATGTTCATGAGCTCAGCTATTGAAATATCCAAAAATAAAACACACACACACACACACACACACGCACGCACGCACGCACGCACGCACGCACGCACGCACGCACGCACGCACGCACGCACCACACACACCACACACACACGCACACACACCACACACACACACACACACACACACACACACACACACACACACACACACACACACACACCACACACACACAACACCACACACAACATACACTCATGTATCGCTGAGCATGCGTATATCACTCCTGGCATTATGGAGAATGCCAGACACAGATCTCTAGGATACTTGAAGAAATCTAGCAGAGTATGCTGTGCTATATATGAGCGATTTTACTGGTCCTGAATGCTTGTTCATTATAGGACAAGACAATACATAGCAAGCTTGGCCTTTGGGAAACAACATGTCATTCATACAAACAGGGATTTGTTATGCATGATGGTAGATTTTGTTTGTTATAGAAAGTATCCTATGAGAGGGAAAGAGCAGGAAATAAAGGAAAGAGAAGGAAAAAAAGTGTATGCTATTGCTGGAAATTAACCCTTTGACTACTTGACCCTATCCATCAACTGCAAAAACATAACCCTTTGACTCCCTCAACCTATCCACCAGCTTCCTGCAGGAAGCCAGTGGATAATGTGATGGAATCAGAGGTTAAGTGTTTGTTTTGCTGGCATGGTTGACAATACAGGATACTGGTGAACTGGGTGCAGGAGTCAAAGGGTTAATTGTAAGCAGGTTTGTTTTGGGTTGACTTGGATCCACTGTGTATTATTAGGTTATGGCCTGTTCACTGCCCAGTTAATGTTACCATCATTCTGGTGGTGTGTCAGTTTTGTGTTTTGTAATGTCTGGCCCTCTAACAACTGAGCTAATGAGCCACTAGATTTGGGTGGAGCATGTATGGAAATGTCTGAGTGAGATAAATCCCATGTGAACAAATTACAAACTCTCTTTCAGGGCATGAGGCTGGTCCCCTCCCCATTTAGCAATCATGCTCATTTGTGGCTTTGGCTCTGACCACTACATCAACTTTTAAAAGTTGTTCTTTTTTCATTTATGGGCTGCAGCTCCCATGTGCACTTGAATAGACAAGTGAGAGCTTGTGTGTATGGCCATTTTTTTAACCCCATCAATAAGACAGTCATACTCCGTATTCAGGCATGTTTTCATGTTTCTGGAAACCATCTAACACTAACCTGGCTTACAAGGTCTTTTTGTAATGCATTTTATATTTTTTGAGTGTATTTGCACATGAAGAGGTTCAAGGTCTGGAAGGTTTGTGCATGTGTTGACCTGAGAGATTAGAAAAATCTCCATCTTATGCCCACCTGGTGGTATCACAACAGGTTTGAACTCAGACCTTCCAATTTGAAGACCAGTGCTCCAACCAGTCAACTGTCATGAATATCAAGAATATGAGTAATGTGATAGGATGTTGTAGCATCAAAATGATCTTTTTTTGTATTGATTGTTAAGTTTTTATGTTAATCCAGTTTTTTAAGGAAACCGTTTCTGTATGAATGGTGCCATAAGAAACTGGTATATTAGAAGAAAATTACTTTAGTATACTTTGTGCTGTAAGATATTGTGTAGCTACGTTGCCGGGAATGTCTACACAAAAAGTGACTGAGTGATGAACACTGACATATTGACTTGTTAAGACATTGAAATGTTAACAAATAAACATCAAAAAGTGAATGGTGTTGCAGAATATTCCGTGGCTACGTGGCAAGGAATGCATACAAAAAACTGCTGACACATGAACGCGACAGATTGGAAGATGAACAAAGGGCAGCAGTGGAGATACAGAGGTGAGCATTTAGGTTCTTGCTTAATTTTTCCTTTTAAACTCACTCGCTACGTACGATTATGCCCCTTGCCGTTCCCCTAATACGCACCATTTGTATAGGTCATAAGAAAAATTATCGTACAAACAAATGGAAACAGAGAGTTTTGAAATTTGGCAGGTCATATATTAAAAGATTGGTGTACAACATGCTGAAATTTCAACTGTCTAACCCTCATGGTTGCTGAGTAATGGTACAAGTAAAATTAGAGAAATTTTCAGGTGAAAAATGTCTTACAAAATACACAGTCAGGTCAATACATCAGTTCCTACACTCACATTTTGAATGAAATTTCATAAAATCCAACGTGCACACACTCTAAGCGCACTGAAGGAAGAGATCATTCTGAAGAGCGCTGAGATGAGTATTGTTCAGCTTTTTGCTTTTCCGTCGTCTGCTTCACTGCTGAGATAGTGGGTCGTGAACTTTGCACTGTCTTCGCACCAGCTGCAGAGTACAGTGACCTAATGGCCTGAAACGAGGCAGAGAATGACTGAAGAATCTATTTCTGGCCATTAGTTTCGGTTAACAGAAACACTGGAAGCCCCGTGAATTTTCAAAACTCAAATCGGATTTCTCCGACGCTCGTACACAAGCGTTGTTGAGACATGATCGGGAAATCCCGACTCTTGTAGCGAGAGATTTAAATTGGTGTTACTTCTGCATGGCAAAATGGCTACTGTTGAGAGCTGGAAGATGATTATCCAGTCAGTGGTGTGCCATTGTTGCTCTGGGTCCCATCCAGCATCCATCGATGTTTCTTGTTAACTTTAACGTGCAGTGTGGCTGAAGCTGCAAAGAATCGTCATTATCTTACAGTACAATTTTAATTATGTATCGAGCCAAAGACGAATAGGTAATCTTGGCATTTATAGATGTGAAAAGTGAAAGCATAGAAAGAAGATGAAAACTCTAAAGATATGCGGTGCGGTTTTTTTTTTAATGTGAATTGATTAAATTATTATCATTTTTGCTACACAAAATGCATCAAGCGTGCTTTTGACATGCACTGTTCGTGCTGTGCAAACAGAATTTATTGTTATCATCAGTACTATTGTCATTGTTGTTATTGTTATGATGATGATGTTGATGTTCATTGTTGTTGGTGTTGTTGTTATTATTGTTGTTATCATTGTCATTATCATCATTGTTATCATCATCATCATCATCATTGTTGTTGTTGTTGCTGTTATTATTATTACGATTATTATTATTGTTATATTACTTATGTGGCCTGTGGTAAGACACTTCTTTGGGATAGGAGAAGCCAGCTTTCTGATCATATATTGGACGGGGATCCCCCTAATTGATCATAGGTGGCAGGCTAGGTGTAAGTCTTTCAGATAAAACAATAAGCAGGGGTCATGTTGTCCTTGGCAAAATTCTGGTACAAACTTTGTTGTCATAGGTACGCAGAACTGCATGCATACAGAACAAAAGACGGAAGTCTGTGCTGTTTGTGGCTGACTTTTGATAATTGTTTACACTTGGGTCAAAATTGTGCAATTTGAGGGAAAAGTTGACCCTCTTTGACTGTGACTGTAGTGTGTTAAAACAAAAAGGGAAGTCTGTTTATAATAAATGTAAACAGACAAATAAGTAAATAAATGAGTTAATAGATAAATAAATGAATATGAATGAATTGTCATGTTTAACGTCCTAACCATGTGTTTGCCAATGTCTAATAACAGGAGGTATCGCGGTCACTTGAGTCGAAGAAAAGCGATAGAGAGACGGCCGCTGAATGCGGAAATGTTGGAATGGGCGGGTAACTACCGTACCATCCTGACCACCAATCAGCAACAACGACAGGCCAAAGTGGAGCAACGGAGTGAGGAGTGAGTGATACATGTGTGTGTGTGTGTGTGTGTGTGTGTGTGTGTGTGTGTGTGTGTGTGTGCAACATGCTGAGGAGTGTGTGTATGTGTGTCTGTGTGTGAACAACGTGCTGAGGAGTGAGTGATATGTGTGTGTGTGTGTGTGTGTGTGTGTGTGTGTGTGTGTGTGTGTGTATGTGTGTGTGTGTGTGTGTTTTGCATGTGTGTGTGTGTGTGGAGTGATATGTGTGTATGTGTTTGATGTGTGTGTGTGTGTGTACATGTTTGTGTGTGTATGTGTGTGTGTACATGTGTGTGATACATGTGCATGTGTGTCTGCATGTGTGTGTGTTTTGTGCATAGTAATGAAAGGAGTGATGGTGGGATAAGAGTGTGTGTGAGGGAGAGAGTGTCTGGGTGTTTGTTATAAGGGGAGAGTTCACACTCACTCATTAACCGCAACTTCAAACCAGTGCTTCATCAACCTGCTCCTGTCAAGAGGACCATTGTGTGTGTGTGTGTGTGTGTGTGTGTGTGTGTGTGTGTGTGTGTGTGTGTGTGTGTGTGTGGTGTGTGGTGTGTGTGTGTGTGTGTGTGTGCACATGCTTGTGTGTGTGTGTGCATGTGTTTGTGCGTGTGTGTGTGTGTGTGTGTGTGTGTGTGTGTGTGTGTGTGTGTGTGTGTGTGTAAAGAGACATAGAGGATACTCAGGTATGTGGTTTGTAAATAAGGATGGTGTGGGTGAGGAATTTGACGTTTGTTTATGGGGATTCATCGTGCTCAGACAATTCCATATGTGCTCCAACCAAATCTACCATCTGGCAGACTCCCTTAGTTTACATGAAGCCCTATGCTTTGGTAAGGTTTTTAAATGGGTGATGGATGTGGATATGGAGAACAGGACCTCTCATACACTGAGCTGACGCCATCAGCTTGAAGCATATGACAAAGACGGGCAGCGAACATGCCAGTTTCTATGTTGCTGTCTGGGTTTGAACTCAAGACATGAGATCTCGAGTCCATGGCTATGTCAACAGAGCTAGCCAACCTGCAGAAAGACAATGTAGCGTTCCTGAGGATTGAACCCACAACCCTGGGTTACCAGCGCAACCCTGTGTTACCAACACAACCCTGTGTTACCATCACAACCCGTGTTATCAGCACAACCCTGTGTTACCATCACAACCCCATGTTACCAGTACAACCCTGTGTTACCATCACAACCCTGTGTTATCAGCACAACCCTGTGTTATCAGCACAACCCTGTGTTACCATCACAACCCCATGTTACCAGTACAACCCTGTGTTACCAATACAACCCTGTGTTATCAGCACAACCCTGTGTTATCAGCACAACCCTGTGTTACCAGCACAACCCTGTGTTACCAGCACAACCCGGTGTTATCAGCACAACCCCATGTTACCAGCACAACCCCATGTTACCAGCACAACCCCGTGTTACCAGCACAACCCCATGTTACCAGCACAACCCCGTGTTACCAGCACAACCCCGTGTTACCAGCACAACCCCGTGTTACCAGCACAACCCCGTGTTACCAGCACAACCCGTGTTACCATCACAACCCGTGTTACCATCACAACCCTGTGTTATCAGCACAACCCTGTGTTATCAGCACAACCCCGTGTTATCAGCACAACCCTGTGTTACTAGCACAACCCTGTGTTACCAGCACAACCCCGTGTTACCAGCACAACCCCGTGTTACCAGCACAACCCCGTGTTACCAGCACAACCCCGTGTTACCAGCACAACCCCATGTTACCAGCACAACCCCATGTTACCAGCACAACCCCATGTTACCAGCACAACCTCGTGTTATTAGCACAACCCCATGTTACCAGCACAACCCCATGTTACCAGCACAACCCTGTGTTACCAGCACAACCTTGTGTTACCAAAAAAATCTGTGGTCCATGATGCATGTGTTATTAGCATTAACAAGTGACCTCGTCGCATGTTTGTTGTAACAGATTGGCAGACAACTACCATAGTGCCCAGTCCAAGCTTTCAGTCATTGGACCTCATGTCAACATCTATCAGTGAGTGAAATACATCTCTGTGTGTGTGTGTGTGATTGTCATGTAGTTCCCATGTATATGTGTGTGTGTGATTGTTATGTAGTTCCCATGTATATGTGTGTGTGTGATTGTTATGTAGTTCCCATGTATATGTGTGTGTGTGATTGTCATGTAGTTCCCATGTATATGTGTGTGTGTGATTGTTATGTAGTTCCCATGTATATGTGTGTGTGTAATTGTTATGTAGTTACCATGTATATGTGTGTGTGTGTGTGTGTGATTGTCATGCAGTTGCTGTGTACTCAAGACAGGCGTGATAGTTGAGTTTTTAGGACATTGGTTTTACAATAGGATGGTCTAGATTTAAACATTCTTGGGTACCCCTGGTGGATAATGGGTAGAGGTTTTTCTGTTTTCCTGAGACAACATATACACAAATTAACTTATGCCTGAACTTTCTTCATGTGTTTGTTGTTGTTGTTGTGTCAGAGGATATACTTATGAAGTTCAGGCTGTTTTTCCAGGTGAGCGTGCGTAGCTGCTGTGCAGCAACATCATTTCTTTTTTCTTTAAGTTTTTACTGTTTTTGTGTATGCGTTTACCTGTGAAAGTGGGTTTTCTAACAGAATTTTATCAAGGATAAATCCTTTGTTGCTGTGGAATGTTTAACTTGCATTGACTGCGTGGTGCACACAGTACCTGTATTTATCACACCGTATGAAAGAATAGCATCAAGACCTCTATTTGATATCTGATGGATAGGGGAGAGATATCTTTATTCCAGCCAGGATTTGAACCCAGATTTTACATTCTGAAGCTGGTGATTAAGGCACTAGGCTACACATTTCTCTGATTGGTGGTAACTTATGGCACTTGTTGGAAAATCTGTGCTAAATACCAAAATGGCATTATTAGTTTTTGGCAAATCATTTTCCATTTGTTTTCTAAATCTGTGCTATAGGACGAGAGTAGATGTTTCCAGTAGCTTCTCATATTTTGAACGTCTGTGACTACTAATGTCCATGTTGTTGTGTGATGTGGTTTTGTTCATAAATTTTCAGGATTTATCACCCAGACAAGAAAGGACCGTCCAGAAAAGAGCTGAATGTGGCTGCCATTGCTATCCAGAGACGTATCCGTGGCTGGCTGATCAGGAGACGTTTTGACAAGCTGCACAGAAAGGTATGGGTCTTTGGCATTGTACAGAAGATTCAGGTCTTTAATCCCTTTGCTGCTCTTTTAAAGTGAGAGGTACATCACAGTTTCACAGTCATCAATGTGTTCTTGACGTAAGCCCTACATTGGATAAAATAGAGATTGTGTTTGGTTCAGCTTTACAAAAATTTTGACCACTAAGTTACAAGATTTAACTCCCTTGACAACTTTCTTTCTCTGAGTACAGCAAGCTCATTGGTGTCGTGTATCAATGATGTGTGTGTGGTGGGTGGATTGTGGAGGTGGGGTTGGGAATGAAAGGGGTGGGTATGTTATGCCCAGTTTCTTTCTTTTGCATCCTTTCCTTTTGTGTGTGTGTGTGTGGCGTGCATGCATGTGTGTGTGTGTTTGAGTGTGTGTGTGCATGTGTTTATGTGTTTGTGTGTGGTGTGTGTGTGTGTGTGTGTGTGTGTGTGTGTGTGTGTGTGTGTGTGTGTGTGAGAGAGAGAGAGAGAGAGAGAGAGAGAGAGACTGAATGTGAATAAAAGGAACATTGCGTTTCAGGAGATTGTGTGACTGTCTGGTTCAATACTTGCAAACTATTTTGCGACGAAAAGAATCATTGTCTTTTTTTTTTACTTCTGATTCATTTTATGTTTACTTTTACAGTTTTCTGGGAATTTTGTCAACATACATTACAGCCAAAATTGTGAGCGGCAAAGGAGTTAGACAAATTGTACAGAAAGGTACAAGTCTTCCAATAAATTGTACAAAAAGGCACTGGTTTTTAAGCTTTATATTGTATCTTTGAACGTGTTGCTGAAACGTCCATACCAACATTACATGGGTTTGTATTTCTTGGGCCAGACTGATGCCATGATATAATAATAATAATAATAATAATAATATAATAATAATATATTATGAAAGTAAGCATAGAATCATTGCCCAGTCAGACTGGTTGCCCATCTTAATGTTTCCATCATTCTTGTGTCAGCTCAGTGTTTCATAGATCTCTTTCCACTCCCATTTCAGGACTATAGTGAATTGATTTGCTCATGAGTTTTCAGGATCTATTATCCAGGAATTAAGGGCCGAAACACTTGCTTGACGGGGGTATCTCCTCTGAGGACCTTCTGCTGTCCGGCTCTCCGTAGAGTTTCTTACTACTGAAAGTAAGCGTAGAATTGCTGTCCAGTCAGAAATCTGTAATCAGAGACAAGAACATCTCCATGAAACACAAGGTCAGATGCCTACATGTGCTGGTATATTCCATCTTTCTGTATGCACGCGAGACATGGACTCTCACAGCAGATTTGGAAAGAGGAATCCAAGCTATGGAAAAGAGTTCTTATCACAGATACTAAACGTCAGAAGCATTGATCATATCACCAGTGAATAAGTGCGTCAAACAGTCAAGCAGAACTCTGGACCATGATTTATGAACATCTGCTTGACATCAGTTAAGAAAACCACACTGGTGTGGCTGTGCAACCAAGTCTAGTAGCTTTGGCCTTGCTAAATCAGTCCTTCAGGAATTGTTGGGGTAGGAGACAGAGGTGAAGAGAAAAAAACCAATGCCTAACAACATTGGGAATGGACAGAGAAACCGTTTACAGAGACCAGGCTTTGGCACACAACTGACATAGAGGAATCTGGTGAACAGTTCTTAATTTCGGCGCCCCAGTGACTCTTCACAGACTTCAGGAGAAGAAGAAGAAGCATAGAATACAGCCCTGTCACACAGTGTCAACCTTAAATGAAGATCCATAGCGTCACGGTTGTCATTTCCGTTATCATGATATCGTCAACCGTAATAGCATCGTGAAACTTGTCAGATTCTGTGGCCCTTCATTTCTTGGTCTAATAGTGACCTCAGTTTTGGTTCCTTCTGTAGTTTGAAAAGTTCCCTCTTCTGCTTTTAAGCTCAAGGTAAATTCCAGTTGGGGTCTTTGTTGTCAGTGATTAATGGGGCTGTTGTCACTGGGAGGCCTGTGGTGGTGGTCTTCTAACTGGGGGAACTCTCACTTGTTCTGGCTCTGTAGTGAAGAGCTGGAACGAGCAGTGTGGGGTCTATGCCACTGAAATAATAAGAGTTTGGAGTTTGTTCAAGAGGGATTCATCCCACTCAGACAGTTCCTTATGCACTCCATCCAAATCTGTCTGCAAACATCTGGCAGACTTCCTGAGTCTGTGCAAATCATTTCAGTCCTCAAATGGGAAGGGGGAGGGACTTACGAAACACTTAAACCAACACCACCAAAATGATGGAAACATTAAGATGGGCAGGGGGTGGGCCAGTTTTTTATGTTGCAGGCTGGGATTGAACTCAAAATATCAGATCTTCTGTCCATGGCTCTGTCACAGGAACTAACCAGTCCATGAAAGGACAGAAAAGTTTGGGCAGCAAAAAAAAAAAAAAAAAGAGAAAACAACAACAACAAACAAAGAAAACCCAACCAACCAAATGAGAAAAACAAAAACTCAAAATGCTCAGAAATACTTACAGATACTAGTTTATATTATCAAAATGATTACACATTTTGTTTTTTTTTGTTATGTTTTCAGGCAGCATGGTATGGGTCGACGTTCCAAAAGCTAGTCAAAGATTACAAAGGCATGTTGGCTCGAGTTCAGCGACAGCACGGTTTTCACAACCCACAGACCCCCTTCCGCACCAAGGATATGAATGATTACATCGATACCAGACGACGTCAGTACTGTGTGTTTGTGTGTGTGTGTGTGGATGAGAGAGAGAGAGAGAGAGAGAGAGAGAGAGAGAGAGAGAGAGAGAGAGAGAGAGATGAGTATGCATGTGTGTGAGGGAAAGAGGAGAAAGGTAGATGTGTGTGAGAGAGAGAGAGAGGGAGTGTGTGTATGTGTGAGAGAGAGGGAGAGTGTGTGTGTGTGAGAGAGAGAGAGAGGGGGGGAATTGTGTGAGAGGGAGTGTGTGTGTGTGTGTGAGAGAGAGAGAGGGGGAGTGTGTGCATGTGTGTGAGAGAGAGAGGGGAAGGTGTGTTTGTGTGGTAGAGGGAGAATGCATGTGTATGTGTGAGGGAAGGGGAGAAAGGTGTGTGTGTGTGTGTGTGTGTGAGATACAAGTGTGCATGTATGTTTGCATGTTGATTTTAGAAGCCTGGAGTTTGTTCAAGAAGGGTTAATTGCACTTGCACAATTCCATATGTGCTCCAGCCAAATCTGGCAGCAGTTGTGGCAGACTTCTTAAGCTTGCACAAAACGCTATATGTCGGCAAGGTCTTGAAACAAGGAGGGAAAAGAACCCATGGAAAATCAACACCACCAGAATGATTGGAACATAATCGACTGTTCTTCCTGGATTTAGGCACGGCACATTACCTTAGCATCAAAGCTGTTCCACATATGTCTTGTCTGAAGATTTTCGCAATTTTGTTGTGTCTTCTGTGTATCAAAATTAGTCAAAGGGATGAAATCCTGTTTTTGGGGACTCACAGACAGTTTTGTTGCGGTTCAATCTTTTCAGCTGTTACGCTGTCATGTGATTTGAATTTAGCCGCTGTAAGTGGGGTCCCAGAACCTCATATGTTTCACTATAGCGACTCACAAATAAAAGTTCACCATGGAGGTGCGATTTGTGGATGTTTTTGTGTTTTCCCATAACAGGTATTCCCGGTGGAGCAGAAAAATTTAATACATGTTTTGCTGAACCTATGTGGAAGAATGGAGTATGTTATGGAAGTGAATTACAGGGTGCCAGGAATTTTTGTTTTTTTTGTTTTTTTTTATTTTGGGGGGTTACTTACAACAAAAATGAAGCTGTCAGGAATATTCACTTCAAGTGAAATGATTTTAAGATTTATTTTGTATTTTTTTTTTACTGGTGTTTCATCTCTGTGCTGTTTGTGATTGAGCTTTGGAAATGTTTTACATTTGTGTCAAAATTGTTTGATCCAAGGGAAGAGTTGCACCCCTTTGACTGTGAATGTTCAAATTAAGACAAGGAGGGAAGCAAGGTGCTGTAAGGTGATGAGACTGAGCTTTTTGCATGGTGTAAGTGTGTGTATGCATAGTGTATGTATGTATTTATGTAACCTTAATACCAGAAGTCTGAATAGTGAGGACACAGGAGAGATATAGCTCACACCTTTCAGTCTGATGGCAAGGATTCAAGTCTGGCTTCATAAACATTTTTGCCCTAACCTCCAGTCCACCCAGCTGTGAATGGGAACCTGACCCTTTTTAAGAGTTGGGGAAGGTACAGCAACAAGTAAGAGGATGGGATCGCCCATGAAATGCTGATCACAAGAAAAGCTGAGGTCTCTAACACCTCAGTCCCCTAAAACCTCAGGGGTATATGGCAACTTTCACCCATTTTACTCCTTATTGAGATTTTATCAGTACCTACATGTGTATGTTTTTCAGGCTATGAGAGTGTGTTTGAGAAGAAAGCATTTGGGGGAGAGCTGGAGTTGGTGGATGTGGATTCCTTTTTCAAAGAGTGTGACCTGTATCCCTCACACGCTGAGATCGATGAGGCATTGGACGTCGCTGTCAGAGGTAAGGATTTTTTTCTAAAAACCTGACTTCATTGTGGTTGACGCTGGGATGTATTGTGTAAGACAGTGTAGAGTACAGCCCTGTCATGCAGTCTCAATCCAAAATATAATACCATAATATCATTGCTATCACCTTTATTTTGATCATTTTTGCATTGTGCAAAATTGTCCCAAATTCTGTGGGTGGGTTTGTGGGTGTTTTTGAGAGCTGAAATGAGCAGCATGAGAGTAATGACACGGGAGTGGTGTTGAAGGTGGGTAGGATGAAAGAAAAAGGAAAAAAGGCATTTTCAGGAGAAGGGTCAGCTCCAAGCATGTGTCATCTCCAACGTTTTGTCTGTGGCTACCTCTCGTACAGATGAAAACAAGGTCAAAGCAGCAGAGATGTTGTTCTTGAAGCAGCTTTTTAGAGTCAAATGGACCGATGAAAGAACAAATGAAAGTATTTTAAACAAACTCACAATCCAACATCATCTCCTGGCAGATAGCAACAGCAAAAATTGAATACACCATGCAACCCGGAACACCAACACCACCCTAATGACAACAGTTTTTTAAGGAAAAGTTGAGACCAAAAAATATCCTAGCAGACCAGGAACCTCCAGTATGAACAACATCACCAACATCAGCAGTTTGAAGTTCCCTGAAGTAGCACAAAGAAGTCAAGACCGGAGTAAATGGAGGAGAGTTATTGTGACGTCTGTGGCGGTGGCTACCATTGAACAGGATGTTGCTAACGGCTGGTTGGTGATCTGTTTTACTGGATCGTACAGCCGTAGCTGACACTGCCAACATGACACACATCTGTTTTGTGCTCGTCTAAGACTTGATGATGTGTAGTGGTTTTTTTTTTAATGCTTTTGTTCGTTTGTTGTTGTTGTTGTTTTGGGGGAGGGCTGGTGGTGGTGGTGGTGGGGCTGCTGCAATTCTCACATGCGCTTGAATATATAAATGGGATTTTATGTGTGTGGCTATTTTTTTCCTCTCACCATTAAGGCATTTATGCTGTGTTTTCGGGGATATGGGTGTCTTCATGTTTGCATAAGCCACCATTGACATCATCTATGGCAAAAGCTGATGCACCATAACACACATACATATAGATAGATAGATAGATAGATAGATAGATAGATAGATAGATAGATAGATAGATAGATTGATATAGATATACATATATATATTGCAGATAAACCAAAAAACAAGACAACAAACTAGAATGTTGAGCCTGGTACTTCGGCAAGTGGCCTTCCTCAGGGAACTGTTTATTCAGGAATGAACACACAAATCAAACATTTTTGAATGCTTGTTATATGTGTAAAGTTGCAAGGACTAACTGTAAGAAAGGTCTCATGGGACTTAATGCTATTATCATTGAGTATTAAAATGTTTGAAGTTTTTGAAATGTTCTCTGTGTCTTTATGCAGGTGTGGAGGGTCGAGGTTTGAAGTTTTTGAAATGTTCTGTGTCTTTACGCAGGTGTGGAGGGTCGAGGTCTGAAGCGTCACGAGGTGATGGACATGGTCTTCTACATCTACACACCTGCGGCCACAGGGCTGGTTGACACGCGCCAGTCCACCTGGATGAATCCCATCATTGATGGCGTGGAGGCCAAGCGATTGATCGGTCAGTAGTCATAAATCATTAAAGGCCTGGTTGGGATAGAGTAGAGCGCCTGTCTTCCAGTCTGATTGCACGGGTTTGAGTCTTGCTTGAGAACAGTTTTGTGCATGCTGTCTCCAGTCCACTTAGTTGAGAATGGGCAATGCTGACCTCAGTTTCAGTTTCAAGTTTCTCAAGATGACGTCTCCGCACTCGCAATGAATTCCATATGCACTAATAACACAGTTGCCATATGTATGGTGATCATGGCACAAGCCTTAAGCCTGCACATAATCCTATGAGCTGGCCAGGTCCTGAGGCCCCACCTAGCCTATGTTTTACTTAGTCTACATTTTCTTATACTGCTGACCTCAAGAAAAGTCAAGGTCTCCACCACTTCTCTCTCCTACCACTTCAAGGTTAAGGGACGTCCCTTACTGATCAATCTGGTTCATATCTTACAACAAATACCCACCCTCCTACCCGCTCTCCTCTACTTGTTGGTTGGCAACAAGCCTTCCTGTTCTAACCTTCTTCGTCAAAGAGGAAGACAACTTCCCAGATTTGAACAGGGTAGTAGACTGGGATTGGTGCTGCAGCTGCATCAGTCAGTGGAAATCTTTTTACCATTTTCTTGACCAACTGGTCAATTATTTTGGAGTTAGTATGTAGGGGTTTTTTTAATCGCTGAGGTTAATAAGCACTCATAAGATATATGGTAAGAATGCTCAGTAAAAGGGGCTTGTGAGTTAAAATCCTCTCTTCATTAACGCTGGTTGTCTTATGGATTGTATTGGTGGGGATTTTTTATATAATTTTGTGTACCAATATGATTCACTGATGTCATAGAAAACCAGGATTACTGGTTAATATTGATGTTCTGATTTGTCTCTTTCAGCTCTTCATGTTGAGTGTTACATGCAGGCTTGTGGTACGTGCTAGGATTGTTTTGGAACACTTCCCTTCACATTGCATTTGCAGTATTAGTACATATGGGACTATTCCAAGGCTGGAGTTGCTGTCTTGGAAAAAACTGAAATTGATATTTTATATGTTATTACTGTGTAACAATTTTAATATAATAAAGTGAAATTTGTTTTTCCAGTGACTGCTTTAGTCACTTAAATTAGATATGGTCAGGTTGTATTGCATATGTATAATATATATATATATATATATATATATATATATATATATGTATATATAATATGTATTATATATTATTGTGCCCCATCATGTATTAATATTTTTGGGTTGGATGGGAGTTGGTGTGGTGTGTGTGTGTGTGTGTGTGTGTGTGTGTGTGTGTGTGTGTGTGTGTGTGTGTGTATGTATGTGTGTTTTGTCTGTAAACTTTCTTGGTTGTTACTGGTGTTCTTTATTTTATATTTTGTTGTTTTGTTCGTTTGACAGGTTGTTTATGTATATGAGTATTTCAGTGTGCGTTTGATTTTGTTTTTCCAATTGACAGTGGAATACATTTTCATTCATAAGTCATTTATAAATATATGTATATATGCTTCATATCTCTGGTACCTGGTACAGGGGGTTGCCTGTGTGCCTGACCAGCCAAAGGAATGTTTAAGTAAGGAGGGAGCATGCAATCCTCTCCCCGTTCTTTTGTCTACTGACACTCATACTTCCACAAATGTAGAGACTACCAGTGTAGAAGAGCCTCAGCAGGTGCAGATTTGTTATTAAGATATCAAAGTATGACATGTCAAAAGTAATGCCTGTTGTGGGAAAGGAGAGTTTGCAGTGGGAAAGGAGAGTTTGCAGTATGCCAGAGTGTGTGTGCATCAGTCATGTAACCTACAATACATCCTACTATAACAGTGTGGTTGTTTGTGAACACAGGGGCTGAGTTTGTGGAAGACGCCCCGCTGGAGAAATGCGCCCAGTTGGTCATCAAGAGCAAGCGAGAGCGGCGGGAGAAAGAGCAGGCTGCTGAACGTATCCGTAAAGAAGCAGAGGAGGCAGAACTCATGAGGAAACTGAGCAGAGCTCATCGCAAGGTCAGCAAAGCAGAGACAGAGAAGGAGAAGGACCAGAAGGTAGAGAAGGAGAAGGAAGAGGAGAAGGAGGAGGAGGAGGAGGAGAATGCAGGGGAGAAAGAAGAAAAGGCAGAAAGTGTGGAGAAAGACAAGGAGGAAAGAAAGGAGTGACGCAGAAACAGAACTGCTGAATTGTGGACTTTGTATAGGGAAGAGGTATACCACGCACATAGCTTAAAGAGTGACATGAAAGTCCCAGTTTGTGAAAATACTTGTCTAAAAGCACTTATGTGAATAGAAGACAGGCAAAAAGTGAACCACACACATTGCTAAAAAGATTTGACATGAAGGTCCTGGTGTGTGAAAAAAACTTGTCTAAAGGCACTTGTGTGAATAGACTGTTAAAGAAATAACTAACGGATAGAAGGGAAGGTAACGTAAAAGGAGGAAGATATGGATAAGACAGACAGGACTGTGATATATAAGTGTCTGAGAGTTCTGGAACTCCAAAGAAGGATGAATGTCTTAACCCTTTGACTCTCACACCCTGTCCGTCAGCATCCTGCATCATCAACCACGCTAGCAAAGCAAAACTTTAACCTTTTGACTCACTCACCCTATCCACCAGCTTCCTGCAGGAGTGAAAAGGTTAAGTTTTTGCAGTTTGTGTGTAGGCTGTGGGAGTCAAATGGTTAACCCTCTGACTACCATAGCCTACCCATTAGCTTCCACCATGGTGGACAAGCTTAGAGATGTTAAGGGGTAAGAGTTCAAACTTTTTAACATCATTAGAGCAGCTTTGTGTGGGAATGTCCACTTTTTATCAGCGAATTTGAGTGTGCCTGAGATGATAAAGAATTCAATATATGATGTATGGTTATGCATGTACTCAATGTGAGCAGCCATATATGATGTGATTTTCTTTTACATATTGACAAATGAAAATGTAATAAAAGATCCAATGCATGTGACTTTAAGGGAATATAATATAAATGAATGGGAAAAGAGAAACTTTGTGTACTGGGGAAATGCGTAGCACATACACCTGTACACACATCTGTACATTACACCTGTATATAGAACTTCATTAAATCCTGTTCGAGTCTGTTTCTGGTTTTCATCAGTCTGTTAGAATTCTTTGCTGTTGCTTTGTTTACTGTCATTTAATAATCCTATGACTCCTGCACCCTATCCACCAGCTGCAAAAATTTAACCCTTTGACTCAACCTATCCACCAGCTTCCTGCAGGGAGCTGGTGGATAGGGGAGGGAGTCAAAAGGTTAAGTTGTAGCTTTGCTAGCATGGTTGACAATGCAGGATGCTGGTAGACAGGGTACAGGAGTTGAAGAGTTAAACAGTGACAGAGTGTTACCTATTGATAGTAATGTGCATTCTTGTGTGACATGCAGTTATGGAAAGGGTGTTGAATGGACTTGGTGTGATTATGTCAATCAGATTGTGATGGGAAGCTGTTTGTAGAGAAATGTCTTTGGCAATGTATTTATGTGTGTGTATACACATTACAATTTATTTCATTGTTGCTGCTGCTTGCTTTCTTTTGTGTTCGTATTTTATCATTCATGTATTTGCATTACAGATAAGCTGGTTGGATTGCAAATGAAAGGGTAACAGTGAAATCTGGGTTGTCATTGTAGATGAAATAGTTGCCATATTGTCATTCATAATGTATGTGGACTACTTATTGGAAGATTGTGTGTTTGAATCCCACCATCCTGTCAAAATCATTGTGGGATTTTTAACCCCTTCCACCTCCTGTGCAGAACTGAATGTGCTATGGGCTCATCAGGAAGACAGGACCTCATAGTCAAGTCTCACCCACCTTACGGATGCATCACTAATGGTGTTGCTGAAATTTCACTTCAGATGTCCTATCTCACATGATTGATTGATGCCAGAATACATTATGATAGTAAGTGTAGAGTACAGCCCTGTCACGTGGTCTCAATCCTAGATGAAAGTCCGTAGTATCATGATTATCATCCCCATCGTCATCATAATAGCATCGTAAAATTGTCTTGACTTCCATGGCCATTAAAATGACGAGGAAAATAATGAGAGAGAAAAAAGTTTTTTAGTTATTGTATGTGGAAGACTGATTTCTGTCAACAAATTCAATGTGGGAAAGCTTCTTCTTCTTGTCATGGCCGATACACCTGGAGACACAGCTCTTCAGATAAAAGCTGGCTGTTGTCTGTAAAGCATCCAGAGACCCACACACTTTCTCCTCAAGTGTAATCAGCTCTGGCCACATCTCCTACCTCAGCCTCTGGAGATTCCTTCAGACCTGTAGGATGTGGTTCATGTCCTGCTTTGCCGCTCCACAAGGACATACAGGGGGGCACAACTCTCCATTTTCTAAAAATGTTTGTTAACCTGTTGTGCCCTTTTCTCAGATGGAAGATAAGCACCCATAATGCAAAAGGCAGACAACTGTCCCTTTTAACATGTTGAACCAGAAGTTATGTCTTGAGGTCAGTCTCTTCTAATTTGCAGCTTTCTAAAGTTTTCGTACTGCAAACAAGAGACAGGCTTCTACATGTCTTTTCATGGGGATTGCTGACAGTGATACATGTGACTAAGTGACTTCTGTGTCATAAGATGCATGAGGCAGGCAGGTACTTTAGCTTCTTTTCCTGAACAGCTAGCTTAAGTTTGTTTCAGTAACTGACATCAGGTACTTTAGCTTCTTTTCCTGAACAGATAGCCTAAGTTTGTTTCAGTAACTGACATCAGGTACTTTAGCTTCTTTTCCTGAACAGATAGCCTAAGTTTGTTTCAGTAACTGACATCAGGTACTTTAGCTTCTTTTCCTGAACAGATAGCCTAAGTTTGTTTCAGTAACTGACATCAGGTACTCTAGCTTCTTTTCCTGAACAGATAGCCTAAGTTTGTTTCAGTAACTGACATCAGGTATTTTAGCTTCTTTTCCTGAACAGATAGCTTAAGTTTGTTTCAGTAACTGACATCAGGTACTTTAGCTTCTTTTCCTGAACAGATAACCTAAGTTTGTTTCAGTAACTGACATCAGGTACTTTAGCTTCTTTTCCTGAACAGATAGCCTAAGTTTGTTTCAGTAAATGACATCAGGTACTTTAGCTTCTTTTCCTGAACAGATAGCTTAAGTTTGTTTCAGTAACTGACATCAGGTACTTTAGCTTCTTTTCCTGAACAGATAGCTTAAGTTTGTTTCAGTAACTGACATCAGGTACTTTAGCTTCTTTTCCTGAACAGATAGCTTAAGTTTGTTTCAGTAACTGACATCAGGTACTTTAGCTTCTTTTCCTGAACAGCTAGCCTAAGTTTGTTTCAGTAACTGACATCAGGTACTTTAGCTTCTTTTCCTGAACAGATAGCTTAAGTTTGTTTCAGTAACTGACATCAGGTACTTTAGCTTCTTTTCCTGAACAGATAGCTTAAGTTTGTTTCAGTAACTGACATCAGGTACTCTAGCTTCTTTTCCTGAACAGATAGCCTAAGTTTGTTTCAGTAAATGACATCAGGTACTTTAGCTTCTTTTCCTGAACAGATAGCTTAAGTTTGTTTCAGTAAATGACACAAACTTGGACCTTAGTTTAACCCTTTGATCCTGCACCCTGTGCATCAGCATCCTGCTTTGTCAACCACGCTAGCAAACAAAAAAACTGAACCCTTTGACTCCCAGGAGGAAGCTGATGGATAGAGTGAGGGAGTCAAAGGGTTAAGTTTTTGCAGTTGGTAGATAGGGTACAGGAGTCAAGGGATACAGAACCTATAAGCTAGATAAAACCTCAAGACCTTACTAGCATGTTGGGTTTACACAGGCTTATGGCTTTTGCCATGTTCATCTTGGATCTTTTTCCTTTACATGGTATCTTCAGCATCAGAATTTATTCTCAATCCAGAAATGCTGTTGTGAGAAAATTGAAATCCAAACAATGGAAGTCACATTGCTCCAGTAGTGCATGCTGCTGGTCCCAGTCAGTGTTCTGTCATCATTTCATCTTCCATCATTTTTTTCCTGAACACGCATAAGAAGTGATGTGGTTTGGTGCTGGGGATGGAGCCTTTGAAAAGGCATTATCTGCAGAGTCACCAGTTTGGTTTGGAGATGTTTAGTTGTTAAGGGTGTGAATTTTGGTGGGGGTTTTTTTCTTCTTTTTTTGACATTCTTTATATGATCTTGATGTCTGATTGGCATAGTGACCGAAAAGGGTACTGTACTCGGTGTTTTAGATCAGGGTACTGGTCTATGTACGGAAGCAGTCAGTTGATGGTGCTGTGACTGCCACTTCTTCTTCCAGTTAGTTCCAGTCCATTATTATTTTTGACTTGTTTTTTCTCTCTTCCTTGTCTCCATTTCCTCAAAACTGCCAAATGTGAAATCCAAAACAAGTGCGACCTGCCTGCATTCAAGCAAACAGGAACCAGAAAAACACGAAAATAGAATGCATATTTAATATTGCTTTGTCTTGTCTTGTCTTGTCTGGTTATATTAAATACACGTTCTGATTCTATTTTCGTGTTTTTCTGGTTCCTGCAAAATGTCAGAAATAATGCTTTCCTTGAGATCTGGTAAGTCATTTCACATGTTCAGTTTACATATAAACTAATGTGGATGTGATTCTTGTGCAGCAGCAACAAGCAGTACCTTATATTTCAAAGTATATCATTGTGGTTTTTTAAAATCTGATTATTGCAGTTTCAGTGTAATAATTGGCTTTTAATTCTAATTTGTGTTGATAATATTATTCATAAGCTGTGATACTTGATAGTGTGTCTACCTTATCAATATATAGCTACAGTATCAGGATAATTTCTCAGAACGGTATTGTACTGATTTATTGTGATGAATGCTGCTCTGGTAAAAGTGCCACTGTGATAAACTTACTGTACTCATGCCAGTTATTGTCCTTTTCGTATCTCCTGTGATAAAATAAATGCCTTGATCTTCAAACATTAAGAGTAAACAATAAGTAAATATAACATGATATAGCTGTCTTTTGATTTTGTATTCATAGAATATGAGATGGTTTAGAAAATACTGTTTTGGTTTGTGGCTGTCACCAGTTTTATGTACATAATCTGTTTTTTGTATAAATGGTATTGAATGTTTTACTGCAATGAGTGTTAATGTTATTATAGTTAATTAAACAGCTTCCAGCAGAGCAGTTCACTGCAAAGTGTTGGCTGCTGAATATCTATATTCTTTTGTTATCATATTACTAGTAGATTTTCAATTGCTGAATATGGTTTTACTATGCCTTCAGCAATGTTATTTGTCTGTGATATAAAACCTAAGCTATATAACGCAACAGTTAACAGAGGTGCCAATCTCTACAGTTTGACAGTGTTTGTTTGTGTCCTCACAAATGTTACAGAAATCTGCCAACTTGAAAGATAAAGACATTGTGGAGAGTTTCTCCAGTGACTGATAAGTAGTTTCACACAGCAAGAGCTCTTAAGATTTCACAGGGGCATGCACTCACCATTTGTCTCTCCAAGTGCTTTTGCTTTTGGCCGAGAGAGAGAGAATTTGTTGAGTCAAGAGTGGTTATGGTTTGGTAAAGGAATACAGCACCAAACATTTAATTCTAACTCTTTGTCCACCAGCATCCTGCATTGTCAACCATGCTAGCAAAGCAAAAACGTAATCCTTTGACTCCCTCCTGCAGGAAGATGGTGGATAGGGTGAGGGAGTCGAAGGGTTATGTTTTTGCAGTTGGTGGATAGGTGTGGGAGTCAAAGGGCTATGCCTTCATAAAGTGGAAATTATCATTTCTTGCTGTTTCAGAAATGAAAATCAGTGATAACAGCAATCAAGTGAGTAGAAGAATCCTGTGAAAGCAAGACTTTAAATAAAGGTCAGAAATAGACAGACCAGAAATGAAAATCAGTGATAACAGCAATCAAGTGAGTAGAAGAATCCTGTGACAGCAAGACTTTAAATAAAGGTCAGAAATAGACAGACCAGAAAGGAAAATCAGTGATAACAGCAATCAAGTGAGTAGAAGAATCCTGTGACAGCAAGACTTTAAATAAAGGTCAGAAACAGACAGACCAGAAATGAAAATCAGTGATAACAGCAATCAAGTGAGTAGAAGAATCCTGTGACAGCAAGACTTTAAATAAAGGTCAGAAATAGACAGACCAGAAAGGAAAATCAGTGATAACAGCAATCAAGTGAGTAGAAGAATCCTGTGAAAGCAAGACTTTAAATAAAGGTCAGAAATAGACAGACCAGAAAGGAAAATCAGTGATAACAGCAATCAAGTGAGTAGAAGAATCCTGTGACAGCAAGACTTTGAATAAAGGTCAGAAATAGACAGACCAGAAATGAAAATCAGTGATAACAGCAATCAAGTGAGTAGAAGAATCCTGTGACAGCAAGACTTTAAATAAAGGTCAGAAACAGACAGACCAGAAATGAAAATCAGTGATAACAGCAATCAAGTGAGTAGAAGAATCCTGTGAAAGCAAGACTTTAAATAAAGGTCAGAAACAGACAGACCAGAAAGGAAAATCAGTGATAACAGCAATCAAGTGAGTAGAAGAATCCTGTGACAGCAAGACTTTAAATAAAGGTCAGAAATAGACAGACCAGAAATGAAAATCAGTGATAACAGCAATCAAGTGAGTAGAAGAATCCTGTGACAGCAAGACTTTAAATAAAGGTCAGAAACAGACAGACCAGAAATGAAAATCAGTGATAACAGCAATCAAGTGAGTAGAAGAATCCTGTGAAAGCAAGACTTTAAATAAAGGTCAGAAACAGACAGACCAGAAAGGAAAATCAGTGATAACAGCAATCAAGTGAGTAGAAGAATCCTGTGACAGCAAGACTTTAAATAAAGGTCAGAAATAGACAGACCAGAAATGAAAATCAGTGATAACAGCAATCAAGTGAGTAGAAGAATCCTGTGAAAGCAAGACTTTAAATAAAGGTCAGAAACAGACAGACCAGAAAGGAAAATCAGTGATAACAGCAATCAAGTGAGTAGAAGAACCCTGTGACAGCAAGACTTTAAATAAAGGTCAGAAATAGACAGACCAGAAATGAAAATCAGTGATAACAGCAATCAAGTGAGTAGAAGAATCCTGTGAAAGTAAGACTTTAAATAAAAGTCAGAAATAGACAGACCAGAAATGAAAATCAGTGATAACAGCAATCAAGTGAGTAGAAGAATCCTGTGAAAGCAAGACTTTAAATAAAAGTCAGAAATAGACAGACCAGAAAGGACAAATTAAAACAGACTGACAAAGACAAAAATGAAAAAGGCAATTAAACATGTACAAGACTTTCTCCAGTTTCACCGAAGCCTTCCTGAAATATGTTGCCTAAAAAAATTATCATTACTGCAGATTGAACATTTGAATTTATAATCAACTGTAATGTAAATTTGTCACGTGTCACGTAACAAGGACACGGACCTCATGGCAATCCTTTTTCATGGAAAAACAGGCAAAAAGGAAGGCAGACCTCCAATCTCATACATAAAGAACATAACCAACATCAGTGGCCTAAATATTCATTATTCCACAAAAATCAAGACAGAGCCATTTGGAGGAGAGTAGCGGTGTCAAAGAGTGCAGCAGCTAACACTGAATCTGGTGATGCTGACAGGTGAGACAGGTGAGTGTAAATGTAAAATTGCGATTGAGAGACTGGCACCTATGAGTAACAAAATACATAGGCCTACATCATTATCATTTTGATTTAAAAGTCCTGGTACGTTTTGTATGACTTGAATGTATTTATTTGAAAAAGCATGTAATCAGTGGTAGGCGAGATGACAAAAACATATAATTAATGGCAGTCAAGTCACCAGTGAAACATACTGTAAATATAACCATCAGTATTATTTTAGAAGATCTCATTCACACACTCTGTATGTCATGTGTTTTGGTTTGTTGCTGTTGCCTACAGAGTCTGGCAAGTCGTGTGCCTGTACTTAACCATTATGTTCCCTCATTCTGTCCACAAGTGGATGGGGAGTGAAATGGTAAAAAGCATGTAAAGCAATATTTCACTCTGCAAAGTGGTTCATTTGTCCTGCTCTGTGTGCAACATGTTCAACTTTGTCCTAAATACCTGTTTGTATAGTTTTACACCTCATCATAAAGTTTTACACCTCATCATGTACATCTGACCAAATACAAGAATTGGAAGAAAAGAAAGGTTCAAAGAGCTTCCAAAACTTACTGCTGTTATTCTCAAGATGAATTGAATTACAGGCAGTGTGGATTCTCCTTAATTTTTGCTTGATTTTGTTGTTTTGTCACAAGGATTTACCTAAAAAAAATTCAGTATCCACAAAGATAGCAAGTAATAATTCCAGTTGTATACCATGCCAAGGCCTGGTTGAATCTTGTCTAGTTGGATGATTCTGGAGGATCCAGACATTGTGGTCATACTCTACTTGGTTGTGTAGAGTGGCAACTAGAGCTGGCCATAGGGAACCCGGTATGTGGAACTGGGTTCTGAGGGGAACTGGGCTCTGAGGGATACACAGGCCTGAGGTTCAGTTACCAGAGAGTTGTCCACACTTGTGAGATATGGTTAAGGTATGTGCTATTAGAAATGATCATTCCATTTGTATAGTGCATAAAGTGCTTGTCAACCATGCTCATTGCTCTTTTACTTAGCAACACAAAACAAAGCATGAACAACAAAATGCAGCACCACCTTTTTTTTCTGCATACATTTAAACTACAGAAATGTATTTTGCTAGATTTTTCTCAAGGACAGTTCTTTTATTGCCTTGGATTTTTGACATGTGCTGAGTACAAGCTGCGCATGGGACTTTGGCTTATTGCTTCATCCAAAAGACTAGCATGCAGACCACCACTTAAAATGTGGGGAGGGGGTCCTTGTCTGATCACATATGCACATGAACCACACAAGAGGTCAAAATGCACAAATGACCAGTGATTATAAAGAAATTGGCTCAGCTTGTTAAAATTGTCACATTGTGTCCATCTGACAGCAGATTGCGTCTTTTATTCTTTTCATTTGTGGAGGCAGAGGCAGGCAGATATTGACTAGTTTTGACAATTTAGCTGTTTTGACCTGAATATTGCGTGTGTGTTGAAATGATTATAACCCTGATATGGCTCTACGCAGTCGGCTGGGCTATAAACAAAAAAAATAATAACGTGACAGGTCTCCATCTTCAATAAGCAGTAACTGTTGGATCCACTGCCTGTCTGTGTCATACTGAACAGTCTTGTGACGATTTATCACTATCAGTCTGACTTGTTACAAGCTTTTCATGGCTGTAACGATGGATGGCAATATTTGAAAACAAGTTAGAGGCCTAGAAACATTGATTGCTCTATGAAACACTGTAATTTAATAAGTCAGCTTCTAAACTGTTAACAAAATCATTTGCTTTGGGAAAACATTTCTTTCTTAATGTCGCGAGATTTCCATCAAAAGGCTGACAGCTCCACTCACGTTTTTCTTGTTTTCATGTTCTCCGTCTTACTGCCTTTGAAAGGATCTTTTAGAGAGACAAGGACAAAAACTTAAGCTGTAAACTTTGGAGTCCCATAATTGTCCGATAACACTTTGAAGGATACGCTTCAATTTGATGGTAAAACTTTCAGCCTGCTAAGCAATTGTTAACCCTTTCACTCCCTCACCATATCCGTCAGCATCCTGCATTGTCATTCATGACATCAAAACAAGCACTTAAAACCTTTCACTCCTTTATCCAATCCGCTAGCTTCCTGCAGGAAGCTGGTGGATAGGTTGGGGGAGTGAAAGGGTTAAATTTTCTCAGTTGGTGGATTGGGTATGGGAGTGAAAGGGTTAATAGAAGGACCAGGACATAATTCACGGGGATTGTGTAGATTATGAGATGAGTGATTACACATACCAATGTGAAGAGAACAATGTTGTTTTTATTGTTCATTACAAATGATACTTTTTGATACATGTTCATGTAGAAAAGAATTTTAGAATTATTTAAATTTTATGTATAATAAAGTGCAGATATATGAATTCTAGTTCTGTATTGATTCTCTGCATTCAGTGAGAGAGAGACAGAGACAGAGACAGAGAGAGAGAGACAGAGAGAGAGGAAGACAGAGAGAGAGAGAGAGAGAGAGAGAGAGAAATCTGTATCTATTTTCGCAGGTCAGAGAGGGAGAGAGAAGAGTGCCAATTGAACACCATGAAAGCAAACTTCAGAGACTTGCACGCAAAAGCTATTTTCATAACACACACACACACACACACACACATGCGCGTGCAAACTTACATGCACACTTACACAAATGTTCATGTTCTGATCATATTTATTATTAATACGTAATAACAGTTTCAGATCTTATCATTCCAGTAGTGTCAATTCATACAGAGGAAGAGTAGAAAAATAAATAATTGTACAAAAATACACTTGTAGCATAGATCAAATCTGGCCCCTTGGTTATGTATAGGCAAGGAATGTCGTTAGATCCAAGTTTTTCAGAGTCCTTTATCCTTTTACTTCATCTACACTCATATATTCAACTAATGTTTTAAGTACTAATACACTGTATGCTCTGTTTAATTCAGTAACTGCCATCATCAGCGATTATGGCTAATGAGTATAAGCCATTACAAAAGCAATAAATTAGGCTGCATATATTTGTAACTTGCGTCACATATTTAATAAATTAGGCTGCATATATCCATAACTTAGATCGCATATTAATTAATGAGGCTGCATATATCTGTAACTTTGGTCACATATACACCAATCCCTTATAAAGGCTGTACATACACCAGTTTGTACTGAAGTTTGCATAAGCTAGTCCATAATTCACAATAGCATATGTTTCAACATTTTTTTCAAAAATACATGCTAACATTACACATAATATTAATGACTACAATTTAACTTCACATTTTAAAGATGAAAAATTGTAAAACATAATCTTTACACATGTACATACTGTATTATATATATATTACAATTTTGGACGGATTGATAATGACTGGTTTTAGAAATGTGCATGTCATGTTCACAAAATGAATATTATGTCGGCTTCAAACATGAAAGCCGGTCAATTTGGTAAAAACAAAACTTACCCCTTTTTTTACAATACAAAATCCCCACCCCCTCCTCTTACAAACAACAAAGTATTCAAATTGTATTTATATACAAACACAAAGATCATGTCAATATCTAGGGAAATCTGTACATACACAACACACAAATACAACACACATAACATACATACACACAACACAAACACACATACATACACACAATACTCACAGCACACAAAACAACCACACATACAACACCAAACACACACACACACACACACACACAACACAAACTCACACACACCTACAAAAACCATCATTCCAGGTCAAGCTTTCACACACTCAAATGAACAAGTACGCCTTTTTTATGCATGCTATGTAAAATGCCCATTGTCCAAAAAGAATACCATTTGCCAAGGTAATTATAGCATTCGTTTTGGGATACTGTTGTTAAATATGTAAACATGCTGCAAACAAAATTGCCTGTGCTGTCTGTACACAAGAAGCTAGAGTCACCACACAATCATCAGTACCTGTCAAGTTAATCCATAAACACGACTGGTGAGTCCCTCAGGAGTGAGGTGCAGTTAGACAATTCAATGCCTTGGTCTAGTGGTGCCTACTCATCTACCTCACTGCCCTAAACCTGTTCAGAAATCCCTTCACAGTTGGCAGACTGAATATGGCCTGATGACTGATACTGTGCCTTAAACACCGACTCGCATCAGAAAAGATAGCTCCAGCACTTTCAGTACAAGACAGGACACTGGTTATATGGTAGTGCAGGTATCGATGTCTTCAAACCAGAAAGAAATTTTTCAAGGCTCTGTAATCTGTTTTGGTCTAAATACCAATTTCTGGTGATAAGATGTTTCAATCCATCAATGGTAACAACAAAGATCAGCTGGCTTCAGAATTACCAAGCCAAACTTGGAATGAACAAACGTTTCGGAAAGATCTCGCCTGCAATGTTGTTCAGAAACTCTCCAAGTCCTGAGTCTGATCCCCTAGGTGAATCCCCCCTCCCCACACTAAAATGAAAACGAAAATATGTGGGCCAAGGGAGGAGAAGACTGGGATTCTTTTCAAACCTATTCATGTTAACAAGTCATAGTTTTCTCCTTGTTGACTGCCATGCAGTCACAACTTTTGAAAATAAACATGCAACACACTCTGTGGTTTCATTCCTTCTAAAGTAATATCCCTTTGATATAAACAAGTCTACCTCTATTCCATATCAAAAGATGGGTATTAGAAACATGTCAACTCGCATTAAAATGATCTTTCTTTTCATACCATCTGTCAAAGTTATGTACCTCAATGGAAGGGGTCGTTAGATCCAGTTTTTCAAATCAAACAATTTTTTACATTTTCTTCAGTCTTAAAGTTAAACTGTTGTTTTCTTTTTTGTTTTGTTTCATTTTGTTTTAATCAACACTATGTCAAGATGACCTACAACTTGCAAATTCTCCTTATTCCCATACTGAATAGTCATCAACATTTCACAGGAAGCTCATGCACGTACGCACACACACATGCAAACGAACCACACACAAACACAACAGCTATTCATCCAAATGAAATAGCAAACAGTCTATAACACCCAAAACAAAAGGTAGCAATCTTGTGACTTGACAAATTACATTCAAACATATGGAGACCTAATGTTTTGGACTGTTATTGCATCTCCATATTTTCTATCTCATAATGTACAACTGGCCATCATATTGCTTCAGTCTCTTAACTCCAAATTCATGTCAATATCCCTTTCAACCTCTCCCCTTTTTTAAGGGCAACTGAACTGAACACCCACCTACCCCCCCCCCCCCCTCCAATATTTTCAACCTTTCATTTTTTTTTTTTTTTTTGTCAATGCAGCATGCAGATCTTAATATTTACTTGGATACGTTGCTCTATCCTTTGTGTCCAATGTGCACCCTTACAGAAAACAACTGACTGTCCTTTTTAACTGGCGATCAATTTGTCCCCTAAATATAGGCCCCACACACAGCCTAGAAAACTGTCAAAAACTTTTGTCATCTAAACACGCGTGCAGGTGCAAACCATGTGAACCTTTCTCCAGTTTCAGAAAGAACATGCAACAAGTGCTGTTTTAACATTTTTCACAACAATTCAAGCAACAAGTGTGTAACACCATGATGTGTGAAATAACAAACGTTCTTTGCTTCAATATTACCCAGCCACACTGAGGGAGTATGTATATATATACATAATCTGTATCATGGGTCGTATGAGGCAAACCCTAAATTAGGTCCATAGATAAGCCACACCCTTACAGACACTGCAATATTTTCAACACTAATCCCACCGACAGTGCAACATTTTCAAAACCAATCTTCCATACCTCACATTAGCTGCCAGTTCTTCATAAAACAATATTTTCCCCTGGTAACACAGCAACAGGGATGACCTTTTTATTTCTTTACTTGTTTTCGTTTTCTTTTTTCACTGATTCCTGCCATGCTTGACTTCACACTGCATGAACAATACCACTGATGCTGATCTTTTCATGGACAAGGAAAACACCTTCAGCGCTTCCTTAATTACAACATTTAACAACAAAACCGAACATGATCTTCATACACATAATCCTGGAGATTCTAGACATCAGATATACGACCTCATACAAGTGTCAGGTGTGTGTGTGTGTGTGTGCAGTTTTAATATAAAACGTGCCTATAACTTTTCTCACTCGGATTTCAGCAGATCTAGCCTGAGATAAAAAATAAAAAGTGTCCACCCCAAACAGCGATGGCTATAAAGGTAAACGTACGCCTGGATGAGAATGCTTCACTCTTCCCCCAAAATTCACGTTAGAAAACAAAAGTCAAGTCTGGAAAAAAACTATGATATCTGTCATTGTCTGTGGTCTCACACATGTTACAAAATGGTCTTCCACATTGCATGACATCATTAACCAGTTCAGTGCCTATAAGCCGTCAGCTGACGTTGCACAAAAGGTGTTGCTATATTGCCTAAGAGCCGTCCGCTGACGTTGCAGGAGTTTTCCGATTTTTCGTTCACAACTGTGTGAGCCAGTCAGCACACAGGAACGCTGCACACTGAACTATATGTGTCTACAATATAAAAATAGGATGTAAATTAGGATACGTCATAGGGAAGACACCTTTATTGTCGCTAATGATTTGGTAACTGGACCACGTGAAGTGGAGCACAATGGCGACGCAACCTTCGACAAGCCGAACGGTGGCTCACGTCAGCGGACTTTCACGACTCTAGAGGCCGTTCAAATGATTTTACAGCATGATGACGATGAGAGAATTTGTTATCTGATGATTCGCTTCAACATGAGGGTGGAGAAAGTAACAATGACCACGCCAACATTCAACGCTTGCTGGCTGAATCGATGCAAGCAGACGATAACAAGTACGAGTCAGACCGCGACTGCCGTGGTCAGTGCGAGTGGCGAGCGCGCAGGCCGTGACACTTCGGACTTTGGACCCAACAGCAATGAATGTGATGGTACATGGTGAGATGGGTCACGCACGTGTTCGTGGTGTGGGAAGGGGGGAAGATGAGAAGGGGAGAGGTGCAGAGGAGCTGTGCCCCAGTTAGACGGCATGGCAGGGGGCGTGGCGATCAGCGAAGTGTTTCGCTCACTGAAAATCTGTTGGCCTCCAAATGGACAACAGTCATTCCTCAATTTTTATGAAATCCAGGATTGAAAGTGGGAACTGGTGACGTGTGCTATGCTTTTTCAAGCTGTTTCTGACTGATGAGCATGAGCTGATTGACTTATTTGAATAAGGATTCTGATTCTGGGCTTATTTTCTCTTGTTTTGATTGCAGAACCTGAAGAACAGAGAGAACCAATTCATGAGTGTCATGTAGTTTGACTGTTCAGTGTCTGAGTACACTGACTGTCATGTAGTTTGACTGTTCAGTGTCTAGTACAATCACTTTTATGTTTACCGAAACCAGGTCTATCATTGATGGGATGGTTACTTACTTATTTGTCTGCATGGGTTTAGTATCGTTTCATGAACATTTTATGATGTCATATGTTTTGTTTTCATTTATGTATGTAAACTGACAACAAACAAGTCATTTTCAGCTGTTTTTTTGTTTGTGAGTGTTGGGTATCAATCTGTAGAGATGGAAACTTACTTTTTAGACAACACAAAAAAATTATATCCACTTTGGAATGCCTGGACAGGTCTTTGCAATCAAGCTAAGAGAAAAATAAACAGATTCAGAATCCTCGTTCATTTTCCTTCAAAAAAGACTTATGTTTCTTTGTTGTATCTCTTACAGTTTTTGCACTAGAATTTTTTGTTAATTATTACCCTCGAATCCTCAAAATTCCCCGGCAATGGGGAAGCACATGTTTACGTTTTTCTCTGGCACTGAAAGGGTTATTAATATGTACCAGCCATACAAACAAATATACGCAAAGAACACAGACATTTACATATCTATATGCTTCTACTCTACATGCATACATACAGACATGTTACACACAGCCACGATCAACAGAGATGCATGCTACATACAGTTAACTGACATACTATCCAACGTATACTGTCACATACAGACATACACAGATAAGTCATTATGACCATACTATCACAGACATGTTCACACAAGCACACCACTACTGATGCATACCATCAGAAGCATACTATCACAGTGTTGATATTGTCACAGCGCGGAACCTGAGAAGTATCAAAAGTAAGTAGGCACAGGACCTGTCTATCTACACCCTGCATCTTGTGGCAAGGTCAAGGGCCCCTTTACTAACAGTGGCAACAAAAATGTGACAAGCAAAAAGGTAACAAAAATTCTTTAAATCTTTCAGTCAGTGAAACAATTAGTTTAGTGCAACACACTGTGAAAAACTGCCATATTCTGTCTTTTCATATACAGCTCTCATAGTGACCCAAGTTTCAGTGGGTTTGGAGGTGAGTTTGCAAGTTGAAATGAAAGGCATGGGAAGAAGTAACAACAACAAGATACAAAAAAAAAAAGAAAACAAAAACAGAAACAAAACTTCAAATAACACATCTGCTTTTTTTTTCACAACTAACAAATTCCATGCTGTAACATTGGAAATGCCCCATGCCAACTATACAAGTGGGCAAGACAATTCTGAACTCGCTAGGTGACTGTAAGTATCCTAGATTTAAACTTGGAGCCGTGGTAGTATACATCACACGTATACTATATGTGCATGCGCATAATTTTCCAATTTCCGCAGACAGAACTCACTCCTATCAGTTCTGTTCAAGTTTTTGTGTAAGCTTACAATGTGTTGGTGATTCTCTCCAACTTGATGGCCAGTAACCTGTCAATGCCATAAAATGGTTAGCGCAAGAGACTACAGACTGGGAGATTAGGGGTTCGAATCCCCATCAGTCATATAAAAGTTTTTTGTGAGATTTGTTCAGCCCCAATCAGTTCCTACCCAGCTGATTAAGCTATGGGCTTGTTGGGAAGACTGGGACCACATAAACAAGTCTCCTCCACTTTGTGGATGCGTCAAATTTCCTGAGCACACCTCAGGTGTATTCTGGCCTGGTATGACAGCAAGTGTATCACACAGCCAAGTCAAGCAGTCTCAATTCAACATGGAACTCCAGATCCTCACGATCGTCAAAAAGTGTGCCAGATTCTGTGGCCCTTCATGCCCTGCTCCCCTGGTGACCTCTCTGGAGAAATGTTGGAGAGCTGAAACGAGTGGTGTGAGTGTAGTGACACAGGAACAGTACAGATGATGTGCCATGGGGTAAAAAAATTCATGGGCACTATTACAGGTATCATAAACAGTCAACCTAATGAAATGTAACATTTCTTTCAATCAGCCTCAGTTTCCTGCAAGTGAGTCTAATGCTTTTTATTCCTGTCCTCCAACAACCTGGGTGAATCCTTTACAATTCCCATTTTGTGACCTGTTCCACTTACCCCTTCCCATTCCTTGCCACAAGATGCTTCCCACAGACTTTCCCATCAGGAAAACCCATTGCCATTTCCCAGCCACTGTAAGACTGAAAGCTGAGCCTGTCCTGCGATCACATACAATTATTGTCAATTTTGCCCTTTTTTTCGTTTTAGTTTAAAGGACTTAGACGAAAAGTATTTCTGTCAAGGTTTTGTTTTCTTTTTTGTTTATTTTTTTCATATCACTGTAATTTTGTTGTGACCAAAGGACAGGCTACAGCAAACTATGGTCCGTGCCCGACAAAATGACAAAGTGAGCTTTCCGCTAGACACACCATATCTATGCCTTGTGACCAACCAGAAAAGAAGAAAAAGACATGAAGCACTTCTGTGGGCCATTCGGTCTACAAAGGACTACACTTCAGCTATGTGTTCATCTACAATGGACGGTGGGTAGACTGTTTCACTAGAAGACACGAGTACAGACAGTTTTGTCTACTCTGGACGGAAGGATGGACGGCTGCTTTGTTCGAAAAAGACTGACTGGCCTCTGCTGCACTGAAATAACACTATCACAACATGGACTCCTCACCACCACACCTCAACAACATTGTCAGAAAGGCACAAAGGGCAGAGAAATTCACTGGTCAGGGGAGCTTATCATCCCCACTCAGGTGATTATACCCACTCATGAGGGCTTGGCAGAGAAGATTTTTGCAATGCGTTTGGCTTCTTCGGCGGTGGGCAGTTGTCGACCTTTGGCAGAGACAGTGGCGTTAAATTTGGCGGTCATGGAGCCTGCTTTCTTCAGTCTTTGGATCAGGTCTGCAGAGGCCTGGGCTTTGTTTCTGGATTTCTGCAACACAGCACAATGCCTTGAACTATCGCAGTCAGCTTTGGGAATACACACACAACCAAAAAAAAATGCATTACAGCCATAATCCAGTCTCTTAGAGGTCCAACAATGACTGTCCACATGAAGTTGCAAACAATACTTATTGTTCTAATTTCAATTCTTCATATTGTATACAGAAGTGGAAACAAATTAAACCTTACTATATTCATTTCATTTATTTCTGAAGTGATTACTGTATACTTTTGTTTCCTGATTAACATATAGATTTATTTTCAATAAAAAAAAAGTTAAACTGACCCGAGCATTACAAGTAGACTCTGTATAAGAATGAAGAGATGTTGTTACCTCACAACTGAAAGACAATGACGACAATAACAATTGATTCTCTTACTTTCCAGCAGGAAAAGTTCCTGGTCAATCGCTATTTCTGATTTACATATCTGTTAAGAATTACAATAACAACAGTGCTACATCAGTACACACAGAATTCAGAAAACATGGAAAACTTCACTGACCTGTGTTGTGTCATCATCATGGCCTGCAGCAGCCGCAGCAGAGGTGGCCAGTTGCAGCGCCCTCATGGATGCCTGCAGCTGATCTGTGGGAAGGAAGAACTCCGGCATTGTGGCTGCCTCAGAAAGACCATGACCTTGTGTGGAGTCCAACAAGGACAGAGCCTCACGTTCATCCTGCGAGGACTTGGCTCCGCTCTCCAGTCCGCTGTCTTCTGTGGTGGCTGTGATGCTCTGGCAGGGTTCCCTCCCTTTGGCAGCTCCTCTGGATTTGACAGGCACAGCCCTGGCCCCAGCATTGTACTGGTAATCCAGCTCTTCTTCCGAAGAATCATACCCTCCGTTCATCATCGGCGGCTGGTGAGGGGCTGCAAAGAAGTTGGACACTTCATCCGACCGTGCAGACACTGGCTGGGCTCCATTCATCTCCACTTCATCCTCCGAATGCTCAGAGTACACTTCCAGTTCTCTCCTCTGGCCAGCGCTGTTGGCGGAAGATTGGCGCGAAGGTCGACTGCTAGCAGTGTCCGGATTGTGGGAGGAGCCAGACGCAGAGGACGCAAGCTCCACGTTAGACAGTAAGTGACGCGGCGGTCGCACGGTGGGGTGGAAGGATGAAGCAGTGGAGTAGAGTTCAACGTTCGACAAGAGGTGTGAAGGGTGGGCTAAGCCAGTAGCATCACCTCTACCCAGGTGAGGGGGCAGGTCACTGTTCCGTCCTCCATTCACCAACACATGTCCATTCACATTTCGCCTGCCCGCCCCTCGTTTGTGTCTGGCCCCGCTGTTGACAGAGGTCAGGGTGTCAATGAGCTCCACGTTGGACAGCAAATGCATGCTCCCAGGGGCCTGGCCTTCTGATGGTGTAGAATCTGCATGAGCCACTCCGTTAACTCGAGGTGTTGACGTCTCAGACTCTGCATCTGCCACTCCGTTGACCCGCGGTGTGTCCGCCTCACTGTTATTTCCCCCTTCACTGGTGGGCAACTCCAGGTCTAAAGAAAGCAGGGAAGCGTTCACAACACCGGACTGGGGGAAGGACAGCACCCCCGACTGACTGTGGGGGTGAGGGTGGGGGTCCTGTGCCGGGTCCCCACTCTCCTCCAGCCAGCTGTCAATGAAAGAGTTACGTTCACGTTCCATGGTCGTCAGTTTGCTCTCCCCTGTTTCTCTGGGCAGGTGTTCAGTCTCTATCCTCTCCTCCTCCTCTGCTTCTTCATCTTTCTCTTCCTCCTCCTCCTCCTCTTCATTGTGGTTCTCCTCCTGACCTGTGTGCTGGCTTTTCTTGACCCCCAGCCTGTCCGAGTCACCCTGGTGGTGAAGAGCCACACCGGGCCAAGTGCTGACACCTGCATCACCTAAGGGCAGGTCATGAGGAGGGGAGAAAATGGGCGGCAAAGTTCCGCAATGCTGAGCAAACTGTCGCATCATGCCCGATACGTCGTTGATTCTGCGTGGCGTGATGGTCTCCACATTGCTTCCCTCCTCCTCCTCCCCTTCATCCCGCTGATTCTCTTCCTCCTCCTGGTCCAACATGGCGCGGTAATGGTGGTAACTGCCAAACATTTCATCGTCATCTGAGTTATCTTCGCTGTTGTAGTCCACAGGGTTGTGGTGATAATCCTGTGGGAACGCATCCTCTCTCTTGTCTGTGTCTGCAACATACCACACACCTTCATATGTCATCAGAATTCATTCTCAACTGCAACAACCGTGTTGTTCATCACTCAGAAGCATTTGAACACATGGGGGATAAGAAGGCAAAGCCTGAATGGGGGCTGAAAGCTTCCGAAGCCCCAACAGGTGCATATGAACAAACCACCATGTGAAAAACATATCGATCACAGACATAAAGTGAGAAATCAGTAATGCACTTTGAGGCATGCTATCTTAATCTTAGTCCGCCACCCAGTGTACACAGCCGTGCAGAGGGCCCAGAACTGCAATAACAGAATTTTTGTAGCTTTGGGATGTATAAAACATGCAGACTGATTGCTGGTATGATCACCAAAGAAATCACAAGTTGCTAGTCTCTCTAACACTGACAAAACACAGTCTCTCCCTCTCCTCTTGTCTTTCTCTTGTCATTGTTATTTTTTGTTTAAAGCCCAGCCGACTGCATACAGCCATATCAGGACCATAACCGTTGCAATGCACATACAATACTTCAACAGGAAAAAGAAAACAGAAAATAACGCACACATATCAATGCATTCGCACACATGATCTAAGATGTCCTTGGTGTTGACCACTCCATCCAATTTATCACACAGGGGATATAAATTCATACCTGAATACAAATTTATTCATAATGAAAGATACTAAAGCATATATAAAAATAAGCCTAAATTACCTAAAATTGCTTCCGCATATCTCACTTCCCCAGAGCCAAAGATGCACTTAATACATGTACCCAATTATCAATCCAAAGATAAAGTATGTAAGACTTTATCAAACACATATAGCTGAATGGACCAATACGGCAGAAAATAATAGGAAGAAGCAACAGAAAGCAAAGGAATAAGGCAGAGACAAAGACAGTGACAGAAACAAGGAAATGTCTCGCACCGAATTTCAAGAAGGTGGGGGTACTATTTATATTGAAAGAGCCCCCGGCATCCCCATGGGGGAAACCTGTCTTTCTCAGCCACAATGGAAGTTACTAATCTGATATTGAGCTATAGCCTAATCAATAAATCATGACTCCTCTCTCACCTGCCCTAGGGGTGACCTCCTCCTCCTCCCCTGCAGGTAGACATGTCAGTGACTGCACTTTCTGCACCCTGCCTGGGGCACTTCCTGTACCACTGGAGTCGCTGGGCACTGCTGCCATGGGCTGGAACCCCTGACTGGTCTGTGAGTTGCTGGAGAAGTCCCTGGGCGACCGAGGAGTCGTGGCACCTGGAGGGGACTCATCCAGGAACTGCACTTCCACCGCACTGGATGAGGATCCTGTTGCACAGCATCAGTCAAGGATTTCAGGTAAGGTGACAGTGAAATAGGCTGTGGGTGTGCAGTGTAAGAATTCCTCAAAAGACTTTCTAGGCTTCTTTAATACCGATTTTTCTTTTCTTCAGAAAATGTTATAAGCTCACGTCAGAAAACACACCATGTATGAAATGTGCCTTAAAATATGGAGTAAATCATCTCATTATTATCGACAGAGTATGACACTTCCATGACATTTATTTTAAAAACAAAATACATCTTTGTATCTTGCGTTCTACTGGTGCATGTATAATGTTTTCTTGAAAGAAAAATAAACTTTAATGCAATGGGATCCCCACCCTCACCCCAAAGAAGAAACAAACAAAAAAAGACTACACCACAAATGCTTACCTGTCTGTTATTGCTATTTGAGATACCTTTTCTGCCAAGAATAATCTGTAGAGATTTTTTATTGCTGTGATGTTCAGTTAGAGACTATTTCGAACAGAAAAAAACAACAGAAACTTCTAAACAAAAACCACATATTGGAAACAGATAAATCTGAAAAACAGAACAGAAATACTATTCTAAGTACTTCATTCTGATATATGTATGTCTTGTTAAGACTGATATATCATCTTCAGAAAAAATACTATAGATGTAGGGCTATGCTCTAAGGCACTCAAATGTACAAAGATCTATATGAATACAACACAGCAACACAACACAACAGTCACGTGCAGTCTACACACACATACAGTTACACACACATACCTGAAGGAGGCAGAGCAGACAAGAGTTTCCCACCAGATCCACCAGCATCCCCGAACATGACCTGTTTGTCACTGCGCTGACTGTCAGGGGCATCCTGCGACTTGCCAGTGTTGTTGCCAGAGAAAGCTCCTGAATCCACAGCATTTTGTGACGTATTATCCTCGGATGTGGTCACATTTTGATGCTGGCTTGTGTCGGAAGTGATCTCCCTTGTCATCAGCAGATGCCGGCTAATGTCGGACAACACTTCGCGAGTTGCAGTGAGGGAGGAGGTGGTGTGGATGGTGCTTAGACCAGAGTGAGTGCCCGTCAGGATGTCGGCGGACCGAGCACTGGCTGGCTGGTTGGCATCAATGTCAGAATCCTCCATTGACAGCCGAAGACGAAGGCGCTGTGTCATGCCATCCAGGTCCTGCAGTTGTTGCCTGATCACACAGCACAATCAATCACAAAATTATACACACACAGGAGGCAGAAAAATGGAAATTGTCAAAATACTGATACTGTTTATCAGTTAAACTGTATTACAGACAAATACTTCAAAAGTGACTGGTAGGACAAGTTTAAGAGAATAGTATCAATCCAGACTACAGACAAAAATGAACTCAAATTATATTTACATATTTGGCTGCTGCTGTTTCCTTTAAAAAGAACTCAAATTTTAATAGCAAAGAGTTATCTATTTTTTCATTACTGTTGCTGATATTCTAAAACTTTTCTAAACAAGATTTTTGGCAGCACTCACTCAGAACTGTCGATAAGACCAAGACAAATAAAAGAATATGCACATGTGTGCACACACACACACATACACACAGACTTTTTCACATACACACATGCACAGACACACTCACATACACACACATTTTTCACATACACACATGCACAGACACACATTCTCTCTCTCTCTCACAGACACACTCTTTCACATACATACATACACAGACACATTCTCTCTCTCTCTCTCTCACGCGCGCGCGCACACACACACACATGCAGACACACACCCCAATCCCATAAAACCACATACTTGAGGGAAGAGAACAACATGGACTTGGAGGAATTGGCGGCAGCGGCAGCAGCAGGAACAGGGAAACGTGGCTGCCAGTGAGACGGGACAGTGGGCAGAGAGGTGGGCCCTGCCCGGCTGATATTGTCATTGTTGTTGGTGATGGTGGGCAGACTGGACAGCGCAGCTAACGATGTAGGGAGGAAGTTGAAGCCAGCAACAGGTTCACCAGTCAAACACATTGAACCTCCTCTCTGTTTAAACACACACATAAAGCACCATGGTTATCATCAGCACTTTGGTTATCACCACAGCAATAGATCCATTACAACAACACTGAAGTGTTTGAGACTACAGGACATTCTCTCATTCTGCTGCAACATTCTGGAACTCGCTCCCCACTGATGATGTTATTCTCCCTCCTTTCCAAGTTTCAGGTCTGCACTACAATCTCATTTCTTCAAAAGACAGATGATACTCAACTCCACCTAAAATACTGAACTGCTACCTGTCACCATGGTGTTTATTTTTTAAAAGGCAGGAATGAGCGCAGGATGTATGACCTACGTGTAACCTGCACACACTATTTCCTGCAACAAACCTGAGTACAAATGCATAAACATAACTAAGCACACAAAAACATACATAAAAACTGGCCAATGTTAGCGGTACCTAAAACTGCCACGAAGCCGTTCACATTTCCGTGACACAATATATATGTACCTAGTTATCAATTCTGATAGAAAGTATCTAAAACGTCATTGGAAAACATAGGAGAAAGGCAGAGATAACACAAAACAAGGAAGTAAGAAACAGACAAGACGACAGGTAAAAGGAAATTTCTAGCACAGAGTTCCACGAAGGTGGAGACACTGTTTACAATGAAAGAGACCTGGCATCCCCACAGTAGTTCACATTATGTACCTAGTAGGGTATCAAACTGTTTCATGTCTTGAAAATATACAGAAATGTGACAAATACAGCCAGTCTGTTCAGAGACTGTCAATATGTTTGGTTGGCTGACAGACTGAACGACAGCATGCAGTTATATTTTGTGCACACATTCATTCAATCAATCATTCATTCATTATTTGTTAGCTCAATTATTTATTCATTTATCTAAAAAGTTCATTTATTCATTCATTTATTTAAACATTTATTCATTTGTCAAATCATCCATATCTATTTTAGCAAAATGTACAGACCACATATAAGGTAATCATGTTAAATGTGTACAAATAAATCAAGGTGTGACTCACAGATGATAGCATGCTGACAGAGGGTCCTCCAGTGGCCGCAACACTGTTCCCAGAACCAGACAGGTCCACAGGTGTGATGCTTACCTGAAAATACAGTCATACATCATAACGTTGAACAGCAAAACAATACTAAAAGGAATTTCTTGTTATTTAAATTTGCAAGCTGCAATTCTTACATGCACTTAAATATGCAAGTGGGCTTTATGTATACGACCGTTTTTCAAACCCCGCCATTTGGGTAGCTGTACTGAGATTTCTGGCAATATGTACGCTGAGCGTTTTGTTTTCTATCAGCCACAGAACACTAACAGGATTTCGTTGTGTCGTTTGATTTTCTGCATGCACATACACATAGAGTTAGGCTCTACCCATATCTGCACTTATGCTGACCTGGGAAATTGATAATCATCTTCAACATTTACCTAGCAGGTGATATTCAACCAGGTATGAACACAGACCTTCCAACTGAAAGACACGCATCCTAATCACTTGACAATAGTGCCTGTCATATTGACAATAGTGCCCGTCATATTGACAATAGTGCCTGTCATATTGACAATAGTGCCCATCATATCGACAACAGTGCCTGTCATATTGACAATAGCGCCCGTCATATTGACAATAGCGCCTGTCATATTGACAATAGTGCCCATCATATTGACAATAGTGCCTGTCATATTTGACAATAGTGCCTGTCATATTGACAACAGTGCCCATCATATTGACAATAGTGCCTGTCATATTGACAACAGCGCCTGTCATATTGACAATAGCGCCCGTCATATTGACAATAGTGCCTGTCATATTGACAACAGTGCCTGTCATATTGACAATAGTGCCTGTCAATTAACAGCGCCTGTCATATTGACAATAGTGCCTGTCATATTGACAATAGTGCCTGTCATATTGACAACAGTGCCTGTCATATTGACAATAGTGCCTGTCATATTGACAATAGTGCCTGTCATATTGACAACAGTGCCTGTAGTGCCTGTCATATTGACAATAGTGCCTGTCATATTGACAATAGTGCCTGTCATATTGACAATAGTGCCTGTCATATTGACAACAGTGCCTGTCATATTGACAATAGTGCCTGTCATATTGACAATAGTGCCTGTCATATTGACAATAGTGCCTGTCATATTGACAATAGTGCCTGTCATATTGACAATAGTTCCCGTCATATTGACAATAGTGCCTGTCATATTGACAACAGTGCCTGTCATATTGACAATAGTGCCTGTCATATTGACAATAGTGCCTGTCATATTGACAACAGTGCCTGTAGTGCCTGTCAATTGACAATAGTGCCTTCATATTGACAATAGTGCCTGTCATATTGACAATAGTGCCCGTCATATTGACAATAGTGCCTGTCATATTGACAATAGTGCCCATCATATCGACAACAGTGCCTGTCATATTGACAATAGCGCCCGTCATATTGACAATAGCGCCTGTCATATTGACAATAGTGCCCATCATATTGACAATAGTGCCTGTCATATTGACAATAGTGCCTGTCATATTGACAACAGTGCCCATCATATTGACAATAGTGCCTGTCATATTGACAACAGCGCCTGTCATATTGACAATAGCGCCCGTCATATTGACAATAGTGCCTGTCATATTGACAACAGTGCCTGTCATATTGACAATAGTGCCTGTCATATTAACAGCGCCTGTCATATTGACAATAGTGCCTGTCATATTGACAATAGTGCCTGTCATATTGACAACAGCGCCTGTCATATTGACAATAGTGCCTGTCATATTGACAATAGTGCCTGTCATATTGACAACAGTGCCTGTAGTGCCTGTCATATTGACCATAGTGCCTGTCATATTGACAATAGTGCCTGTCATATTGACAATAGTGCCTGTCATATTGACAACAGTGCCTGTCATATTGACAATAGTGCCTGTCATATTGACAATAGTGCCTGTATGCCTGTCATATTGACAACAGTGCCTGTCATATTGACAATAGTGCCTGTCATATTGACAATAGTTCCCGTCATATTGACAATAGTGCCTGTCATATTGACAACAGTGCCTGTCATATTGACAATAGTGCCTGTCATATTGACAACAGTGCCTGTCATATTGACAATAGTGCCTGTCATATTGACAATAGTGCCTGTCATATTGACAATAGTGCCTGTCATATTGACAATAGTGCCTGTCATATTGACAACAGTGCCTGTCATATTGACAATAGTGCCTGTCATATTGACAACAGTGCCTGTCATATTGACAATAGTGCCTGTCATATTGACAAAGTGCCTGTCATATTGACAATAGTGCCTGTCATATTGACAACAGTGCCTGTCATATTGACAACAGTGCCTGTCATATTGACAATAGTGCCTGTCATATTGACAACAGTGCCTGTCATATTGACAATAGTGCCTGTCATATTGACAATAGTGCCTGTCATATTGACAACAGTGCCTGTCATATTGACAATAGTGCCTGTCATATTGACAATAGTGCCTGTCATATTGACAACAGTGCCTGTCATATTGACAATAGTGCCTGTCATATTGACAACAGTGCTGTAGTGCCTGTCATATTGACAATAGTGCCTGTCATATTGACAATAGTGCCTGTCATATTGACAATAGTGCCTGTCATATTGACAACAGTGCCTGTCATATTGACAATAGTGCCTGTCATATTGACAATAGTGCTTAGTGCCTGTCATATTGACAATAGTGCCTGTCATATTGACAACAGTGCCTGTCATATTGACAATAGTGCCTGTCATATTGACAATAGTGCCTGTCATATTGACAATAGTGCCTGTCATATTGACAACATGCTGTCATATTGACAATAGTGCCTGTCATATTGACAAAGTGCCTGTCATATTGACAACAGTGCCTGTCATATTGACAACAGTGCCTGTCATATTGACAATAGTGCCTGTCATATTGACAACAGTGCCTGTCATATTGACAATAGTGCCCGTCATATTGACAATAGTGCCTGTCATATTGACAATAGTGCCTGTCATATTGACAATAGTGCCTGTCATATAAAAACTTGCTCAAATAAGCATGTGCATGCACACGCGCGAGTGCACATACACACACATGCGCGCGTGCACACACCACACACACTCTCTTTCAAACTCACACACACACATGTACACACACACTCTCACACACATTCTCTCTCTCTCTTTCACATACAACTCATTCTCTTCTCTCTCTCACACACACACACATACACACACAAATTCACTCTCTCTCTCTCTCTCACATACACACACTCATTCTCTCTCTCTCTCTCACACACACACATTTCCCTGTAATTTGCATACACATACACACCACACTTTCTTAGCCTTCGTGCATTTTTTCCCTCAATATTTTGCATTTCTTTATGCTCTTTCTCTTTCACTTTACTTAACCAGCTGTCTCAGTCAATTGTTTCACGTTGCTTTTGAAATGTAATATCAACTTTATTACAACAAGGACTGATGAAAAATATGAATATTCTTATCCACTGTTCTCATAAATTGGCAATTTTGATCTGTCACACACACACACACATACACAAAGTGATACCTTGATCTGTCACACACACACACACACACACACACACACACACACACACACACACCTTGATCTGTCCCCGGCTCTGTCCATTAAGGTCAACTATGTTATACCAGCCACAGATCTGTCGAAGGCCAGAGTTCAAAGGGCAGAGGTCAACCGACACAAAACCCAGCACACGGTCACAAGACTTGTCTGCAAATAATACAGAACAACTTTGTCACCCACTGTATTAGTGGTGTGTGTGTGTGTGTGTGTGTGTGTGTGTGTGTGTGTTGTGTGTGTGTGTGTGTTGTGTGTGTGTGTGTGTTGTTGTGTGTGTGTGTGTGTGTGTGTGTGTGTGTGTGTGTGTGTGTGTGTGTGTGTGTGTGTGTGGTGAGAGTGAGTGAGGGGAGGGTGGTGTGTGTGGTGTGTGTGTGTGGTGTGTGTGTGTGTGTGTGTGTGTGATGTGTGTTGTGTGAGAGAGACAGACAGACAAGACACACAGAGAGAGACACAGAGAGAGAGAGAGAGAACACAGAGAGAGATGAGACAGTGCGAGAGAGAGAGAGTGTGTGTGTGTGTGTGTGTGTGTGTGTGAGAGAGAGAGAGAGAGAGAGAGAGAGAGAGAGAGAGAGAACAGAGATGTCATACAGCGAGAGAGTGTGTGTGTGTGTGTGTGTGTGAGAGAGAGAGAGAAAGAGAGAGAGAGAGAAATGTGATAGAGAGAGAGTGATGTGAGAGACTCAGAGAGAGAGAGAGAGAGAGAGAATGTGTGTGTGCGTGCGTGTATGTTTGTGTGTGTGTGTGTGTGTGTGTGTGTGAGTGTGTGATGAGTGTGTGTGGGTGTGAGAGTGTGTGTGTGAGTGTGTGAGAGAGAGAGAGAGAGTGTGTGTGTGTGTGTGTGTGTGTGTGTGTGTGTGTGTGTGTGTGTGTGTGTGTGTGTGTGTGTGTGTGTGTGTGTTGTGGTGTGTGTGTTGGATGGGTGGGTGTGGGTGTGAATGCCTCTTTTTTTCCACCACACCTCCCAATACACCAAAACTAAGACCACTATGAGAGCAGGACATGAAAGGCCACAGAATCTGGGACACTTCTACACAACGCCACGACTAAGAAAAATGAGAATGGGGAAGACAGTGACGATACTATAGAATACCATGTTGGATTGAGACTGCCTGACAAAGCAATATTTTACTCATATTTCATAATATATTTTGGTGTCATCCAGGACCAAGAGATACACCAGCGGCTGCTGGACAGGAAATTTGAGCAACACCCCTAATGAAGCATCTGTAAAGAGGGTGTTACTCAAATAGTGGTCGCAATCTTCCTAACAAGCCTCTAGCACACAGGACTCTGTAAAGGAGTCTAGTAGAGGTCCAAATATCCTAACTGATGGGGTTCAAACCCAAGATGTGCAATGTACTAACCCCTTCACCAAACTGACTTCATTACCTGGTTGCTTGCTGCCACCTTCAGGTTTGTGCCACACTTTTAACACCAAGTTCTGCAACATGACGAGACAACAATTTAATAACTACTGTACTACTGCCTGATCTGCATTTCTGAGGATGCATACATGCATGCACACACACGCACGCACGCGCACACACACATACATGTGTACTAAAAAACTACATACAAGTAAAAAAAATTACATACAAGTGTGACTTACTAACACTGACTGGACACACTGAGCAAGAATATTACCCAGGGAATGAATAAATCATATATGATTGGACAAAACACATACATTTACAACCATGCATGCACACACACACACACACACACACACACATGCATACTCTCTTCACCCTCTCATGAAAGGTAGATCAAACACACACCTATTACATACATACATACGCACATATTCTCTCTCTCTCTCTCTCTCTCTCAATGTCAAAGGCACACATCACCATTACTGCCACACCAAAGAAGTAGGAAAATAAACCTGACATCAACCACCATCACAACACAACTCCACCATACTTCACCATGTACTCACTTTGCTGTTGTTAGTAAGCAGGTCATTACTGAGGGCCACCTCAGCAGCGTAGTCCCATACAGGATCAGTGGTATTAGGCACAATGTCACTGTAAGTGGGTGACTTTCTTTCCGCTGACTGGTACGAAATGTAAGTGGTTGGTGCCGTTTCCCCTGTTCTGTACACAGATGTGGTGTGGTTATATGTAACTGTTACTTTTCTTATTTTATATTTTTAAATGGAAAAACTTGCTTTGCTGGAATTAGGGTTTTATCCAGCTAACCACAATCTGTATGATACAATGAAGCAGGATAATCAGGTCACGAAATAATTTTTTAAGAAAAATCTGTTTTTGATAGCGTTTTAACTAATTAGTCAGATTCTTTTGTCCTATCTGATCAGCTTGTCTTATACATAAATGTGTGTGTGTATGTGTGTGTGTGTGTGTGTGTGTGTGTGTGTGTGTGTGTGTGTGTGTGTGTGTGTGTGTGTGTGTGTGCGTATGTGTATACACACACACACAGAAACACACACACACACATAAACATACTTACACATTTGTCTATAAGTGCACAAAAAAAGCAGTATCTATCCATCAGACATATCTGAACCCTGACAGTAAAAATGTTGAACAATACAGGAAGGGATGCATTTTGAACATTTTAACCTACTATTTTGGTCTGTTTACAGTCTTGCTCAGCATACTGCTCACTGTTTTCTTGACTTCTGTTGTTGTGATGTGACGTTGTGTGCTGATATCATCAAACAGTAACACATACCTGCCAGACATTCTAACAGTAGGTAAATGCAGGGCTCGCTCCACCGCCAGGTGAACAGTGAAGACCGGCCCCACATCAACCTTTTCTGAAGCACGCTTGTTTTTTCGCAGGACTCCTGGCACTGCCTGCCAGCTGGTGGAAACTGTCACAGGAATCATAATCCATGTCGGACGTTTCTCCATTTTCAATCACATCATCTTCATCGTCCAGCAGCTGGTTGCCATGGCAAAGGTTAGAGGTCAAGTGGAGTTGGATGAAGGCCCCTGCCAGGTTGCTGGTGCCTGGCTTGAACAGTGGCAACAATCCACTGCAAGTAAAACAACATGAAATAATGGAATAAGAAATAACCAAAACTAAAGACAATGAAATATAATACAATTTCAAGAATAACAGAATACAGTCCTAACTTATTTCTGCCCATTATGTCACAGGCATGTAGGGAAGCCACAAAAAATACTGTAAGATTTTAACAAACTGAAATAGAAAAATAATTAAAGTGAAACAAAGACGAGATTCCTGTAAACATTTAAAATGGATATAACCTGTTTACCAACAACATGGTGAGCGCATAGTGTTTTATGGTGGGTAATATTGGATGTTTGTACTGAATGTATGGTGTGGTAGTTATGGTGATATCTGGCTGACTTTTAAAAGAGAAAGAAAATGTTGACAGATGAACAGTAAAAACACAGCAACAGACAGAATGATAACCAACTGGTTAACAGAATAAACACAACAACAGAGACAAATGTTCACCAACTGGTTAACAATATAAATACAGCAACAGAAACAGAATGATAACCAACTGATCAACAATATAAATACAGAAACAATTTCCAAATAGAGCAAATCAAACAATCAAAAACTCCAAAGCAAAAGCAATGAAACCACAAAAAACAACACATAAACATAGTACCAACAATACGAAAACAAAAAGCAAAAACCAAAAGCAATGAAACAAATCTAGTCAACCACAAAACAAACCTACGTAAATCAAAGAGCCAAACAAAACTGACCTGATGCGATGTTGTCGGCGACGAGAATCACACAAGGGCAAAAGATCAACGTAAGCTGTGCCCACTAGTTTGTCTCGCTGCTGTGGCCTCTGACCTTTGTCCTGTGACCCATAGGTCACCCACACCTGCACTTCCAGATGTTCCTCCCGTAGGTACCTGTCAGGGTCAGTACAGGTCTATGTGAAAGAGGTATTGCCAACATACATACACACAAGCTCACATACATAAAAGTATGCACACATACACACACACACTCAAACATAGACATACTACACCCCTACACACTCACTTCATGCATATACATACACCCATCCAATATACCACCACAGCTGTTCTTTGCAATTTTTTACATTTCTGTAATTATCTTGATGCAGATCTAAAAATCTGAAGAGAATTAGTTCTGTGATTTGGGCAATGTGTATTATCATCCACATTTTGTTGCTCCTGGTCACTTTCATCCAACAGAGATCCGACTATGTCAGACTGGTGCAACTGCCTGGGTATGACCAAGGTATTGCCTGACCACCCAGTCACATATTTTATAGTATAGTGTCTTGCACTAGCTCAGCTTATGCACTTGTAAGATATGATTAAGTTATGTGTTATTAAAACGTAGCTTATCACCATAGATTTTAAGCGACTTGTTAGCTCCAGTCAGTAAGAGCACCACACTGGTAATGCACAGGTCATAGGTTCAAGTCAAGCCTTGAATGGGCCACAGTTTTACTTTACCAGAACGAAGGGTTTACACAGTTATGGCTTATGCCATGATCAGTTTGGACTCTGTCCATCACATGACATTTGTGGTATCAGTGCTACTCACTGTCCATTATGTCACTAGCATGCAGGGCAGCAACAAGGACCTTCCATTCCTGAGTCGCATCAGAGCACATAAGATTTATTCTGAGTGCATAGACACCATCCTACGAAACTGAAAGTTGACATATAGTGAAGAGACAATTATAGGGATATTCTCACCAAAGGAAGGGAGCAGTGTGAGGAAACACCATGGTGTGGCGATGTTGAACCACTGCTTGCAGTCTTTTCTCATCCCCATGTAGACGGGAGGTCCGTGACACAACCGCCGCTGTAACCATCACCCATAATACATTAGTAATAACAATAATCATAATTTTAATTCCCACAACACAAACGCATGTCAAAAGCATGTTTGTCGCACTTTATAGTAAATAAACGTTATCAAACTTTGATGTACATGAACACACTTTCAAACAAGTTTCCATAAACCACCAACATGGCTTAGGGATTTTTATCATGTGAATTTAATGTTTTGAATGTGTATATAAGAATTCCATGGACAGCAAAGAAAACAAACGAGACAGTCTTGATGGAGGCAGACACAAGAAGATCATTCATAAGGAAGATTAGGAAAAGACAGGCAACATTTGTAGGCCATTTTATGAGGAGGGGGGAATTGGAGCACCTGGTCACGACAGGAAAGCAGGAGGGAAGAGAGCACCAGGCAGACCCAGGGAGAAGATACTAGACGGACTTGCAGAGTGGCCGAGGACAAAGAGGGTGGAAGAGATGCTTGAGGCAACAAGAGATAGAGACAAATGGAAGTCCATGATCGCCAACGCCGTGCAGCAAGGCACCTGATGATGATGATGATGATACACACAGAGTGGGCTTAGGCACTAGCAGGACTAAAGACATGACAACTTTAGAGATAAAAAAAACACACACACACACAAAACTCAGCACCCTTTACCCACCACACATCACTCAAGCAGTCAAAGTCAGAACTTCCGACTGGAAGTTGAACATCCTAACAACCTGGTTATCATGTTTGTTAGACTGTCAAATTGGTGAGTGCTATTCATTGGAATAAAATGGCCAGAACTCATTGGCTCGAATGAACAACCTTCTCATACGAAAGGCTGTGATCTTGTGTCACCCAGTAAATTATAGAATAAAACATGACTCTACAATAGACTGAAAAAACAAGTAATAAAAACAATACACACATGACACACACACACACATGACACCACACACACATACGATACATACAAAACGCAAAAAAACAAATGCACACACAAGAGATATGTTCACATACCTCTGTCATAAAACTTGTAGCGGACATAGCAGCGAGCGGTGGGATCCAGGGAGGTCTGACCGGGTAACAAGACACGTGACAGAGGTACACACACCTGTTCCACCTTCACCGACACCTGGTGACTCTGCTGCTTACTGCCTGAGTCTGTGCCATCAAGAACAAGTAAAAGTCATTCACCTACACAATGTACAAGATATGTTCATCAGAAAAACTGCAAGTTGTTCAACCTCATGTTAAAAAGTCTATACCATGAAGAATAAGCATGAGCCATTCACCTACACAATGTACAGCAATATTTGTTAAAAATTTTCAACACTTGCAGTATCACTTTGGTGGCATTCTGATAGTTTTCAACTCTGCTAGATTTTCCCCCTCTTTTGCCATATTTGTTCTCCATTATTTTTAGTTTTCTTTTTCTTTTAATGCCATCAACTTGTTTTAGGCTAATACACTGTGGGGAATATGACTGGCCAAATAGAAGTTAACTTCCTTGTTACAGTATGCGACGATCTGACATGCTGCAGTATATGAAGCCAAGCCACCAATATGAAAAAAGGCAAAACAGCAGCAACAGACGGTCCCCACACAATTCCTCACTATGCTGTGCCTATACCACTTTGTGTTTCTGGGGCAAAGTTGTAGAAAAACAGCAACCCCTCTACATCCCACCTTTCCCTCCCCCATATACATAAGACACCCACCTTCCTTCTGTCAGGATTAGTCAACCAACAGAACAATCAATAGGTGACCAGCCCATACTAAACACCTATTCCACCACTTTCTGTGGGTCAGAGTTGTGAGCAAAGTGGACCACCTCCACCCCTCTCCACCCTCACACATGATCCACTCACCTTGCTCATTTCAGAAGGGTCAACAGGTGACAAATCCAGACTACGTGCCGATTCCATTACCTTCTATGGGTCAGAGCTGACTGCAAGCAAACAGACCCTACTCCACCCCTCCCTGTCCATACACACGATTCACTCACCTTCCTCCTGCCAGGTGTCCAGTTCAACAGAGGGATCAACAGGTGACCAGCCCACACTGCGTGCTGATTCCACCACCTTCTGTCGGTCAGAGCTGTGAGCAAAGTGGACCCCCACCTCTATCCCTCCCACCAATCTGGACGACGATGACGAGGGACTCTCTCTGTTAGAAGATGGGGTGTCACGGTCGGCCTGGGCCCATGTCGAAGTGGGTCTGTCGATGTGGAACCAGCCTTTGATTCCTGCAACAAAGTCATATTTTCATGACTATAGCTGCCCTCCAGGTTGTGATACGATTTCAACATAACTGGAATGTATGGGATATATTCAAGTTCAACAGTTCAAGTCATAAACCAGTTTAACACCCCTTGGAAGAAATTTGGATACAGCCATCTACAATTCAACAGGAACGGTACAAAGTTATTGATATTATTTTTGTTGTTATTGTTATTTTTTGTTAAAGTCCAGCCAACTGCACAGAACCGTTTCAGGGCTATAACCATTTCAAAACATACACAACACTTCAACAGGAAAAAACAAAAGAAAAGAAAATTAAGTACACATTCAATGCATAATCAAGTAATCTAGGGATATGCTCCTGGCATTGACCACTCCATCCAATTTATGACAAAGGGGATTAAAGAAAACAATCCTAAATACAAACTTAAATATGAATAAGGACACTAAAAGATAAAAACAGGCCTGAATTGCCTAAAATTGAATCTGCACATTATGTTTCCCTAGAGTCAAAAATGCATGCAATACATGTACCTAATTATCGATCCTAAGAGGAGGTATGTAATACTTTACCAACACATACAAGTGACAGGACCAGTAAGGCAGAAAATGACAGGAAGAAATGACAGAAAGCAAAGGAAGAAGGCAAAAACAAAGACAGAGAAAGAAAAGAGGAAATTTCTAGCACAAAATGTCCAGAAGGCACAGATAAACAGAGTGTAAATCAAAGATACTTCTAACTCTTGGCCATGAAATGTAAGCAGATGGTGTTGAAAGATGAGAAAAGTTGTGATTAGGCAAGACAGGGCAGGTAGCCCACAGATACTTCACGTAAGCTGAAAAAAAAAGGCTGGTGAGCATTTATAACATGACATACCTGCCTGCCTAACCAACAGGTGAGCCAAAGGAACGGTGCAGGTACCCAGTAACACGTCCCCTGATGTCTGTACCAGCCTTTTTCCTCCTGTTGTGTCGTCGCACTCATACTCTGTTACACCTGTAGGCACAAACATTTACACACAATTCACACATACACTTTGTAATCACTCGTCACATAATACAATAACAGAAAGGAAAAATTCTGTTATCTAAACACTGCACTATCACCAGGAATCTGTGTAAGATAACAACCCATTAGCTCACAGTCAATATGCAAACATATACTACTCAATCATAAAGCACTCAATGGTCCCAAGAGTAAATGTCCATGTTACTGTGCTATCATTAATTCAGTGATACTATCATCATCTGTTCTTGGTGGCCCCATTAGTGAAATTCATGAAAGCACCAAGATAATAATTCAGGGATCATGGATTCGACCATCAGGCTGGTAACCAGTTTTTCAGCGGCCCCATTAATGAAATTGATGACAGCACCATGCTGATAAGGCAAGGGACTGTGGGTTCACCCCTCAGACAAGCCACAGATTTTATAAAAGGCAGGTTGATTCTTTTGACAGAGCCATGGACTCTAGATCTGATGTCTTGAGTTCACTCCCAACATAAAAACTGGCCCAATCACTGCCCATTCTTATTGTCCCAATCATGTTGATGGTGTCAATTAGTGTTTCTCACGTCCCTCCCCTCCCTGTCCATTTCATGACTTTGTCAGTGTACAAGGTTTTGTGCAGGATCAAGGACTCTGCCAGATAATTTGTGGCAGATATCTGGGTGCTCTGCCAGATAATTTGTGGCAGATCTGGGTGGAGTGCATATGGAGCTGTCCAATTGCAACAAATCCCTCTTGAACAATTACTGAACTCTTGGCATGCGCTACACAGTGGCAGATGTATGCAAAAGACATTATACTGCTGCTCCTGCTGCTGTAGTTCATATTGCCACTGTTATTATATCACTATGATCACAATAAATAAGATGACGGCAACGATAAAGAAGAAAAATGACACGTACCAGGACATCCACCAGGCACCTGATGCCAGAGTTCCAGACGAACATGACCTGTCTCAAGGATGTGGGCCAGAGTACCAGGATCTTCCTGCTGGCCTGACCACAACAGCTGTACAGGGATCTCTACATGGTGACCAAACTCTGGGCTGAACGTGCGCGCCACTGTCTTGGTTACCCGTTCATCCTGTTGACATAAAATTATACAAAGTATGAAAAGCTAAAACTAGACAGCAGGATCAACTCTAGGTATTTCATATGACCAAGTAGTAAGAGAACTCTGGGCTGAATGTACTCTGTAAACCATGAATCTGTATCATCATATGGAGAACAAGGAGTAACATTTTTTTCAAACAAATGGTTTTAATTAAAAAGCACTATCTGTTACATCAGTCTTTCATCTGCCTTTCATCAAATCATGCACATGTCATTTTATGGCAGTTTTTCATTCTTTCTCTTTCATTATTCATTTGTGTACAGCTTATTTCATATTTCATGTTGAAAAAAAAAAAGAATATAACTCTAAATGGGTCAAGAGTGAGTAAATATACTTCTATCAGTATGGTAATATTAATGCTTCCATCAGTATGGTGACATCAATGTGTCACAAATTTGAGGACTGATGACAGAGAGGCAGACAGAAGGTAAAGAACTGACCTGAGTACCGAGGAAGGACAGCTGCAGTCTGACATATGTGTTGACCCCCACCTCTGATGGGTACTGCATGCCACTGTCTACACGAGCTGCCCACTCTGCTGCCGCCTGATAGACATGACCATTACCCATGTGTCAACTGGTCAACCAACATATCAAACACAACACACATTACCACATAAACAGTGTATTGTACTCATGAATCAACTGGTCAATAAACACATCGAACAATACACAGATATCAACATATAAACTGTGTGCTGTACTCATGTGTCAACTGGTCAATCAAACTATCGAACAGTACAATGACATTAACACATAAACAGTGTATTGTACTCATGTGTCAACTATCTAACAGTACACTGACATTAACCCTCTGGGCCCGAATGCGACCTACAGGTCGCAACGCTTTGTGTGACCGTATTCCGAGTGCACGCTGTACGTCGCCACAGCACAGTGGGTCAAATAGCCGGGTCTCGCTCTATTTTTATATTATCCAATCAGAATAATTCCTTCCCAGTCACTGCAGAACACTTCAATTTGCACATGGCAGCCTCCATTGTGATAGTTTGGTGTACGTTTTGTCAGTTTTCACAATGAAAAGATCAACTCCTCAACCTTCGACCTCTCGTGAGGCAAACAAGCGCCAGCGTTTTTTTACCACTGAGCAAGTGCTCGAAGCTTTGTACGATTCCGATTCAGATGAGATAACTTCAAGGTAGTCCTTTCTGTAATACTTTTACACTGTTTTTTGTGGTTGTTTGTCAGTAGTTTGTCTCTTATGCATGCATTACTACGATGGGGTAGATTTTCAGTGCACTCTGCTCAGGAGCCCAGGAATAGTGTATTGTATGGCTCAGGGGGCTAGGGCTCAAAGGGTTAACACATAAACAGTGTATTGTACTCATGTGTCAACTATCAAACAGTACACTGACATTAACACATAAACAGTGTATTGTACTCATGTGTCAACTATCAAACAGTACACTGACATTAACACATAAACAGTGTATTGTACTCATGTGTCAACTAGTCAATCAACATATCGAACAGTACACAGACATCAACACCAGTGTATTGTACTCTGTGTCAATTGGTCAATCAACATATAAAAGCACAATGACAATAATGCAAAACAGTGTATAACACTAACACATAAACAGTGCACTGTAACCACTGAGGAAGGACACAAAAAACAATGAAGTACAACAAAAAAAACAACTGCCAACTATTTCAAACTTTCGGAAAATTTAGACACAGACACACAATTCATAAAGCAAGTAACAAAGACAAATGAGAGCGTGTATGCATCTGTGTGTGTGTGTGTGTATGTGTGCGGTGTGCTTGTGTATGCTCACATGTGTATGCCTATATGTATATGCATGCAGGCCTATGTGTGTACATGTGCGTGCATATAACATGAGTATGAGTGCCAATCCAAAGTCCTGCCACTATTTCACAAAACAAAAACGGGAATTCCAACATGCATCACATTTTCAGAATTCTTCAGACTACTCTATTTCTCTCTCCTCCCTGCATTTCTGCCTCCTCAACCAACAGCCAAATGCTTTTTAATAGTCTGACTGACATATGGTTGCAAACTATAACTTCTTCTAAGACAAGATTTGATTCAGAAAGGGAAAGAGCCATATTGCGCAGGGCCAAGTCAGGACTGTGTGTTAGGTGGGGAAGAACTTCAATGAAGTGCTCCTGTAGATAGGTCACAGTGGCCTTGGTTTTAACTTTTTCACATTGTACACTAGCCCGCTAGTGTTCTCGCGGAGAACCGCAGGCGCCGGAACGCTAGGGGTATAGCGTTCAGCAAGCTCACCGCTCACAACGTAACGCTAGGATTCTAGCATCTTGCGTTAGAAAATTTCTACATGAAGCCAGTTACGGTCTAAGTTAAACAACCTCTATTATAGTATCAAGTAACCATTTCTAAATACTGTGAGAGTGATTTCCCGAGTAAAAAGTCTATTTGAAGAATTTTTCGGGCGCGAGAACAACGTCACCTGAACCGCGTGCTTCACTGAAACAAAGGCAAAATGGAGCGCCCTGCGAATGTGCGATGTCGCTGTTCACTCAGGATTGTGGAATTTTTGTGTATGTGTGTACTTTTCTGAGCTTCTGATCAAATGATACAAGTCATGGAAAATTGGTGTGTCTCTTTTTTCTGTTTCGTTTACATCTGCTGAATGGATGAAATGCTTGTCTGAAATGTTCCTCAATCATGATATTTCATTGCACAAATAACCTCAAAGCATGTCTGAACAAACCTTATACTGTAGATATCCTAAAAGAGGATTAATTACCTTTCTAACCATACCCTACATGTTGATGTTAGTCATTTAGGGCGCCTGTGAAAATTAATTCAAAGTGGCCTAAAAATGCACGTTTCCAGGAAAAGTAGTCAGTGGCAGCTGGCACGTCTGCAGGGAAGTAGGTCAAATAGCCAGCTGACGATGCCAAAGTGTTAAGGGCATTTGCACTCTCATATAAGAGGAATGTTTGCTGTTACCCACATTTGGATGCTGCTCATGGATGGACCACACAGTTTTGAGCTAAACGTTTTTCTACATAATATCTATCAGTAAGAGTAGACTTTTCAGGCAAAATTACAAGCACTACAGAGACTTGGAAATTGAAGAAAATGAAGAAATGTCTCTTCCAGTTTTGAAAACCAGGTCTAAATACAACTGGTCTTTCATCAATAGAGCCATCCACATTTAAATTGGACCATTTGTTCAGGATGCCATAGAAGGTGATTCATGTTTTCTAACCTCTTGTCACATAGTTGTAAGCAGTCCTTTGGCTCAAACATCTAAAGTAGTTGGCTAGAACTCTGAACTCTTGTTTTTTGTGTTCCTCTGTCAAAAGACAAGGTATCCATCTCACAGCCACTTTCCTCTTCTCAAAATCATACTGCAGGACCCATTCAACTGCGCCATATGAAACACCATAAGTTTCACTTATTTCATGAACTGACATATTCAGACCCTCTTACTACTCCCTTTACAAATTCATTACTCATTCTGAGTTTACTGGTACTTGTCTTTCAAATCAAATTTTCCTCATATGAAACTGTCAATCCAAAGACAAACCATCCTATATGACATGCTCTTCTCTTCATACACAACTGTCACATTAGCATAAATTTGATTAGACCCTCTCAAAGTTTGAGAAGACATGCATCTGATCTGCTCTACACTAGGATCCATTTTTCCAACCTACAGTCAGTTTCACCACATTTTCAATGATGTCATTAAGGTAAACTAGACACAGTGCAAGCTGAAAATAATTCATGTTGAATAATTCAGAAATGACAGCCTATTGACAAGACATTTGGATCAGCCCTCATAAATGCGCATACATGTATATATGTAGATACTTCACAACATACCTTGAGACCTGAGGCCCTGATGATGGAGACACAGAGACACACCTGACTGCCACTTGTCACCTGCCTGACACTGCCACTGCCACCAGTCTGACAAAACACAAAGACATATAATATCATGTAACTGTACCATGTTTTCACTGAATTAAACTTATCTAAACAAACACAATGACAATATCACCTACACTGATTACTATGTCTTCCATACCTTCCATTTAGTACAAATATAACTTAACACTCGGTTACACTTACTTGTTATGTCATCAAAATTTATTTATTTCAAAGAAAATGTGGACTTGTACTTTGTAAACGCTGGAAAGCTAAAAATGAGGACTTGCACTTTTCAAACATTGGAAACCAAAAAATGTCAAATTAATTGAACCACACACACCCACACCCACATAAAGCACACAAATTACTTACCTCCACTGTTTGTGTCTTGTAGTGCACTGTGACATCCAGCAGCCCAGAGTCCTTCATCTGAAAGCAATACGTCTTAATGTGTTGCATTATGGACTAACACAACATAATTCTGTGTTACAAAACTTAGGAACATTTTCACTGGAACTTACAGGACAATATAAAGCCAGCACCGTAAAGTTTTTCAAACAACGGTAATGATATGAAACGGAAATATTAATGTTTAGATGGTCAGTGACAGGCATGAAGTCAAGTGGGTAAAATGCTGCACCTCCAATTGGGAGCTCCTGGGTTCGATCCAACCCAATACTTCCACCTGATGGTAAAGATGGGAGAAAATCTCCCATGTCAACATGTGCACAGACCTACCAGTGCCTATATCTCCTTCGTGTGTATAGCATGCAGAATATCAATCATGCATGTTTAAGATCCTGTAAGTCATGTCAATGGCCGGCTTACAGAAACATGAAAACACCCAGCATGCATGCCCAACAGAGTATGAAGACTGTGCAGCAACATACCACCCACACAGTATGGACAAAACAATGTGCATTCATATGGGAGAATAAGGGAACAAAGCAAATAAAAACAAAAAAAGGGAATTTTTCACAGAACAAGCAATTTACGTGAAACCCATACAGTGAATATATAATGCACAACACCTCAATCTTCTGTGATTTACGGAAAATCTTTTTTTTTTCAATTCACACAGTATTATTCAATTTGACATTATTTACATTATTCAATACGTACGTGTGTGCGTGCGTGTGTGTGTATGTGTGAGTGTGCGTGCGCGTGCATGCGTACGTGTGTGCGTGCATGCGCACACATGCTCACCTTAGCCTGACTCTCAGTATCCTGTCTGTCAGAAGCGACAGGGGTGAGGGGCAGAGAGAACGACTGCACACTGGGCTCTCCTCTCTTCTGCATGGTCACCATAGCACACAGTTTGGCCAGGGGCAGCGTAGTCTGTAATCATACCACACACGGTCAAACAGTGTGGAAAAACTCTCTCAGAAATTTGTCTCTCTCTCTCTCAGAAATTTGTCTCTGTCTCAGTAATTTGTCAACCTTAAATTTCCTTAATTCCCAATACTTTCAAAACGTGTTCCCTTGCATTTCTTTTCAAATCAAAACAATAATTCTTTAAACTTTTTAACTTTGTGACACTGAACCTTCAACTGCCAAAAGGTCTACATTATTCAAATTACACAATGCATAAAGGGTAACCATGCTATTAATACTTGTACAATAATCACTGGCAAAATCTGTCATTTCTCATGTTGGCTGTGGGGTTCCCAAACACTGTACAGTACAAGTGCACAAAACCTTAAAGACCAATATGACATGGACATGTTGAAAGCTCTTGCCTACAGCCAATTCAGGCAGGACTCATAGCAAAAACTTTAACATCTGGTTGTGGCCATTTTAAACAAAAACGAGCTAACAAACTGTTAGACTGAGCAAACGGTCATTTTTCTGTCACATAATGCAAGCAGACAATTGTAAAAACTTCCACTTCTACAGCTTCTGTGCCTTGATAATATCAACTCAAATTTTTTTCTTCCGGTATTTTCTTTCTTTTTTTTTAAAAGCTTTCATCTTAACCAAAATATGAACACAAAACAAAACAAAGAAAGAAACAAAAAAAAACCTACACACAATTGTTGAAACACAGAAATTTAGATCAAGATTAATTACAATTAAAATCATGAAAAAAAACCAGGACCACACAAAAAGTAAGGCATTACTTACCCGGGCAATGACCTGGTCCCGTACATTAGGATGATAGAAGCGACACCACACTTCAATGGGCAGACCACCACTACCCGCAGACGAGTTGGCACAGGCTGTAGTAAATGTTACTGAACAGTTAATATGTGTACATATATGATGATGAAAACATGCACATGCACACACGCACACTCTCACACACACATATACAAAAAAATACACTCTCATGCAAATATGCACCAACATAACACACACTTTCTTTCTCTCTCTCTATTCACACATGCACATACATATGCATGCGCACATGCACACAACACTCTCTCTTTTTCTCTCTCTCCACACACACACACATACACACACACACTCTCTCTCTCTTAAGCAAGATGTTGAAACTGGTTTCAACATACTTTCACAGAAAATGTAACAGCTTTTCTGAGTTGTTAAAACAGAAAACTTTAAGCTCCAATACACATATTTCTTGACACAGTGGAGTAACTTAGAAGCAGGAAAGGGAAAAAAACAACAATTTTTGGTTATATCATATGACTTCACAATTAAACACAAGCAAACAATTTTCAGTCATATTATATGACTTCACAATTAGAAAATCAACCACCAGATAATCCATCAATGAAGATGGCGTGCGGCAGAAGGAACTGACCACTATAATAAGTGAAAGCTGATAATTCAACAAACTCTTTCACATTAAAACAATAGACAGGTAATGAAAGGAATATAGCGCCCAATATATCACCCTCTGTTATCAACTTCATTTGCACTATATCATTCTGTTATCTTTATCAGAACTGCCCAGATTTCATCTCTCACCTGTGAGCAGCTCTCTTTGTACAGGTGAGCCCATGGGCAAAGTGACCCTGTGGCGTGTGACATCATGAAAGGTGGGGTCAGGTATGCACAAGGTGGTAGCTGTGCGGAAGGAGCGCAAGGTAGGCATGGCTGCAACACCAAAAGACACAAGTAACAACACATGGGTTACAGTATCAGTCTACCCCCAATACGGTTGTGGACAAACAGGTTTTTTTCCCCATTTAAATGATGTTCTCTTTTCTCACCTACTCTCCCTATCCATAGCATCCTCACTGTCATCAATGTAACAAGCAAAGCTACCCTCTGACTCCCTCCCCTATCCACTAGCATCCTGCACTGTCATCAATGATAACAAAGCAAAAGCTTACCCCTCTGACTCCCTCCCTTATCCACTAGCATCCTGCATCGTTATCAATGACAGCAAAGCAAAAACAACCCTTTGCCTCCCTCACCCTATCCACCGGCCTCCTGAAGGAAGCTGGTGGATGGGGTGAGGGATCCTAAGGGTTAAAATTTTGCAGCTGGTGGACAGGGTGACGGAGTCAAAGGGTTAAGCAATGTTGTACAGCTCATGAAACATACCACAATGAAAGCGTATCAGTCATACAGGAAGAACACAGTATCAACCTTGTGCAGTAACTACAACTAGCTGGTATCTTCAAATGTTAACGCTGTCTACTCTTTTATTTCCTCTCTTCTTTACCTCTTGATAATCACCTTACAAGAGAATCAAAAACAAAAGCATTGCTAGTATTTCCATATATTTTTCCTCAACAACATTGAATGTAATTGTTAAGTATCTAAAGGAGTAAGCTTAATTTTTCCAGGATTAAAATACAACTTTATGCAGATTTACAAACACACATACTTAAATTTTATCACACACACTGTGTTGGACACATGTAGATGCTAACAAATGTACACTTTAGCTGCAAAAATTACCTCTGGAATGAAGAAGTGTTTTAAAACAAAAAAAGAAAAAACAAACAAACATGCAAAATCACTTGCATTTCGTTCTACTAAGTATCATGCTACTGAATTTATTTCAGCTGTTTTTGTTTTGTACTTATGACAGAAGGAAGAAACAAAATGTAAAATCCTTTGAATTTCATTTTAAGAAGTATGACGCGACTGCATTTATGCTTAACTGTTTTTGTTCTGTACTTACATTTATTACTTACTGATAATTGGTTTTCGTTACAGTTTGAAAGACAAAAAATCTGGAATTACCAAAGACAACAGTGGGGCCTTGTTGTGATGGCTGACCCTGGGCAGGGAAGAAGTACTGCACAAAGCAGTCAGCCTCCCCCCAAATCATGGTCTCCAGCAGCTTCAGTCCCCTCACCCCTTGTATCACCACCTCAAAGCTGTGCTCCACTGCAACACAACATCACAGGTGCAGTGACGTAAAAACAACAATCATGTATGAAAATGTATAAACCAAAGCGGTGTATTTCACACAACCCCAAAGGTAGTGAAGTGGCACAATTCAACTTCTCTCAATATGGCCAGCATGGAGACTGTGAAGACCCATCTCTTCTCCCTTGCTGATTTATCTGACTTGACACTGAACAGATTCAGGTACCCTTCACAACTGACTGGACTGCAGGCCACATATTTCCTTCAGCCAGGCTTTTAACACATTTCTTTTATAGCGTTCTGATTCCTTTCAGGATGCATGTATGCACATTGTTTTGCCCACACTGTGCAGGCAGTATGTCACTGCACAGTCTGCATATCCCATCTTCATTTGGTATGCATGCCAGGTGTTCTTATGTTTCCACACACCACCAAACACTGACACGACTTACAAGGTCTTTGACATGTATATCTGACATACTTACGAAGGAGATTTATGAATAAACAGGTCTGCCCATTTGTTGACCTGGAGATCAGAAAAATCTCTACCCCTTACCCACCCACCATGCTAGAGCTACTCTGGCAGAATCAAACCCCAGACCTTCAGACTGAAGGTCTGACATCTGACCCACTTGATTACAACACCTGTTGCACCAGGTCTGACCTTAACGAAGTCAAGAGTGGGAGGTTGGAGCACTACCTCTACACCAGCCAGGCTTCAATCACAGGTACAGATATTTATAGATATAGATATAGGCTTATTAATGTACAGATTAAAAGGTACAAAATATACGAATCACACAAAAAGTTAGGGGATTACATATATACACCAAGTGTTCACTGTTCTTTGTAACGCATACTCTTCAAGTACATAAAGACACATGACATTAACTTTACAAAAATAATCTAATTACGCAAACAACAAGAAACAGTTGATATAAGTTTCCAAAGTGAACGTCATACAATTTTTGATTAAGTTCATTAAGAGGATTATCCAAAAGAAATCAACTGTGATAAGCAATGAAAAACGACAATTCACAATTTCACTAAAACAAAGCGCCCGACAGCGCATGCACCACACACGCACCACACACGCACACACATACACACACACAACCACACAACACACACACACATATCTACCTGAGGATCCTGAGGAGTCTAGCCTTACGTTGCTGTGATCAGGGCCATACACATCTTGTCTGCAAACAATCAACAGGAATGATCAGTGGATGACAAAACATAGCAACATGCCATGTATCTACATATGACATGATGGATACATATGGCTACAACAATCAGCAACAAATCGAAGAAAGAAAGACAAATAGGGGTTGCAGTGTAAGAATGAAACTATCAGCAGAGACAATGAAAAAGATGGAAATGACCAGTGATTGATAGATGTTGAGAATTACTATGATTCCCACTTTCTTTTCAGTCATTAAAAATTGCATCTAGTTTTTAGCTGATCTAACAATAACAAGAAAACAACAACAGCAGATGTGCCATCCCCTCTGGACTCTTCCTAGGAACAATTTACAGTTGCTTTTAGTTACATTTGAGACTTCTAGGAACATTCCACTACAAATTATATGTACTAAACATACACTTGATAAAGTATATAAAAACGTTTTCTGAAGACTAAATTACAGAAGAGTATGTTTAGCATTGTCCAGAGACTTCCTAGTATTCTGTCTGCATTTCTTAAAGAGTTCATAAGGGAGAGGCATATTGTAGCAATTCTCAGGTTTCTGTATACTTTGCTCGAAACTTCTGCCGCCTCTTCTCCTTCTCAGTTGCAGCTAAACTGACATCACCATGTCGCATGTCTGATTCAAAAATAGAACCTCCTTCAGAATCCAGGATTTATTCAGAATCCTACAGCATTCAATTTAATAAAGCAGACACCATAAACCTAATCTGACCCAGACTAAGGTCAAGTTCTTTCCACTTAGGGTAAACGAATTAACTGATTAGTCCATTTGACTTCGATTCTGTGTAAACGCGCATACAACTGACTTTGGTTCAAGTTGATCGACTCATGGTAAACAATGCTTTGTCCCTTGCAGATAAAACAGAAACTGAAGATTATCTTTGATTCAAGATACAACAAATTTGATTTTTGATTGGATATTCAATCTATAAAGTGTCATAACTGTAGATTACAGTGTGCCTTTGATATGATTTTTTTTCCCCCAAAAGTCTTTGTTTACTATCTTCAAGTGTGCTGGAGAGTACCCTACATGTTGCTAATAGTTCTTTTTTTTCAGGAGCCTAGGTAGTTTTCTAAAACTTCATAGTTCTATATTTTGAGGTCACTGGTTTCACTGTGAGGAATGTTTTAAAAATTCCCCTAAACATCAAATAGCTAAGTTGAGAGTGACAGTCAAAATGTCATCTGCAGTGAAATAACTGGGGATTTTTTAAACCAGCAAGACTGCATGAACAACATTTGTACTTCTCTGTGTACATAACTAACAAGAAAGAGGTAATACCCACCTCTCCAAGAAGTGGTCAGGTCGCTGTGGTTTGGCACCAGTGACAGACTCCCTGTCAGACTTCAACCTCTGCAAACATGCCACCTGAAATACACACATCACACAAGTCATCAAAACCTCAGCACAAGAACACTGTGTCCACAGTAATGTTTTCCTCAAGCTGAACCACTACATCCATCTTGATGAAGATACTGTTTTCTGCATTTACACTGAATCAGCATATCCTGAACATGCTCAGTTTCTACAATCTCTGTCACAACATTATATCATTCAGCTGTAACTAACAGCCTCTGTAAATCACACACAACATTGTCATCTTCATTATTGTTATCACAATAGCATACTAAAATCAGTCAAAAGTGTGACAACAAATGTTTCATAAAACCAATGGATTCTTGCCATATACAGGTTTCCCACACTATGATTTTTATTGAGAGTGCGTATAATATGCACTCGATAGATTTTAATGAATTTTCATGTGCATCCAAAATCAATCAATGGAAATTAAACTGTTCCTGGAACCTTCAGTTCCTTTTGTTGCAGTTCTCTTCTTTTACTTTCATTCATCATTTAATACCATATTTATACAAGTCTGAAGTGACCTACTGCGACGAGCTCCCAGAAACACACGCATTTCAATATAGCTATACAGTGCAGCATGTATTTGTAGCTGTTCTTGTGTTTTCCCATTACCAGTACTCCCAATGGAGCACAAAAGCTGAATAATTTGATACCATATCTATGTGGATGGACAGAGAATGTTATGAAAGTGAATTACAGGGTGTCAGTAAAGTGATTGTTTTCTGGCCAAGCATACCTTTTTGGAACAGTCACTTCAAATACATTTTTTCAAAAAGTTCACTTCTTTTATTTTCTAGCGATTTTTTTTGTTTGTTTGTTTTTTCATGTCTGTGCTGTCTGAGATTGATTTTTGGTAATTTTTCATACTTCGGTCAGAACTGTGTGAATTGAGTAACAAGTTGTGCCCCTTTGATTGTGACTCATCAAGTTAAAACATCCAATTATGCAAGCAAGCATGCACACACATACACACACACACTGCTGGCATACACACACACTTCTGCCTTTAAAAAGGATATCAGCATGAAACCACACGCTCTACCACAGCTTTCAACTATATTGCATTCACATCTGTACCTGCACACTATGCACACACAATCTGCTTTACAACTGATACCTACCATCCACACTGTTCAAAATTGTCACATTTCCAATTGAACCAGCCCAATAACACTCTCAATCATTTGATCTATGACACACATCCCCTAAACAAGCAAATCCCAAGTAAAAATGACGATAAACAGCACGATAAACAGCACAATTACTGTTCTGACCTGTTGTTGGGAACCCATAGCCAGCAGTACAGACAGCTGCCCGAAATGAAGTCCTGAGAAGGGGTCCACCACCGGCATGTAGTTGTCTATGGCTACCACAGGGTACTGCACAAACATCAAACATAGTAATGATTATATAATAATGATAATAACTCGTTCCTGTATAGTGCTATTCTCTAAACTCATTTGGATTCACTGTATTTCACACATTTTATAAAGGACAGTGTAATCCATACAGAAGCAATTATATATCACATATATACATACTTTGGAATAAAAATACCTGTGTATAGGTAAATATATACTACCAACATCTAACTGTACCTACACATACATTTATGGCCATAAACAGGAGATTTTCATTCATGAACTCAGCTGTGATGCAAAAGACCACAAGCTCAGCGGTGACCCTGTATCCGAGCTCCAACATAGGGACTCACAGGCAAAAGTTTCACATTGTAGTGTGGAACTGTAGATTTTTTGTTGCTGTTTTTATTTTTTTTCCTAAAACCAGTATTCCCACTGGAGCAAAAAAACTGAATAGATGTGGTACTGAACCTATGTGGAGATCATTTACTGTGTGCCAAAACGTTTTTGTTTTTCAGCCTACACATACTACTTTGTATTATTTATAACAACAAAGCTGTTAACAATATTAACTTCAGATAAAATAATTTAAAACATTCATTTGTTCTATTTTCCAGTACTTTTATTTCATGTCGGAGCTGTTTGTGGTTATTTTTTTGGAAAATTTTTGCACTTTGGTCAAAACTGTGAGTGTTGTAGGAAAACTTGCGCCCCTTTGACTACAACTCTATTGAGTCAATCCTTTGATTCCTTCACCCTATAGATCTACAAACGGCAAAAAATTGTGCTCCACATGCTTCCCACAAGAAGCTGTTGGATATGGTGAGGGACTGGAAAGACTACATTTTTGTTTTGCTATCATGGCTGAAAATGCTGGAACTGCTGGACAGCATCAGGCAGTCAAAGGGTAACCCTGATGTTATGAATAAGTGCTCTGACCATTATATATTACATATACTGGTGTGACATATGTACTATACATTCCATACTCATGTGTGTTTGGTGGACTCGAATTTTTTATGGATACACCTTTTCTGTAAGATTGTTTTGTACTTGTACCAATCAAACTTGTTTACAATACAATCTTGCACAGGAGGAAACCTATTGATCATACTGCGCTACTGTCTTACATGGTACAAAACAATATTATGCCAGCTAGTTTTCAGTTATTCTGTAGTGATAAGTGTACAGGTATTCAAACATATACAATGAAAAAAAACCCCCAGGATAAATGTAATGTATATCAAAACAACTTTTACCTCTGATCGCAGCAGTGCTCCTGAGATCTTGGGGTCACGGAAAGACATAAAGAACTGGTGAAGACTCAGCTTGCAAATGCCAATCAACTGCAGGACATGAAACAACACAACAGATCTTAATATCACTAACTGTTACTTAAATGTTCATTTGCACAAACATGAACAGAAACAAACAAAAAACAAATATTTCAGTCAAAGACATTATCCTGTACCTATGACTGTAATAATATAGATAGTCCAATAACACCGGGGTCATAGGGGAGTGAGGTGATAGACTTCAGCTTTTCTTGGAGCCAGCATTATGAGGGTGGTGCCCTTCTCCTCTCTCTCAATTCATATTCATAATAAATGAAAACCAAATAATGTACACAGTAAAAGAAAAACAAAACATGCTTTCTTGTTCACTCAGACCATGTACCACCCCTGCCAAGGATACAAAAGGCCTGAGTTCGAATTATACATCATCTTCAGGGGTCTCAGTGCTAATTTTTTTTCAGATGAGATGATAAACCCAAATCCCATGTGCAGCACACATACATACTCAGTGTACATTAAAGATTCCACAGCAACAAAGGAGTTGTCCTTGGCAAAATTCTGCAGAAAAATCCTTTTATGGGTAACCAGAAATACACATGTATAGAATTAAAAGGATAAATTCTCAACACAATAAAATGACACTACACAACCGCCAACATGTTCTCTTTACAGAGAGCAGCCCAAATTTAACATGATAAATCCATTGTTAATAAAAATAATTAAATAAATACAGAAAACAATACAAAAGAAAAAACATTCATTAAAGAACACATTCCAACACACACACACACACACACATACCACACACACACACACACAAAGGATATACACACACACACGCACACACACACACACACTCGCACATGCACACACACACAACATGCACACACACACACGCACACATGCACGCACACAAACACACATGCACAGATAACACACACACCCCACACATATGCATACACACACAAACACATATGCACAGATACACACACACGCATATGCACAGATACACACACATACAAACACACATATGCACACATGCATACACAGACACGCCACACACACACACAGACGTGCGCACAATTACCTTGTCATTCTCAGCAGAAGTTTTCTTATCCCAGACCTCAATAACCATGTAGTTGTTGCGCATACGTTCCAGTAAGGACGGAGTCACCAACACTGGAGCCACCTGTTCAACAACACACAACGAGAATATTACTGACCTGTTACTCAATACAACATAGAGTCATAGCAGGTATCATACTCACATACATGATTTGAAAAGAAAAACAGAAGGAATTCCGGCAAGGGGTTTGTGGCATGTAAGAGAAAAACAGAAAGCAGGATGAGGTTACAAAGAAAAAAAAAAGAGCCAGAGCTACAACAAAACAGACATAGAACCACAAATAAACAAGAGCCTTTAACTCCATTCCTTACTGCAAAATTAAACCAGGATGCAGATCAACACGGTCTTCAGAACAATCTTTCGAGATATATGTAGCATCTGCTCTATGGAACTGTATGTTCCTTTGACTCCCACACTCTATTCACTAACTGCAAAAACTTAACGCTTTTGACTCCTTCGCCCGATCCACCAGTTTCCTGTATGGTGAGTAGGGTGATAGAAGCAAAGGGTTAAGTTTTTGCTTTGCTAGCGTGGCTGACAATGCAGGATGCTCATGGACAGGGTACGGGAGTCAAAAAGATACTCTACAGTATTTCAAACATTGAGCCCTTTGAGTTCCTCACCACATCCACTAGCATCCAGTACTGTCAACCATGCTCACCTGTCGGTGTCACCGGGTTTGGTGTTAGCCACTGCACACCTGGACACCACCATTTCCCTCCACACTGCTCTGTCTTGACTTGTTAGGACAATTTCTTGAATATTTAGGCCACTGATATTGGTTATGTTCTCGATGTATGAGATTGGAGGTCTGCCTTTCTTCCTTTTTGCTACTGTTTTTTCTTGAAAGATGGTTGCCATGAGGTCTGTGTTCTTGCTGCATGACACATGGCCAATGTATTTTAGTCTTCTCTTGTTGATGTCTGCTAGTAGTTTACTGGTGGTATCAAGTTCTTCCAAGACACTTTCATCAGTTCTTTTACCTGTCCATTTAACACGTAGTAGTCTCCGATAAAACCACGTCTCTGCTGCCTCAATTCTTCTGCAATCAGTTTTTCTCAAGAGTCCAGGCTTTGCAGCCATAAATCATGAATGGCCAGATCAAACATTTTAAAAGTCTAACTTTCAGGCCATTTGGTATGCCTCTGTCTTTCCAGATGTTGTTGAGTTGGACCATTTTTTTCTTTTCCATTCCAATTCTTATTTTGATGTCTTTGGAGCAGATTCCATCATCAGTTTTTACAAAGCAAAATAGAAACTTAACCCTCTGACTCCCTCACCCTATCCATCAGCTTCCTGCAGGAAGCTGGTTGATGAGGTGAGGGAGTCGAAGGGTTAAGTACAGCTCTGTTGCAAAGCCTCAATCCAAATCGGAACACCATCATCACTATCCTCCCCATCTCATTAACACAGCACTGTGAAAAACTGTCCCAGATTTGTGGCCCTTCATGCCCTGCTCTCATGGTGAGCTCAGTTTCAGTTGTCCAGAGGTGTGTTGAAAAGCCATATTGAGCAACATGAACAAACATTCATATCTACATTCATAGTTGTTCATTTCTTTTAGTCACAATGAATTTACTATGTGAAACATGAGTGCTGAAGCACATCAACCACAGTGCAGCGCCAACCCACCCACCCTTTTTTTTTTAAACCAATACTTCAGAAAGACAAGAAGGCTAATTGGCCTTCCAGAGGAGGGACCTGGGAAACTAACCTAACTTTCTATTGTTTTATACCAGGACAGCCAGGTGAATGCCCAGTTCTTCATGATGTTCAACTGTTAAGGGATTTTTAGTGTGTGCAGACCAGACAGCACATGGGTCTGACTCACTTTTATGTCCTCATCCAAAGGACTAGTTGTTCAGTTTGATTTCCCAATCAAACCTGGGAGAAAAGCTGACCTCAATAGGAAATGAACCCTGGAACCTTGAGTTAAGCTACTGGCAGGCAAACATCTAAACCATTCTGCCACTCTTCTCCCCGAGTGATAAGAGGGATGCAGAACGTCTGGCAGCATTAAACGTTTTAAAGAAAAAGAAATTCTTTCCGGGTGAACGATAAAGATGCATTCAAACCTGTTTAAAGTCATTGGACACAGAGCACAAATCAAGTTACCTGACTGAAGCTGTATTGAGGGTTCAGCGTGCCCCAACACACATTGGAATGGACGGAATCATTGGACCAGAACATGCGACACACCAGGTAGGTGTTGCGAGTGGCCTGGTCACGCCCTGAGGAACCTGCAACATTTCCAACTGATAGTGTGTATTTTCTATGTCATCAATAAGAATTATTACATATTATCTTAATATTTAGTTGTCCATTTTCAATTTTATCAATCAGAATTAGGACATATTATCTTACATTAGGTGTCCATTTTCTATTATTATTGTTTATCATTTTGTCTTGCATTAGCTGACACATCAATAACATCCTAGACTCGCACACACACATGCATGCACTCACACAAGAGACTCATTCATAGAAGTAAGAAACCAAGCAATCACACACTTTTGACATTATTCCAATTTTCTTTCCCCAATAATATTCCTTCAAGAATTCTCTAACCAGCATAATTATGTGATACTACTTTTCAGTGCGCACATTCTTCAAAGGGGTCTTCTTCGATCAGACAAATTCAAATTACCAGTAAACTAAACCAGTCAATGTAGCACAATGGTTAGCGAAAGTGGGTGGCTACCAACTGGGTGGTTGTGGGTTCAAACCAACTTCAGTGAGTAATGCTCAAAATTTTCTGACCAACACTGTCGATGTCTTATCTCTCTGGCTTTGTTTGTACCTGGTATCTTATGAATGTAAGCATACAGTACAGCTCTGTCATGCAGTCTCAATACAAAATAGAACTTCACAGTATTATCAGTATCATCCCTATTCTTATCATCACAGCACTGTGAAAAAATTGTCCAACACTCTGGCTCACCATGCCTTTGCTCTAATGGTAACCTCAGTGTTGGTGGGTTTTGTAGTGTGTAGGAGAGCTGAAATGAACAGCATGGGGGTAGTAACACAAGAGAGTGCAGAAAGTGGGGCACAACATGAAAATAAACAAACAAATAGAGCAAAACAAAAACAAAGAAAGAAAGAAACAGGTACGTAAATAAATATTAAGTAAATACGTCAATAAATACATAAATAAAAAATCAAATTCAATCAATAAGTAAATAATTTAATAAATAGTAAATAATCAAATCAATCAATCAATCAATCAATCAATTTAAGACAAGTATGTTTAGTATGGACCAAAGCACAGAGTACATGAGGACCATAGGATAACTATACCAAAATCAAGTACATGCTTCCCTTATTGGAATTTTTATCACTTTCCCTGCAAGTACACAAGTCGATAAACTGTACAGGCCAACACATCAATGAAGTCTCACATACAACACACTATCCATGCTGACAACCACACACTACAGGTTGTACCATAACTCCGAGGTCACAGTGGAGTGAGGTGGTAGGGACCTCAATGTTTTTCTGGGCCAGCATTCTGAGCTCAGTGACCATATCCTCTCCCTCATTGCTTTACCTTTACCTTCAGCAAGTTCCAACACAGTCAAGTAACCTTTTTCACAGTTGAGTGGACTATAATCCACACACACACACACACACAAATGTTCTCATGCAAGATCTGAACCTGTGCAGTCAGACTGCAAGCGGAAGGCAGGAAGCTCCAACTTCACACCAACCAGGCTCTAAATAGAATAAAGAAAGAAAGAAAAAGCTGTAAAGAATATCATCACTGACTGTGGTGCAGGAGTTGTTGCTGCAGCAGTGCAGGATTTCTGGACACCATGTGAAGAGGGGGAACACCGTGCAGGGAAATGTTGCAGCCCTCAGGGATCATGATTAAGGTGTGCAGGGCCAATGCCTGTCAACACAATAAAACAATACCTTGAAATACTACTGCCTGCCAAATAATGAAAATGATACCCTTAAAATACTAATAACCTGTAAACTACTAACCTGCAAATACAATGACAAACATCATTCATGAGCTAACTCTTGTAAAACACAATGAAAACAAGACCTTAAAATATGGCAATTGTCGGGAAAATGAAGGGCTTATGGTTAGCATGGAATCTCTGAAACAATTTTTTGTTTTTCTGCTTTATATGTATATAATCATGAGCGTGATCTAGCCAGACCACCTCTTCCACAGGTCAGTGATGCCTTCTGAGGAACAACATCTGTACCTTCACTTTGACACGTCACTATCTCAACCACAAAAAACTGCACGAAAAAGAACATTACACATGCGCCTGCAAAGTTTAACACCACTTCTGGCTACAGCAGCACATCAAGTACATTGCTCTGAAGTCTCACATCACCCTGTGGCAAAAACTGGTCCTACATTTCTGTATTTTCCTCCCTTCCCTCCCCTTTTATGACCCATCTGCAAATTCACAGCTGCGAAGACCATAATGACCATCATCAGGGAAATGAAAGAACATCATCTATAGAAGTATGGGAATGTTACATCCCTGTGGGATACTATAGGAAGCATGGACAGCTAGTGCATGAAGAGAAACAATGGCTGTAGATATCATCTCTCACCTGGTAATATTGCAACACATAACTGGTTGAAAAAATTTTTTGTCTTAATTAAATTAATCATAAAATGGTGAAGTCATTTCAGCAATCTTCCTTTCTATACACATTATAGTAGGTATTCCAAAGTGATTTTCAAATTTGAACTTATCTGTATAAAAATCAGCTGGGAAAATAGAGATTTTCATTCTGAACACATACATACTTTATTTTTTAATGTGGGATAAAAAATAAATTTTTTATGATTTTTTCCTTTCTTTTTGGACTTAGAAAAATTTCACACGTTTTTTTAGGCCACATTCAGACATGCCTTGAACACACAGATAAAATCACACAAGTCCAGAAAATCATTTCTGAGGAGGTTTTTACTTGTTAAGTTGATGTGCAAAAAACATATGGACAGAAATGCATATCAATAAAAATACAGACCTATGAAAATGACAAAAAATAGCAAAATTGGACGCCGCCGTTCCAAACAGCTGGGCAAGGGACCCATTTTCATTAATTTCAAACTCCATTATCTTTAAGAAATACAATACAGTGACACTGAAATGAATCATATATGATAAACATATTAAGGAATTTAACCCTAATTTTTTCAAGCTTCATCTGAAAGCTGGTTGAAAAGATATCAGATGTCAAAAATGCGAAATATGCCGATTTGTCACAGTGAAAAAAATGGCGAATTTTACACATATTTGGTGCACCATAACTTTTTTCACTTTAAAGTTACAAAAATGGTTTTGATATCAAATTGCTCAGCATGACAAACTCTTTCAATGTAAAACAACCCCAGACATCTGTATGTTTAATCAAACCATATTTGGTTAAGGATAAAATACCTATTTTGAAAAAAATGTGTATTTTAGCTTTTTGCAAGACTCTGTAACTTCTGTCACATTCATCCTACTGCAAAGTACCATATACCAAAATGATCAGTTTTTTATGATCTGTCAGTATAACAAACAAGACATTAGGTTTCAATCTTTCTGTAAACAAAAATCAGATGACAAAATTATAACAAATGTCAGCTGATAATAGTAACAAATAATGCGTTTTGTTTACATATCGAATCAAACAAGACATGTACATCAACAACATTCATTCAAAGAAGTCATCTTCATAGTTTTTACATGCCAATTTTTTTATTTTTTTATCATTAAACAACAATTAAAACATGTCTTGACCTTTAACTGTTCCTTAACTGTGTGTAGAACATTATCAAAAGCTTCCACATCATTGTCTTGACCTTTCACTGTTGCTTAATCACAGTAGATAACTGTCCTGGCCTTCAACTTAAACTGGAAGCACAAAAGATAGAAATCATCTCTTTTTACAAAAAACATGTAATGAAATGTAAAAAAATACTTGTCAGTGTCTATGATCAGTGATTCCCCTTCACAAGTGACAGGAAATTAAAACATGTTAAGATGCAGTTCATCATCATTGCTGTCAAAGTTGTCCAAAAGACTAGGTCTCCGCCCTCTGCCAGTCTTAAGAAATCGCTCCTTCATCCTCATGAAGAGATCATCTGTGAGAAAAATAGTGTAGAGGGAAAGTATTAGTACATCTATCTGTTCTATCCTGTAGCGTAATGTGAAAATCCCATTTGTAGGGACAAACAGGCCTATACATACAGAGCAAGAGGCAAATACTGACCAAAACAAAAACAAATCCAAAAAACAAGAACATAAAACATGCAGGAACACAAGGACTTTTGTACCCCTGCTCAATTAACTTCCCTGCCTGTCAAAGAGAGAAAGGACCAAGAGAGAGAGAGATTGGTGTTGAGCTGTAAGAAGCCTACCAGTATTATTGTCAGCTTTGAAAATAAAATTATAATACCTTACCCTAACTCACAAAGCAGTGGGCAAAGTAAAATGTTCCATACATTTAGGCCTACTCAAATCAGCACAACAAAATTTATCTCATAAACACTATAGGCCTAGTTAGGAAGGTTCATAGTGTCCAACCCATTAACCTGGTAGGCCTACTTTATTTTGTTTAAATATTATTTTTGATGACAATAATAATGATAATAAATAGTAATGAATGATAGTAAACAAATAATGAAATAATGATAATAATAATAATAATGATAAATAATAATGAATAATGATAGTAAAATAATAACAACAAAAATATGATAATATTAATAATAAACTTTTAAAGCTGTTGAACTAGATCTAGGTGATAATAATATTGGGCCTAAAAATAATAGGATTGATAAACATGCAAATTTGTTTCAATGGTACCATTCAGGAAGTTAACACAAAGGCAGAAAAGAAAAAGGTGTAACATTGTGAAATTATTGAACGACACTGAACCAGATCGAGTGAAGTCAAGGGAGGGCACTCGGCCGATTCGACTATCGATCGATCAAAGCGTTGGTCACGTGACCACAATAAATCGCTAATCTCTCATTAACATCATTATAAATAAATATAATAAAGGCATGGATTATTAAAAAAATCTTTTGTAAACATTTTCCTTTAATCATATGCCTGATCTCACTCTCTGTAAAATTACCGCACCCCAAACCGTCACCTACCCCTACCTTCTAACATATTCATGATATTGTGGGTGCTGCAGCTGTGCGCTTTCCAAACAATTATATTCTAAAATCAGGAAACAAAATGTCGAAAAGTAATAGTAAACAAACTGCAAGATATTTCACTTACCCTCTAGATAAGTTGGATCGCTTGATTCGTCGTGGCTGGAGCGGTCGACGTAAACTTCGACGTCCATGTGCTCGCCCGAACGATCTTTGCGCGTGTCCGCCATTGCGCGTCAGACGCTAAGGGAAAGCGAAAATATGTTGCTTTTTCTCAGTCCTCGCGGAAGACAGCCAGTGGTTGAATCCATATGCAACTAGCAGAAGTTGAAAGTTGAAACCTTGACCTTTTGCACAGTGGAAAATATGGAGAGATTGGTTTTGAGTAAGGTTGCGAAATCATCGACGGAAGTTTTTAACGCACGAAACGACCAACTAAATGCAAACCTATCAGTTCACTTTTTACATCGGATGAAAGCAAGTTTAGTCGTCTTTTTGACTGTGTAAATGGTTTGTTGATATCTGACCCAGCTGATCTCCACGAGGCGAGTTTTCAAGGTAGGTGTCAAAACCGCGTTCCGATTTCGTCGTTCCAGTTGCAGCAAAATCGCAATTTAGTACCCATCATCAAAAGCATATTTCAAACGGTAAATGTTACACTTATTGATTTATTTTGACTTTAAACAAAGCTTAAAGGATCACAGATCAACATGATCTATGTTTTTTATTTCTGACACTGCATTTTGTTGAGAACGAGCAAGTTGAAAACCAGTGAAAAATCGCACTTTGCCGTACTTTTCGCCGCCTGCGAAGAGCACTTTGGAATACCTAATTATAGAAAATCCGAATTTGTTTTTCTGAAGGTCACCCTGTCCTTGAAGAAACATTTGATGAAATACACTTGACACGAAGCAAAGACATTGGTTGATGGCATTGTCAGACTTCTAGACAAAATGATACTCAAACATCTTCCTTACACAGTGGTGATTTTAGGCACATTTGCGAACTTGACTTTGTCATCATGACATGACTTCCACACCTACATATTTATGAATCCTCAACAGTCCACAGCTTTTGACAAAAATCTGGTAAAGATCCGTCCATAAAGAGCCGATACAAACTCAATCTCATGTTTTCTCTCTCTCACACACACATACACATAAACACACACATAACCTTTCTCTCCAGTCCATATGAAACAATCACCCTTTCTTTTTATAAAAGATGAGTCTGGCAAATGAGGGAAACAAACACAGATTAAACCGCATATCCTCCTTGAACCAAGCACAGCTTCCATGCAAAGTTAAAAACAAATCAATGTAAAAGGAAAATTAGTAACTCTCTAACCAGCCAACACAAACTCACTTCTTGGTGGGAAGACTGTGAGGATGCTGCAGTGGTCTGGAAGACTGGTTTCTGAAGCTCAGTGTATTCCTGTACAATGGATGGTGGGATGGACGGTGCCACAGATTTGTGTGATGCCGACGGATGTGACGGCCGATTGGATGATGAGTATACTGAAAAACACAACAGTATTTCAATAAGACCCTAAGAATAAATGTGTGTGTGTGTGTTGGGGGGGGGGGGGTTCGTTTCGTTGTTGTTGTTAACTTTCCATTCTAGGAAATTTTTCTTGGGTGCATGTCCGCACACTGTCCTAGTTGTTAGGTGCACACTGTGCAGGTGTTATGTTGCTGCACAGTCTGCACAATCCATCTTCAGTTGATGAAAGAGAATAATGTTGTTATATTATTACAAACCTGTTTCTCCTTCATTGAGAATTGCTTCACATTATTCATAAGCTGTTTTATAAGTGCATGTACAAAAATGTGTGTGTGTGGGGGGTGTGTGAGTGCGTGCATGTGTTCGTGCCTGATGCACGTAAAAACATTTGTTTCCACATGCACGCACACATCTACATCTAAACACTATGATCACTGTCAAATATAATACAAACTGCAGAGCACACAGGAAAAGAAAACTGGTTTTTTTTTCTGATGGCTTTTCACTTTACCCCACAACAAACAAAACACCTCACTGGTCACAGAAATGCTTCACAACAATAATAGCAGTTATGAAAATAAGTAAAAACAATGATGATGATAGAAAAGGTACTCAAAAACTGGTTTTAGTCTCCCGCACATAAACATGTATTCTCTCAAGACCTGTATCAAGCTGAATGGCCCGATGCATGGCTGGTTCCGTTTCCAATAGCCATGTAGTGGTCTATTCAGTTTGAGGGAGGTCTTGTGCGAAGAATGAAAATTTGAAATACGCCCTTTTTACAGCAAATATGAAAGAATCTGGTTCCTGTCAACATTCTCAAAATAATAATACAGGTAGACCCTCTAGAATAATCAACAACAACAAGATGTAATAAACTTGTTACCTGAAGCAGGTTGAGGCAGCTTGGCAGGTGAAGGGGGTCTTGCACTTGGATACCCACCCACCACCTGTCTGTCAGGTGAAGTTGGGAGGGGAAGGGTGGGGACAGGGGGAGGAGAAGGTGGGACCACAGGCACAATGTTCTGGCCATTGGCACTCATCTCCGCTATCCTTGTGCGGGCTAGGGAGGTGGCAAAGTCCTTGTGGTCCGAGGCTAGTTCCACTGATACCTGAAAGACAGTATGGATGTCTACCTGTATTTCTGAAAGTTCGGTGCATGCAAGGGTGAATGCTTACTGCACAGGCACATCTTGATACATTTCTGACCATGCAATATCTGCTGAGCTGCTGCCCCTGGACCAAGTAATCATGTCTGTTGCAGTCGATGCTAAAGGTGGCATCACATAAAATCCTCTCATATGCTTGTTTTTAAATAGATTTGCTTAAAACTGAAATTGTGCAAAAATGATTGCTTTATATATTGTGCAATTGTACATTGCAAAAAATAAAAAATAAAAAAATAAAAAAAGACAGAGAAAAGAAAATAACAACATATTCAGTAGGGCACAATAAACATTTTGATTCAGGGTTCCCAAGGACATTGAACAACACCAAAAAAGGACCTTAAAAGGACCCTTAAAGGACCTAAATTTCACAAGGACTTACTTCCAACCTGAGTGTTGATATATTAATTAACAGCCGCCAAATCACCTATAACTGATAATATTAACCTGTTTCCATAGTGTAAACACAGGGACCAGACAAAAAAAATTTCAAAGTCAAGTCTGCTGCTTCCCTTTTTTTATTATCGTGGAGGTGTGTGTGTGGGCCAATCCATATATGCTGCGCAACATAAAAACTGCACAGTCCATACATGCTGCGCAACATAAAGTCAACTGCACAAACAGTAACTTTATGTACAATGGTATATTGTGTGTGCAAAAGAACTATCCATTTTCCTAAATCAATCTTCCTGCAGGCCGATTTTATACTACTGTCACAAAAATGGTTATGTTAGAAAGATTGTAATAAAACTGTGAATACACTGCTGTTGCCCTAGTCAGACCCGCCTTACACTTAGTACGCTCTCTCCCTTTCCCTCAGCTGAAACAGGATACTGCATTTTGCTAAGCCACAGCGGCTGTGTTAAAAATAGCGCAGCTGATAACAGCGGAGGGAATGCCTGGAGCCTTCTCTGGGGAGTTTGAAAGCAGAATACAGTGCCCACTGTTTTTAAGTGATTACTACTGGCGCTGTATCTCAGTCTTTTAGTGAACACATAGATCAGATAGAGAAGACTCTGACTTACACAAGCATATAAATTTTGTGAGACAAAGTCGATTTTTACTTTTAATAACTCTCTGTTAACTACGCTACATATTATGTATAGTCTTTTGCAATGACCCGTTTTTCTTCAAAATTACACAACTTTCTCACCTCATTACAGAAAGCAAGTACTTTTACCACACTGTACAACTATAGCATGGTTTAGAACTGTCTCCCCTCTATTGTAACGTGGGAAAGATTTGTATGGCTGCCAGACATAGCAGCCACTGGGATGGGTTTAATTAGGCCACTGTTGATAGGTGCCAGTGCCCTGCTCACCCCCCTGGCGCTAATCTAAACACTCCCTTCCTGGCTTGGGTCTAGTAGTCTGTTAGTAAAACCGGCAAGTTTCAGTTTCTAGTTCCTCTACACAGTAAACGGTCAGTTTCCATTTGGCAGCAGAAGGGATACTTGTGGTATTATTATCTCGTGTGTATTCTGTGGAAATGGATTGTATGTGTGTGCTTATGACAATGCAAAAGAGATAGTGTATTTGAAACCATCTGCTTGACTATAATTCTTGAATACATATATTATATGTAAATGAATTTCAATTTTGTGACATGCAAACAACTAGGATTTTCTTTGTGTGGTGGAGAAAGAGGGAGATAGAGCATTACCAAAGTTAATGTGAAAAGGTTTTAATCATGGAGCACACAGAACAGATACATTTGGAAAGACTTGGCAAAATTTGTCGGATTTGTGGTGGAAGTTCAACATTCAAGTCCACTCAACCAGTACGCTGTGATAGGTATGCTCTTTCTATGAAGAAACACTACATGGTTGATATCCGAACCGACAGGCCAACAGAACACTCAAATGTTATGTGTCAAAAGTGTTGCAAACGCTTAAAGCGACTGGAAAATGGACAGAAAGCAAAGCTTGAAGTGCAGTTTGACATTGAGTTTTCCAAATCAATATGGACAGAATTTGATGTCAACAAGCAAATCGCTGAGTGTTCTGTTTGTGAACACTTTGGAAAGTTGTCTTTTGGTGGGCGGCCACGGAGTGCAGGTAGAAGAGGGAAAAAAAGATTACATTCTGGATTTGACAGGTCAAGAGAGGATGTCTCCATAGACCCAGCCAACCCCGAGCACATCCTTTGACAGTAGTAGTTTCTACACTGATTTTTCTTCACCAATGACATCAACTCCTCTTAAGAAGAGGCGCACACTTGTTGATGCACACACTTCTCCGTTTAAGGATATGTATATTTCGCCTCCCAGAAAATCAGTTGAGACAAGCGAAATAGGCTGTTCACCTATAAGACAGGTGACTGAAATGGGTACTTCTCCACTACAAAAGAAAATACCTAATGTCAGACCGCCTGATGAGGTGAGGATGCCCTTTACAAAGGATGAAGAAGAATTGCAGACAGCTCTCAACAAGGAGAAACTTGGTGCTTCAAGAGACAAATCAACCATTCGCTGCAAAACAAGACAGCCACTGGTTTTCATGAAAATCACCATCCCAAGAAAATCGTCCAGTACAGCATCTAGAGCAGTTATCAGGCGCAGAACAAAAACATTACAAAAAGCAAGATGCACAGTTTCTGGAGGCTCAGCTCATGACATTACGACACAGCAGGCAGATGAGCTCAAACTGTGTAGAAGAGATAAGATGCAGGCAATTCTTACCAGAGCCGGTCATAGAAGTCTAGTTCACATGTCCAGCAAAGAAGGCATTGCCCTGAGAACCAACTTGGGATTGAGCTGGTCAAGGTGGAGGATCTTGAAGAGGTACTTAAAGGTGACAGGAGTTAAATGTGAAAGTGAAAAGAAGGAAAGACAGAGACAGAGAGAAGTGTTTTGTGGAAGGCTAAACATTAAACAAGTCGCCTTGAGGTTTGAGAACAAAGAGAAAAACACAACAGAAGTGCGTCAGACTCCTGTGGCGTGTATTCAAGATCTACCTGAGTTTGTCAAAGACCTTCTCGACAAGTACAAGGAAACAGACCTTCTGACCTGGCATGACAACATTCCATCAGATGAGATATGGATCAAACTTGGGGGAGACCATGGAGGAGGGAGTCTCAAAATCATGCTGCAAGTCGCCAATGTCACAAAACCAAACAGCAAACACAATACTTTCCTCATTTGCATGGTAAACTGCAAAGACACCCACGAAAACCTTCGGAAAGTCCTCAGGCCATACAAAGATCAATTAGAGGCCCTACAAGAAATGACATGGGAAGGGAAACAAATTCGTTTGTTCATGTTTGGCGATTATGATTTTCTTCAGAAAGTTTTCGGACTCTCCACAGCACAAGCAACTCATCCGTGTTTGTGGTGCAAAGCATCAAAATCCCAGTTTCAGATTTCCCCAGCCTCTCGGGCAGAATATGTGAAAAGAACAGTAAACAGCTTAGAGAGGGATTACCGGGCCTACAGATCTGCTGGCAGGAAAAAGTCCAAGGCCAAGGTATATGGGAACGTAATCCATCGCCCCCTTCTTCAGTTGGACCAACAGCTTCTTCAGATAACACCTCCATATCTTCACCTGCTACTGGGCATTGTGAAGAAACATCACACTCTGTTAGAGATTGAGTGCCATGAGCTTGACAAGAAACTTGCTTTGAAACTGGCAGAAGAGAATAAATCCCTCACAGACAAGAATTTCACGCCAGCCTTTCAGGACTATGTCCAAGCTACAAAGCCCATCATGGACACTGAAAAACGTCTAAATCTTCTAGAACACCAATACCATTGGATTGAACCAGACGTGGAAGAAGCACTGGCCACTTTCTGCGACCGCCGCCAAAACATCTATGATGAGTGCACTGTTCTCATCGAGGAAGTGGAACAGTTGAAAGAGCAGCGCAAAGATCTCCCTCTTCTCTGCGGTCCCATTACCTCCAACCTTGATTCTGTCTTGAAGAAAAACAAGATCACCATGCAGGCATACCACGGCAGGTCAATGGTTGGGAACCACTGTCACCGATACCTGAAGGAGGAGGTGTACACCGACATCTGTGACAGTGTCATCAGCCATACTGTGCAACTGACAGATGATCCAAATCTTCATCAGGAGGCTGGTGACATAGCTACTAAGTTCAAGCTGATCAACAGGCGATATGCAATTATCCATCAGCAGGTGTCGCACTGCCAGTCACTGTCGCCGAGTTCACTGCCTATTATCAAATCCTGCATTGATTTGTACATGTCTACATATAGGAGGCTGTTTCCCAGTGTCAGAATCATACCAAAACAACATATTTTGGAGAGTCACATACTGCCATTTATGTCAAAGTGGTGGTTTGGACTTGGACTACATGGGGAGCAAGGGAGAGGAGAGCCATGCTTTCATCAACATCTTGAAGAGCCGAACTCATGGCCTTAAGACAGAGGAAGAAAAGCTGCGAGTCCTCATGAATGAGCACATGACTCTGGTCTCTCCTGTGCTCCAACAATATGCTCCCGGACTAAAGGCACTTGCACAGAAGAAATAGATAGATTTACTGACATGATTGTCACCATTGTGGTGACTGCATTCGTCAGTTGTATGAAAGAAAATGAATAACTGAGGATTTGTTGTGATATGTGACAAAGTGCTCAAAGTTTCTATGAATTGACATGAATTTCTGTTGGAACTGACACAATTGAGAATGGCACTCATGTGTTGTGACATTAAACAATGAATTACAACCACTGGATACCTCCTTTCCCCACTGGAGTATTTCCTGCAGCTTTAATGTACTGATCCAAGTCGCCAGCATTGACCCGGGGGTGACCTCTTTCACCCCCCGACCGTTGCATAACGACCTGCCGGCCAGACTCCTGGTAGGCCACTTCTACTTGTAGGCATGATTCTCTTACTAACCCACTTGTCCGTTTTTGTCTGAATACTGTAGTTGTCAAGTTATACATGTTTGTATTTGGTTGATGTTTGCATGAACACTATCAACAAACAAAACACACACCGTTTTTACTTCACTTTAAATCATTCTCACTCAAATTGAATACTGTCTAAAGTAGGCAAGTTTGGTATCGATGTGTAGCCTAGAGAATTGTGAATCTACATATGACATATCCGAGGTGGAATGTTTGGGGTGCTGCACACAGATCGAACAAAACAAAAACTTGTGATTTTGCACATTGGGACAGGCACAGCAGTCAGCCGAGTAAAGGGAGGGGAGGAAAGAGAAGAGAGGCGCAATCTGATAGGCTACAGCTGTTGATAACAGGGCCCAGCAAGCCCGCCTTAGCGCTGGCTGGTGGCGCGCACTGACTGCAGGAATTCTACTAAGTGTACAGCTGTGTAAGGCAGTGAATACTGGAGTAATTTCTTCTCCAATGCTGTCTACCCCATTTTCTTCAAACCCCCCCCCCCCCCCCCCCGTCTGATCAAGACAAATCACTGGTCAACTCATGCTGTTTTGTGTTTCTTCTCATTCTGGATGGGAACAACATCACTTCTTGATGTGGATGGCACAGACGCTGATGTTTGCATAGAATCATTAGTAGATCTACCAATTGATCTTCCCCCAAAAAGTCAGTAAGATTGCATCTGGATTCCTCCGTGCGTCATTTCTCACATTTCATGTGGTGCTCACCTTTCGCATGCTGTCTGAGTACCGACTCCAACATGGAACTGACATTCAGTGTTTTTTCACAATATGCAGCATGCATACTGCTCAGATCTTTCTGCGCCCAGTTCTTGCAGGTGTCCTCTTCGAGCTACCAGTCTTGGACAGAACACTTGCCTGGCATGTCTCTAAACAGTCTGATTTCAGACGTTTTAAGCTTTCTTTAGGTCTAACTTCAGAGGTTTTAATCCTTCTTTTGGCCTGTTTCAGACGTTTTTAGCTATTTTGGGGTCTGATTTCTTACTTTTTGAGCCTTCTTTTGGGCTGATTCCTGACTTTTAAGCCGTTATTTAGTCTGATTTCTTACTTTTTATGATTAGTCTGATTTCTTACTTTTTATGCCTTCCTTTGGTCTTATTTCAGATATTTTAAATCTTCTTTAGGTCTAATTTCAGAATTTATAAGCTTTCTTTTGGTCTGATTTCTGACTTTTTAAGCCTTATTTTCATCTAATTTTTTACTTTCTAAGCTTTCTTTTATTTTGACCTCTGACTTTTTAAGCCTTATTTTTTAGCCTGAATACACTTTTAAAACCTCCTTTTGGCCTGGTATCAATCAAACTTTTAAATTTTCTTTTGCTCTGATTTCTGAAGTTATAAGCCTTCTTTTTGCTCTGTTTGAAGTAATCAACAAGAAAAAAAATCAAGTAACTCTCAATCAGTTTTATGCACTAAACTTCCGAGTTCTATTAAGGTAAACATTTTCCTATGAACAAGATATGAAAAATGACTCACTCATTGTTTGATATCCTTTGGCACAAAAGCAAACTAAAGAACAAACCAAGACAGCAAGTGACATAAAAATGACAGCACTCACCTTCAAGGTACCTAGCAATGGTGCCCCAGAAGCAGAGCGAGAACTGTTGAGAGAACTGTTGCGTGCTGACATATTGGAAGACGAGTTGCGACTTGCGTCCCGAATCTCAAGGTCACGAGTCAGGTGAAGGTCATCAGATTTAAGGATAGATTTGAGAGATACGCCACAGCTACCTAACAAGACAGGCTGAAAGCAGACATAACAGTGGATCTGTTAATATGGGGATTTTGTTACAAATCACCTTTTAATAAACATACTTACCATAATCAACATGTAAAGATTCACACACATCCTTGGTATGCTACTAACTTAGGTCAAAGTCAAGTGTTACGCTGCTCACAATAAATTTAATTACCAACTCTGGCTGGTTGGTTGTTTAGACAGATCTAGAATCCTGAGTTCAATTCCAGCCTGCAATATTCAAATCTGACCTGTTTACAGCCCATCTAAATGTGTCCATCAGTCTGGTCATGTCGGCTTAGTGTTTGATAGGTCCCCTCTATCCCCCTCCCCATTTCAAGACATTAACATGTATAGAGCTTTGCACAGGCTCAGGTTGTCTGCCAGATAACTGCAAGAAGAATTGGGTAGAGCGCATATGGACATGTCAGAGTGCAATGAATCCCTTGTTGAACAGACTGCAACATCCAAATGCCTTCAAAACATTTAGTAAGATATAATCCTAGGAATCAATATTGTACTTAAAACACACACACACACACACACAGGCACACACATGCACACACACAGGCACGCACATACACACACACAAGCACGCACACACACATGGGCACGCACACACACATACGCGCGCGCGAACACACACACACACACTCACAATACAGCCTTGCCCTCAAGCTTCAGAAAATTATACCTCTTTGATATTGTTCTTATTATCATAAGCTGCCACATATCATTACCATCACCAAGTGGACAAGTTCATTAATATAGAATTACCAAAACTCCTAGTCATAAAAATGAATTTAACGTTTCTGAAAGGCTCTAATAAATTTAGAATATTACATAAATCAGCCTTCTTTATTTGTGCAAATGCATACACATACAAACTGTTAACAAATCCCAGCAGAGCCATACAAGAAAATCCAACAGTGTGTAACTTACCGACTTCTGCCCTGCTTCCCTGGAGTATACTTTAAAGACAAGAGCCGACTTCCACCACTTCTCCAATGCTGCTCCATCAAACATGAGTGGAAAGACGGAACGATGGCTGAAGGAGATGACTGCACAACAAGGCAAAGTCTTAATCACACAGACCACCACTGACTTATCAACAGACTAATGAATTATTCATATTGTTTAAAGCCCAGCCAAATGCACAGAAACATGTCAGGGCCATAACTATTTTGAAATGTTCACAACATCTGGTTGGGGAAAAAAAAGCTGGAAAAGACCATCAAGTATACATATCAATGTATGTGTGCAATTAATCTAAGGATATGCCCCTGGTGTTTACCATTCTGTCCAATTTATCACCAGAGGATTTCAAAACACAAACGTGAATACAAATGTGAACATAACTAAGGACACTAAAGCATACATAAAAATGATTCACATTACATAAAACTGCTCCTGCACGGCACATTTCCTTACAGCCAAGCATGCAGGCCATACATCTTCCCAATTATCAATCCTAAGAGAAAGTATGTAAGGCTTTACAGAAGACATACAGGTGAATGGACCAGCAAGTCAGAAGATAATAGGACATGACAGAAAGCAAAATATGAAGGAAGAAACAAAGAGAATGACAGAAAAGAGTTAATTTCTTGCACAGAATTTCCAGAAGGTGGGGATATTACTTATACTGAAAGAGTCCCTGGCATCCCCACAGGGGGAGAAAAATGACTTAAAAAACTCCAGCAACTACATGAAATTCAAAATTATTTCTATGAATGTGCTAACACTCAAGAATGTACTACATGTTACTGTGAAATGTATGCATGACGTTTCCAACAATACACTGCAACAAGACTGAACAAAATGAGCAAACGCACAAGTCTGGACTGCATGAAGCAAAACAATGTTCCTACAATGTTTCAGAGACTTCCTGTACTGGACTGATGACAGATACAGTATAGATTCTTTCTCACAGTCAAACCAACAAACAAAAACTATTCAATGTTTTTTTTTCCTGTAGGTTCTTTCAGATTCTTTCTCACTGTCATACTGACTAACATAAGGCATTCAATACTCTTTTCTTTCCAAAGACTCTTTCTCACTGTCATACTGACTAACATAAGGCATTCAATACTCTTTTCTTCCAAAGACTCTTTCTCACTGTTATACTGACTAACATAAGGCATTCAAATACTCTTTTCTTCCAAAGACACTCTTTCTCACTGTTATACTGACTAACATAAGGCATTCAAATACTCTTTTTCTTCCAAAGACTCTTTCTCACTGTTATACTGACTAACATAAGGCATTCAATACTCTTTTCTTCCAAAGACTCTTTCTCACTGTTATACTGACTAACATAAGGCATTCAATACTCTTTTCTTCCAAAGACTCTTTCTCACTGTTATACTGACTAACATAAGGCATTCAATACTCTTTTCTTCCAAAGACTCTTTCTCACTGTCATACTGACTAACATAAGGCATTCAATACTCTTTTCTTCCAAAGACTCTTTCTCACTGTTATACTGACTAACATAAGGCATTCAATACTCTTTTCTTCCAAAGACTCTTTCTCACTGTTATACTGACTAACATAAGGCATTCAATACTCTTTTCTTCCAAAGACTCTTTCTCACTGTCATACTGACTAACATAAGGCATTCAATACTCTTTTCTTCCAAAGACTCTTTCTCACTGTTATACTGACTAACATAAGGCATTCAATACTCTTTTCTTCCAAAGACTCTTTCTCACTGTTATACTGACTAACATAAGGCATTCAATACTCTTTTCTTCCAAAGACTCTTTCTCACTGTCATACTGACTAACATAAGGCATTCAATACTCTTTTCTTCCAAAGACTCTTTCTCACTGTCATACTGACTAACATAAGGCATTCAATACTCTTTTCTTCCAAAGACTCTTTCTCACTGTCATACTGACTAACATAAGGCATTCAATACTCTTTTCTTCCAAAGACTCTTTCTCACTGTCATACTGACTAACAAAAAGCATTCAATACTCTTTTCTTCCAAAGACTCTTTCTCACTGTCATACTGACTAACAAAAAGCATTCAATACTCCTTTTTGTGAAGCTTCTTTCAGATTCTTTCTCAGTGTCATACCAGCTAACAAAAGGCATTCAATACTCTTTTCTGTAGATTCTTTTCTACCATGTCATATGCAGCCAGATAAAAACATGCATATGGCTCTCTACTTGCAGAATCTTCAAATATTTTCCAGCCATATTTTCAACCAAATGTTTATCTATTTTGAGCATGCTGCTATGTTGCTAATGCTTCTTCTTCCCTTTTCTTTGGTTGGTTAGCCGGCTATTTACACTCTTTGTTTCATTGTTGTAGAAAAAACAAAGCTAAATCACCACCCACTCCAACTATAGTAATATGCCAGACTCGACCCACTGATGCTGGACTCAACCTACTGACTGCTTGGTTCCTGTGACATATATAGTTCTTTTTTTCCTTTTTGCTTACAAAAGTATGTAACAACTTCATCATTAATGCACTATGTTTAAAAGTTAAAGAGAAACAATCTCACTCTTTTCCTGCCACTGAGCTTACGCACTTGTACATATGTTTAGCAAATGGTATTTGTATCAAAATCCCCAGCTGTTACTTTCTTTCGACCATAAGTGCATTGCTGGACTGGAATTGACCAAGAAATTCTGAGCAAATAAAAAGGCAACACATGTATCACAAGTAATTTGTGTTCAAGTACCCACTCATCCTTAATACTGCACAACCAGTCGAACTGCTGATAGCGAAGATTAGTGGAATATATTACTTGTACATACATTTCAAGAGGTTTATAACTGCAGTTTTATACTTTACTTTTTCTCTGCCTATGTATAAATTACGCGTTGATCCTTTCCACAGTAAATGTTTACATTTTTATCTATTACTATCATACTTTGAAGCCCAGCTGACTGTGCAGATTCGTATCAGAACTACAACCATCACTGAAATGTAGACAACACCTAGATACCCCTGAAAATTGGAAAAGAAAATTAAGTACACACAATAACACACTCACACACATAATCTAAGGATATCCCCTTGACACTGACCAATCCAGTCAGTTTTCACCATAGCAGTTTAAAAAAAGCTGAATACAAATATATTTTACCGAATACTTGGCAAAACATTCATTGAATACTTAGCAAAGTGCAGCATCATATCTTCTGAGCACCAGAGAAAACAACAGATGGAGATGTGATGTGAGAACCAGAGAATAACACCGAACACACAATGAAAGACTGAGTGGAAGTGCAGAGAGTACGGTCTTAACTCACTCTGCCCTGGGCGATTGTGTCAGTCAACAACCTTTCTGCCCTGGCTGTTTGGAAGGGTTACTAATAAAATTGTAAAAACAAACGTTTTGGAGTTAAAGACTTGAAACTTTCTGGTATTGCTAACATAAGAACAAACTAACTTTTGTGCAAGTATAAAGGTGATCTTTTGTTGATTTTTATTTTAATTGAATTTTGAAAAAAATGACACTTTTTCAAAAGTTTGCACGGGGGGTACCAATACATGCTAAGAATAAAAAACCCACAAATTTAGACTTTTGATATCAAAAACCTTCTAGACAGTTGCAATATGACTGGGCATTATGTTTACCAAGTATCATGAACTAGCTGCAAGTCTTTCTTTGTCAACAAACAATTTGAAGTATGCAAATTTTAAATTGTACACACACACAGACAACAATGGCCATTCATACTAAATATACAAAAAAAATCATAAAAAATCAGAGGAAAGATAGACAGATTTGAAAGTTTCTGATGATACTAACATGGTTACAAACCAGCTTTTGTGTAAGTATGAAAGAGTTGACTTGTTTGGTACTATTTTTTTAAATTTTGAGATGAATTATTTTGTTTTAAAAGTTTCCGCGGGAGGGGGTACCAATATGCAAAGAATAAAAAACTCACAAATTCAGCTTTCTGATATCAAAAACACTTTAAGGCAGTTGCAATATGATCAGGTATTATGTGTACTAAGTATCAGAAACAAACACCAACTCTTTCTTTGTGATCAAGCAATGTTTATTATGTCAATATCATAATGTGCACACACACACAGAGACAATAATAGCCATTCACATTACATAAACAAAATAAATCATAAAAAATCATAGGAAAGATATATAAAGTTGCAAGTTTCTGGAGATACTAACATAATTACAAACCAATGTTTGTGCAAGTATGAAGGTGTTGAGTTGTCTCCTGCCATTTTTTTTTTATTTATTGATTTTTTTTTAAATTGCGCGGCAGGGGGGTGGGGGATACCATATATGAAAAGAATAAAAAACCCACAATTTAAGATTACTGAAATCAAAAACACATCTAGACAGTTGTAATATGATTGGATATTATGGGCACCAAGTTTCAGAAACCAGCTGTAAGTCTTTTTATGTAAACAAGCAATGTTCATTATATCAATATTATAATGTACACACACACCCACAGACGACAATGGCAATTCAGACAAATAAACAAAAAAAAATCATAAAAAATCATAGGAAAAACAGACAGACTTGAAAGTTCCTGATGATACTAACATGGTTATAAACTGACTTCTGAGCAAGAATGAAATTGTTCACTTGTTTGGTACTATTTTTTTATAATTTTGAAGTAAATTATTTTGTTTTTAAAGTTTGCGCAGAGGGGTACCAATACATGCAAAGAATAAAAAAAACATACATTTAGCTTTTTGATATCAAAAACACTTCAAGACAGTTGTAATATGATTCAGTATTATGTGAACAAAGTTTCAGAATCCAGCTGCAAGTCTTTCTATGTAAACAAGCAATGTTCCTTATGTCAATGTTATATACACACACGCACAGACACAGCTATGGCCATTCACACTTCATGAACAAAAAAAAATCATAAAAAATCATAGGAAAGACAGACAGACTTGAAAGTTTCTAGTGGTACTTACATGGTTACAAACTGAATTTTGTGCAAGAATGAAACAGTTGACATGTTTGATACAGTTTTTAGAAATTTTACTGTAAATTATTTTGTCAAAAGTTTGCGCAGGGGGTACCAATATATCCAAAGAATAATAATAATAAAAAAAAGTTAGCTTCTTGAAATCAAAAACACTTCTACACAGTTGATATATAACTGGGCATTATGTGTACCAAGTATAAGAACCTAGCAGTAACTCTTTCTTTGTCAAGAGGCAATGTGTAGTATATGTTATACTTTACAAACACACACACACTGACAACAAATTACAATGGTCATTTGCATTAGGTAAAGAAAAAAAATCATACATAATCACAAGAAATATTGAGACTAGAAAGTTTGCAATCATGTACACAATAAAAGTGTACAAGAGCAAATAAGCAAGCTTGAAATCATGTTTCAGTGATTCATTCTGAATTGAAAATTGGGGGGTAGTTTGAGCTTAAATCAAGTTATCAGACAGTCATTATATATTCTGGTCCATGCAGTATTCTCTGCACATGTTTTGTAACACAGATTTACTCCTGTTCCTGAATCCAACATCAGTCCTGAATCCAACAAGGGGGGTGGGGGTGGGGGGCGTGGTTCTGCACATGCTCGACATGCAGACCACTCTCTTTGTCCTCAGTGAAATCGCTGATCACAGGGAAGAATGTGAAGTTCTCGTTCCATGGTTTTAGAAAAATGTCCAGAAACGCTTCAGTGTTCTCTTCACCACCCACTTCCATCTCCTCAGCACTGTCGTCGTCAGCAGGCATCGCTTCGTCCGACTCTGTGTCATACTCGGTACTGAGTCGAAAGACCGAGTCTTGGTCACTGGAAGTGTCACTGAGTTGAGGGCCGACATCCGAGTCTATCACAACAAACTCACTACACATCGAGTCATCTTCTTCTTCAACGTCTGACCCTTCAGTCTGAAGCTGTTCGATTTGTTCAAGCACTTCTGGTGCTGTGTAGCCACGAGTTTGTCTCCTTCTCTTTGTTGACGTCGAAGGCGCCGCCATTTTGATAACACGCAGCAGGCTGACACGGAGCTACTATCCTTACACATTCGCATACAGCACAGACAATGAAGCCTTGTTGCTCGCGGGAATGGTGCAGATGCACTCATAAATGAATGAACTAGAGGCCTGTAGTGCTTAGTTTCGTACACAGTCCAGCTCCGGCGAATGAAAAATGCAGAAAGCAAAAATACCGAACTCGGTACGTTCGGGCTGAAACGTTGTGCGAGCAGGGTACCGATATCGGTACGTTCGGGCTCTAAGAGTTAATGCATCGAGTTATTGAGTTAAAGGAGAAAGACGGCCACTCAGACCGGAACTGGATAGCTAAGGCAATCGACCACAGCAGTAACATCTGGTGGTGGTCATCTCTTCACCATTTTCTTGATCAACCAGTCGAACATTTTTCAGTTAATATAACCTCTTGCAACCACTGACCTTATGCACTTGTACATAAGGTTATGCATGTGCAATTCAAATATATTTTTCCTTTTATCAGGAGATTATTCAATGAACTGATATTCATTCTAATAAGCTTCATAAAGATGTGACCAAATACTGAGAAGTTATATACACAAGTTATACATACATATCAGTGATACTACCCATAAATGTATATTTGGCACCGACACACAGCAATGACATTAGAAGAAACTGATGTGGCAGATATGGGAATCAAAATGTCTTGAAAGGAAAAATGTACAACTGAACCTTCTTCATTCCTCACGAATAGTTATGCTTCAATATTTCTGCAGAGTAAAAACTTTCAACTATCACTTTTATTTACAAAAAACATCAGTGTAATAAATAAAGACCTCACCTCCATTGTTAACAGTTTTGGAGGCGACCCTCATGACCTCGGTTGCCATGGCGTTGGGGGAGTATTTGTCACGTGAGGTAGCCACCACAGGAAATTGGTATTCTATGAGGTAGGTGCTGCACACATTATGTCATTTATTTCATTATTTTGAGAGAGAGGGACAGTGTGTGTGTGTGTGTGTGTGTGTGTGTGTGTGTGTGTGTGTGTGTGTGTGTGTGTGTGTGTGTGTGTGTGTGTGTGTGTCTGCGTGTGCGTGTGCATGCAACAAAAGAATATGTTCCCACCTAACAAACACCAGTGTTCCCACCTAACAAACTTCAGAACTTTGCGAAAGATCAATGCTTTAAATATAACCAACAACACAATAACATTTCAGTTCATTCTTGCATACTTCACATTAAAAAAAACAACAACAAAAAGAATACAAATAAAAACAACACCCAGAAAAACTACAAAACACCATCATTTTAACCCATCACTCACCAGGGCTTGTGGGGTTTGATAGGTCGAGGGGGTTTTCCAGCCCGTCTGGCTGACCGACCAGAAGTTCTACTGCTGGAGGAGGTGTCAAGGTCACTGCCGCGGAGATTGAGGTTGAGGACGTTGACCCTGGCCACATGGATGCGACCCAGCAAGGTCAAACGCTCCACACTCAAACCGTCCACCTGCTTCTCCTTGAGGTCTTGATCTGAGGAAACACGAGTATGGGTCAATGGATCTATTCCATGGTAACAGCATTTTTAACCTTTTCACAACACTGCCTCACTACAGCTACTATTCCCTGTGCACGCTGGAAACAGGAAGCAGAAATGCCCTGAGGACACCATCATCAGGTGCCCTGCCGCATGGCATTGGCGATCATGGACTTCCACCTGTCTCTATCTCTCGTTGCCCCTAGCATCTCTCCCACCCCCCTCGTCCCCAGCCACTCTGCAAGTCCGTCCAGCATTCTCTCCCTAGGTCTACCCGGTGCTCTCTTTCACTCCAGCTTTCCCGTTGTGACCAGGTGCTCCAAATCCCCTTTCCTTATAAAATGGCCTATAAATGTTGCCTGTCTTTTCCTAATCTTCCTTATGAGTGATCTACTTGTGTCTGCCTCCATCAAGACTGTCTCGTTTGTTTTCTTTACTGTCCATGGAACTCTCAACATTCTTCTTAGAAACCACATCTCGGCTGCCTCAATCTTGTTCTGGCTTTGCTTGACTGTCCACGCCTCACATCCGTACAACAGTACTGGTTCTATATAACATTCAAGAACTCTCTTCCTGATGTAATTGATAGGCATTTGTTGGTAAGAATGCCTGTCATCTTCCTGAATGCTGTTTTGGCTTGGCCGATTCTGCCGGCTATTTCTGATGTGCATCTGCCATCTGATGAAATGATCGTTCCCAGGTATTTGAATTTATCAACTTGTGTCAAGGTTGTGCCATTTGTTGTTATTTTGCATGAGAGGATTTCATGTTTTTTACTGATCACCATGACTTCAGTCTTCCTGCTGTTTAGTTCCAGCCCCTTACCTTTGCTTTCTCTTTCTAGTATATTCACAAGGTTTCGTAGGTCCCTTTCACTTTCTGCAATTAGCAAGGTGTCATCCGCGTATCGAATGTTGTTTATCATTTTCCCTCCAGCCTTTAATCCAAGGTCTTCTTCTAGGTTTCTCATGATGTTTTCGCTGTAAAGTGAAAACAGATCTGGTGACAAAACACAACCCTGTCTGACTCCTCTTTTGATGTTTTGGACAGAGCTTACATTGTTTTCTATTCTCATTGCAGCTGTTTGTTCCCAGTACATATTTCTGATTATTCGTAGACACCATATTTTGGTCATTTTCATTTAATTTTCCTGAACAGGCCGTAAAAGCTGGCTTATTGATGTTAGAACAACTTTTGCAGATCATTCTTTTATCTCCCTGGCGAAATAAAAACAATTTCGGTAAAGATTCATTTAGTTAGTGTTTTGTGCTTTTGAAAATGTCAACGTGTCAAAATCAAAAATCCCAGAGAGCCATAGGAGATTCATGAAATGTGTTATTTTTAGCATATGATGGCCAAAAACTGTAGAAAAAGGACATAAAAGACAATATTTCAACATTTTAGAACATACTGATAACATAATGAACATAATGATGTAGGGTCGGCAATATTTTGAAAGACGAAGGGCTGCAAACCACATGTTTCAGCAGCTGAGAAAACAGGTACTTGCAGAAATTTCCGAAGATTTTTCACCCAGGTGGTGCATCATCTTCATCGCCACTGTCGTCACTGGCAGTACCAACCTCAGTGTCAGCTTCATATTGATCAGGACAATTTATTTCTAGCTCAAAATCTGGCTCCAAGACCAAATGATTTGCTGCCTGAATACCAGAGTGAAAGATGTCACTGTCAGCAGTGCTTGCACTCCGTCTTCGTCAGTTGAATATGCAGGATCGTCGTCGTTTTCTGGCACATCATCCACAAAATCTTCCGCTTCAGCACTTTAGTTGCTGCTTTCATAGTGCTCAATGTCTAGATCATTGTCAAAACCGGCCTACATGATCAGTTCTGCTACTTCAGCAGCCATGAAAGTAGTACGACTAGCCATGTTGTTTACAGCAGTCTGAACGACGCGAGTTGTCCATCTAGCCATGTTTACAGCAGTCTGAACGACGCGAGTTGTCCATCTAGCCATGTTTACAGCAGTCTGAACGACGCGAGTTGTCCATCTAGCCATGTTTACAGCAGTCTGAACGACGCGAGTTGTCCATCTAGCCATGTTTACAGCAGTCTGAATGACGCGAGTTGTCCATCTAGCCATGTTTACAGCAGTCTGAACGACGTGGGTAACTCGAAGAGACAAAGCATTGGGGTTGGTTGCTTTCAACAGAAATTAACCAATGAAATTGCCTCGTTTAAGTTTTAAAAATAGTATCAGATGACGTAGAAGGGTTCCACTGTGTAGTTTCTACACGTTTTGAGGGAATTTCCAGTGACGTACTGGCGCATTGAATTTTAGAACAGCGTCGCGAGGATACTCGCTATATGTCCACAACGCCATAGCGAGCGGGATCGATACATGTCCTGACAGCATAGTCAGGCGTAGCGACGATTCTCACGTCATGTCGCAAAAAGCTTAATCATCTTTTCTTAAAATGGCTTCCATACAAACACATGTTAACAAAACGTAAATTACCCTGAGCCTGCAGGGATATAATTCCGTCTTTTCTTAAGATGTCTGTCAAGAGGAATGTAAGAATAACATACTGTAAAATTAACAGACAAAGAAAGTGACATGGGTGCACTGGTGTTATTATCCTTTGTTGGTGAGTTCTATTTTCATAGCTTATATGACCAGTAAGTATAGTCAGGATGCATAAAAAAATATAAAAATTGAGGAAATCACAAAGCCACTCACTGGCATAAAAAAAAAGAAAATTACAATGTAACTCACCTAAATCATCTTCCACATCAGAAGGCGCTGGATCAAACGAAACCCGTGACACCTCAGAACGTGCAGTACTGGCTACATCACTGTCACTCAGGCTGCCTTTCCGTCTCCGTGACAACGACCTTGACTTTGACCTTGAACCTGACCTTGAACGGGACCTAGATTTGGATTTCTTTGTAGCAGCAGTCACAGTCTTGGTCATACGAGGATTTCTCTCTTTCGACCGAGAGCGTGATTTCCGGCATTTTTATTGGCATCAGGAGAGGTACTTGCTTTCGATTTTCTTTTCCGTTTCTTGGTCGGAGTACCTTCAGGGGAGGGCAGGGCAGCGACCAGGCTGGAAACGGAAGAACTTCGGGAAGGTGGACGCTGTGGATACAGTAACACATTGAATAAAAGGTGAATTCAGAACTTAAAGTGTCTAATGTACTATCACACAAAAAATATAAACATGCACACATGCAGAGTAGTACGGTGTCATACCACTAAAGCCATATAGAAGATTACCCACTTACTTACTGTCATTATGTTACTGGCTCATAGAGCAACAATGACAATACTCCACTCTTATTTGGGCTTGCCTCTGCAGAGTACCCAGGGTATTTCTGGGCCTTAAGGTCTTCTCATATTGTTCATCACCAGGAGTTCTTCAACCCATCTCTCTTGAGTCTTCTCTCTCGCATCCTATGAAAGACAGTCTGGGTGATGTTATCCTGCTCTCTACAAATGTCTTTTCATAATGATAATACCGATACTCACTTGATTACATCAGGAAATAGTTGCTTGTTGGAGATGGTGTTGGATCAAAAGATTCGTATGATTCTTGTATGGAAGAAGAGCGTAAAGGGAAAAAAACTGTTTTGAAGTCTGAACTAGAACAGGCATTGCTGAATTCCTATGAAATAAGCTGACAGCAGTACACCGTCTACTCTTTGGGGGTGGCCTCATATTAGTTTTGACAGTTGGTTTCCTTGGGCTTTCTGACAATAGCTATTGTCATTGTTATTTCAGTTCAAAGCCAAACTGACTGCACAGAGCCAAATCAGAGCTATAACCGTTTCAAAACAAACACAATGCTTCAACAGGGGAAAAAAAGGAAAAGAAAATGAAGTGCATATATCAATGCACTTACGAACATCAGCTAAGGAGATGTTCCTGTCACTGACCACTCCATCCAATTCATCACACACGGGATTTAAAAAAACATCTGAATACAAATTAAAACATTAAAAACACTAAAACATATATACGAGGGTTGTTCAATTTAAGATGTCACCACCCCCTAAAAAACGTACCTCTCATCTCAGCAACTTGAAACTTTTACATCCCCTCGAAGTATTCTCCGTTGGCTAGGATGCAAAGTTCAAGCCTCCTACGCCAATTCTCAAGCGCCCTCTGATAGTCGGTTTTAGGCAGACCAGACAACTCTGATATTACGGCTTTGGCGAGGTCTTGTACCCGGTCAAACTTACGCCCAGCGAGCTTTTCCTTCAGAACAGGGAACAGCCAGAAGTCGCATGGGGCCAAGTCGGGGCTGTAGGGTGGGTGGTCCAAAACTTGGATCCCTTGCTCGCTCAGGAAGGTTGTGGTGACCTTCGCCTTATGGGCACTGGCATTGTCATGCAGAAGAAGGGTCCTCTGGGTGCCGACGGTTGGGCGCTGCTCATGGATTTTTCCTACAACTTTGGGGAGCACAACTTGGGTATAGTAGGAGGCAGTGATTGTTGATTTCTCAGGCAAAATGTCAATTGCCACAAGGCCTTGCGTGTTGAAAAAAATAGAAAACAGTCGCTTGCGACTCTGGAATCCTGGGCGAAGAACAACTGGTCGGTCTCCGTCAGGGCCAACCCACATGCGGTTGCAGCGTTTGTTGGGGATGCCGTAGAATGTGAGCCAACTCTCATCTCCCGTCACTAAGTCACACAGTCGTTTTGGCCCGTTGGGCTCAAACTCATCGAGCAGTTTGCGTGAACATGCCACCCGCTGCTGCTTCTGATCATCACTTAAGAGATGTGGCACCCATCTTGCAGCCAGTTTTCTCATGTGAAGGTCTTTGTGCAGAATGTTGTTAATGGTGCCAATTGAAAGCTCACATGCCTCGCTTAATTCCCGCACAGTCGAATGTGGATCCTCCTCTATCAGTCTTTTCACATATGCAATGTTTTGTTCGTTCCGAGCTGGTAAAGCTCGCTCTGCACGATTACCCCAATCAGATGGCACTCTACCTGCTCCTAATTGTTTGACCCACCTGCAAACTGTGCGGTAAGACACACAATCCGTTCCGTAAACAGCTTGCAAATCTGCGTGTATCTTCCTACAATCGTCACCAAGTTGTAGCCTTGTGAAAGTGTAGAAACGAAATTGCTCATTGGTGACGTCCATTTTTTTCAGGCTCAGCTATTTGAAACACATTTGTAATTACGTCATACTCCGAGTTGCGTCATGATGTCAACTTTATTTTCTGCATGCTAATCAGGTAAACTTTAAAGTTGTGTTTGGTATAAACATTTTTTCTGTGCGTTGCTTCGTTTTCAAACGGCAAGCCTAGTGTCATCTTAAATTGAACAACCCTCGTATAAGAACAGGCCTAAATTACTTAAAATTGCTTACGCATTTCTCATTTTCCTAGAGCCAAAAATGCACTTAATACCTGTACCCAATTATCAATCCTAAGGGAAAGTACATAAGACTTTTATCAAATACATACAGGTGAATGGACCAGCGAGATGGAAAATGATAGGTAGAAATGACAAAGCAAAGGAGGAAGAAGGCAGAAACAAAGAAGGCAGAAACAAAGAGAGTGACAGAAAAGAAGAAATTTCTAGAACAGAATATCTAGAAGGTGGGAATACTATTTATACTGAAAGAGCTTCCGGCATCTCCACAGGGGGATTTTTAAAGTCTGAACTAGAACAGGCACTGTTGAATTGCAATGAAATGACCTGACAGCAGCACAGTCTTCTCATGGGGGGTGGCCTCATGTTAGGTTTGACACTGCTGCTTTCCATGGGCTTTCTGGCCATGGCATTCTGACTGAATGACCTTAGGGTTGGAGGTATGGTGAACAGATGGAATAAGCAGCATGGATACCGAAAAGATGCAGAAGATGGGGCAGGAAAAAATGGTGAACAAAGTCTGAACTTACCACATTTCCAGGGTTTTTCAAGACATGGTCCTCATCCCCACTCAGACCACTCAGTTCACTCATCTCACTATCCTGTGGGGAGAAAAATTCATTTCATGTAAGTTGTAATGTGTGTGAGTGTATGTGTTCATTATTTCTTATAACATCTATTCACATATGTGCTTTTAGACGAGTGTGTGTGTGTGTGTGTGTGTGTGTGTGTGTGAGTGTGAGTGTGTGTGTGTGTGTGTGGTGTGTGTGTGTGTGCGTGTGCGTGCGTGTCGTGTGTGTGCGTGGTGTGTGCGTGTGCGTGTGTGTGTGTGCCTGCGTGCGTGCGTGTGTGTGTGCGTGCGTGCGTGCGTGTGTGGTGTGTGCGTGCATGCATGCGTCTGTGCAGATGTATCAATGAGTGAGGCTGTGAGCATGTGAATGGGAGAAAGCGTGTGTGCAGCATGCATGAGTGTGTGTGTAGTGTGTATGTGTGTGGTGTATGTGTGTGTGTGGTGTATGTGTGCAATGTATGTGTGTGTGTATGCGTATATGTGTGTATATGTGATAATAAGATATTTGAGTGAGTGAGTGAGTGAGTGAGTGACAGTGTGGTGTGTGTGTGTGTGTGTGTGTGTGTGTGTGTGTGTGTGTGTGTGTGTGTGAGTGTGTCTAGTGTATATATGTGTGCAGGTTGTTCTTATGGACAGACCAACACAGTGCAGGCTACATTACGCTGCTACAATCGGCATGCTCCATCTTCAGAGGCAACAACACAAATCATTAATAAAGCAACACTGTACATCATTACAGAATAAACAGCTTACCGATCTTCTATAGAAAAGTTCCTTCAACAGTGTGCGGTCATGCAGAGGATCCCCTGGTTCACTAAGCATGTCCATACCCTCCATCCCTCCATCACTGCACATACTGGGACCTGGACTGGCACCGTTCAGCATCTGCAACATCTATTTCCACACAAAATCACTTTGTGATGTGTTGTCATTAAAACAAGCAATCTTCACAGTAACAGAAATTGTTTCCTTAAAATTAAATTAAAAAGAAAAGCCTAACGTGACTCACGAGTGCAAATACACTACAGCAATTTGTTATTCGTGCCTAAAACAAGAACAACGCTGCGTTGCTAGCACGTGTGCCGTTCAAATTTTTCCATAACCTCTGCCATCACTCGAGAGTAAGATGGTAGAGACCTGTCTTGTTCTTTCCCCAAGGCCAGCACTACAAAAGCAGTGCTCATTTCCTCTCCCTCACATATGCAACAGGTTTTAGCAGTCATAGTCGCCAAGTGGTTAAGATGATGGAGTAAACATCCATTGGGGTTTTCCTTCACAGGTTCAAATCGTATCAGGATGTTGTCAATTTAGACCAGGAAGCTCAGATGATTTGAGCACCATGCCGATAATGTAGTGGTCATTAGTACCACCCTAGGGCAGGCCACAGGTTGTTATAAATCCTCTATTTCAATACCTTCCTGACACATAGGGTTTTGAGAAGTCTCAAGAACCTTACCATAGAACTGCTGGAGGGATCCAAGTGGATCAAACACAGAACTATCCAAGTGCAAAGAATCGCTCTTTAACAAACTATCCAAGTGCAAAGAATCCCTCTTTAACAAACTATCCAAGTGCAAAGAATCCCTCTTTAACTAGGTATTCCAAAGTGATTTTCAAATTTGAACTTATCTGTATAAAAATCAGCTGGGAAAATAGAGATTTTCATTCTGAACACATACATACTTTATTTTTTAATGTGGGATAAAACATAAATTTTTTATGATTTTTTCCTTTCTTTTTGGACGTTTTTTTAGGCCACATTCAGACATGCCTTGAACACACAGATAAAATCACACAAGTCCAGAAAATCATTTCTGAGGAGGTTTTTACTTGTTAAGTTGATGTGCAAAAAACATATGGACAGAAATGCATATCAATAAAAATACAGACCTATGAAAATGACAAAAAATAGCAAAATTGGACGCCGCCGTTCCAAACAACTGGGCAAGGGACCCATTTTCATTAATTTCAAACTCCATTATCTTTAAATTAAGAAATACAATACAGTGACACTGAAATGAATCATATATGATAAACATATTAAGGAATTTAACCCTTATTTTTTCCAGCTTCATCTGAAAGCTGGTTGAAAAGATATCAGATGTCAAAAATGCGAAATATGCCGATTTGTCACAGTGAAAAAAATGGCGAATTTTACACATATTTGGTGCACCATAACTTTTTTCACTTTAAAGTTACAAAAATGGTTTTGATATCAAATTGCTCAGCATGACAAACTCTTTCAATGTAAAACAACCCCAGACATCTGTATGTTTAATCAAACCATATTTGGGTAAGGATAAAATACCTATTTTGAAAAAAATGTGTATTTTAGCTTTTTGCAAGACTCCGTAACTTCTGTCACATTCATCCTACTGCAAAGTACCATATACCAAAATGATCAGTTTTTTTATGATCTGTCAGTATAACAAACAAGACATTAGGTTTCAATCTTTCTGTAAACAAAAATCAGATGACAAAATTATAACAAATGTCAGCTGATAATAGTAACAAATAATGCGTTTTGTTTACATATCGAATCAAACAAGACATGTACATCAACAACATTCATTCAAAGAAGTCATCTTCATAGTTTTACATGCCAATTTGTTTTTGTTTTTTATCATTAAACAACGATTAAAACATGTCTTGATCTTTAACTGTTCCTTAACTGTGTGTAGAACATTATCAAAAGCTTCCACATCATTGTCTTGACCTTTCACTGTTGCTTAATCACAGTAGATAACTGTCCTGGCCTTCAACTTAAACTGGAAGCACAAAAGATAGAAATCATCTCTTTTTACAAAAAACATGTAATGAAATGTAAAAAAAATACTTGTCAGTGTCTATGATCAGTGATTCCCCTTCACAAGTGACAGGAAATTAAAACATGTTAAGATGCAGTTCATCATCATTGCTGTCAAAGTTGTCCAAAAGACTAGGTCTCCGCCCTCTGCCAGTCTTAAGAAATCGCTCCTTCATCCTCATGAAGAGATCATCTGTGAGAAAAATAGTGTAGAGGGAAAGTATTAGTACATCTATCTGTTCTATCCTGTAGCGTAATGTGAAAATCCCATTTGTAGGGACAAACAGGCCTATACATACAGAGCAAGAGGCAAATACTGACCAAAACGAAAACAAATCCAAAAAACAAGAACATAAAACATGCAGGAACACAAGGACTTTTGTACCCCTGCTCAATTAACTTCCCTGCCTGTCAAAGAGAGAAAGGATCAAGAGAGAGAGAGATTGGTGTTGAGCTGTAAGAAGCCTACCAGTATTATTGTCAGCTTTGAAAATAAAATTATAATACCTTACCCTAACTCACAAAGCAGTGGGCAAAGTAAAATGTCCCATACATTTAGGCCTACTCAAATCAGCACAACAAAATTTATCTCATAAATACTATAGGCCTAGTTAGGAAGGTTCATAGTGTCCAACCCATTAACCTGGTAGGCCTACTTTATTTTGTTTAAATATTATTTTTGATGACAATAATAGTAATGATAATAAATAGTAATGAATGATAGTAAACTAATAATGAAATAATGATAATAATAATAATAATGATAAATAATAATGAATAATGATAGTAAAATAATAACAACAAAAATATGATAACAATATTAATAATAATAATAAACTTTTAAAGCTGTTGAACTAGGTGATAATAATATTGGGCCTAAAAATAATAGGCTTGATAAACATGCAAATTTGTTTCAATGGTACCATTCAGGAAGTTTACACAAAGGCAGAAAAGAAAAAGGTGTAACATTGTGAAATTATTGAACGACACTGAACCAGATCGAGTGAAGTCAAGGGAGGGCACTCGGCCGATTCGACTATCGATCGATCAAAGCGTTGGTCACGTGACCACAATAAATCGCTAATCTCTCATTAACATCATTATAAATAAATATAATAAAGGCATGGATTATTAAAAAAATCTTTTGTAAACATTTTCCTTTAATCATATGCCTGATCTCACTCTCTGTAAAATTATCGCACCCCAAACCGTCACCTACCCCTACCTTCTAACATATTCATGATACTGGGGTGCTGCAGCATGCGCTTTCCAAACAATTATATTCTAAACTCAGGAAACAAAATGTCAAAAAGTAATAGTAAACAAACTGCAAGATATTTCACTTACCCTCTAGATAAGTTGGATCGCTTGATTCGTCGTGGCTGGAGCGGTCGACGTAAACTTCGACGTCCATGTGCTCGCCCGAACGATCTTCGCGCGTGTCCGCCATTGCGCGTCAGACGCTAAGAGAAAGCGAAAATAGGTTGCGTTGTTCTCAGTCCTCAAGGAAAACAGCCAGTGGTTGAATCCGTATGCAAATAGCAGAAGTTGAAAGTTGAAACCTTGACCTTTTGCACAGTGGAAAATATGGCGAGATTGGTTTTGAGTAAGGTTGCGAAATCATCGACGGAAGTTTTTAACGCACGAAACGACCGACTAAATGGAAGCCTATCAGTTCACTTTTTACATCGGATGAAAGCAAATTTAGTCGTCTTTTTGACTGTGTAAATGGTTTGTTGATATCTGACCCAGCGAATCTCCTCGAGGCGAGTTTTCAAGGTAGGTGTCAAAACCGCGTTCCGATTTCGTCGTTCCAGTTGCAGCAAAATCGCAATTTAGTATCCATCATCAAAAGCATATTTCAAACGGTAAATGTTACACTTATTGATTTATTTTGACTTTAAACAAAGCTTAAAGGATCACAAATCAACATGATCTATGTTTTTTATTTCTGACACTGCATTTTGTTGAGAACGAGCAAGTTGAAAACCAGTGAAAAATCGCACTTTGCCGTACTTTTCGCCGCCCGCGAAGAGCACTTTGGAATACCTACTTTAACAAACTATCCAAGTACAAAGAATCCCTCTTTAACAAACTATCCAAGTACAAAGAATCCCTCTTTAACAAACTCTCCAAGTGCAAAGAATCCCTCTTTAACAAACTATCCAAGTGCAAAGAATCCCTCTTTAACAAACTTCAAACTCCTCTGTCTCACTGTTTTACCTTTCCTATCCTAGTCATCTATCCAGAGCTGCATGGGCTGGGTGGGGGGGGGGATGTTCAAGCAAAGGGTATGAATCAGACCATTCATCCATTTAGTGACCAACACAATCATGCTCAAGTGCTCTAAGCGCTGCATTGTCTCTAAAATCGTATGTATGTTTGAGAATGAGAATGTGAGCTATATAAGGTATCTGACAGCGCCATGCCTGTCTTTCTGTGTTTATTCAGTACTAATGAAGGTACGATTCATTCTTCAACAATGTTGGTTGCACTATTATGTTTGGTCATGTATGTCTGACAGTTTGCTTATTTCAATGTTTATTTGTTAGGCATTTTGCTTATAACAATCAATTACCCAATCTTTGTGCATCTGATAAACTACTGTAACTCTGTAAGGCTGTTGACCTCACACAATAACTTTTGTGTGTATCTGTATAACTGTGGTAATCTTTCCTAAAACCCAGTGCTATTTATTGTAATCTTTAAATAAAAATACCTTCACATCAAGTAGCATTTTATAGTACTTACAAATCATCGAGACAAATCATACACATAATAGCACAGAGAAAACAGACTGACAAACTGTTCTCTTCATGCCGATCATGTATGCACGCGCGCATACACACACACACACACACACACAAACACACACACACGCATGCACATGTACACACACACACACACACAAACACACACACACTCATGCATGCACGTGCACACACACACACACACACACACACACACACACACACACACACACACACACACTCAGTAGCCTACCTGCCATTCATGCTTGCCAACAGGTGAGCCCAGCAGCATAGAGATGGGAGACTGAGGATTGTTACTGGTCAGGTTGTCCACCATCACACCTGGCATTGGGCTATAGGTCGCACCAACACCCCTGTACATGTACACACACATTATGTCTCATTATACCTAGTGCTATATGTGGCACGTATAATACTGTGCACGCGACAAACACACACACACACACACACACATCACACACACACACACAATCTTCATCCATCACTATACATGCCCACACACCAAACACATCATGATCCATCATCATAATTAACAATACATCACACCACATACACATATTTCCAAGCCATTAACCCTCTGCCTCCTGCACCCTGTCCACCAACATCCTGCATTGTCAACCATGCTAGCAAAGCAAAATCTTAACCCTTGGACTACCTCACCCTATCCACCAGCTTCCTGCACGAAGCTGGTAGATAGGGTGAGGGTGTTAAAGGGTTAACCAAAGACAGAGAAGGAGAAAGAGAATGAGACAGACAAAAACAAAGAGACAGATGGACACACAGATACAATGCCTTTAAAAATACAGGAACACAGAGAGACAGATGGACACATAAACACAAAACCACTAAAAAAGTGTCACAAAGAAAGAAACGAAAAACAAGTGAGTGTAGTAACAGAGGACACAAACAAACCAAGATGCTCAAGCCATTCTACTTATCTCCCCTTTCCTACAAAAAAGTATTACAGAAAAAAAAATCCAGATTTGTATTTCTCATCGTTACTGTGATCTTGAAGAAGCTTCACTTGAAATAAAACTTGACATGGTTCAAGGAAAATGGTAGACTTCACAATCCAATATTGTTCCCAAGAAAATGGCACCTTGAATTTGATATCTTGTTCTCCAAATTTATGCATTCACAACTCCTCAATGATTCATACCCTTTACCTAAAGTTGGTAAAGATCTCTCCTGCAACCAGCGAGAAAATCTTGCTATCAGATTCTGGTAACAGATAGACAGACAGCCACATCACACCCTTCCATGATAATATGAAATAATCTCTCCTTTTAGTCTTAAAAGCATACGCCCAAACATAGCTAACACTCACCCTACAGCGCCCTCCACAGCTCCAGCAGGTGAGGATGGCACGAGGTCAAGATTGGCATTGTTGTTGTGTTGTTCGTCAGAGTTGAGGCTGGACACCACCATAGCCTTTCGTAGTTCCGTACCCCGTGATACTAACACAGACAGCAGGTCACCACCATTCCCCTCTGACTGACCTGTCAGGCCTATAGGGCAGCACATACAACACAAGAAAATATATTATATTTGTGCATCTAAAAAAATCACTGAAACTCCCCACATGCAACACAGGAAAATGTATTACATTTGTGCATCTAAAAAATCACTAAAACTAAGACAAGTGATGTATACACAAGCACACATGAACTCGTATAAACATACGCACACATGCTCACACTCACTTATGTTCAGACATGCATGCAAAAACATACAAATGCATGCACGAACACTGAGGCAAAACAGATACACATAAACACACATATGGAAAATTGGCCTATTCATACAAACGTCCGCATCCATAAACAAACTTCTATTCTTTCTCTACTACTAAGGCTAAAGCCAGACAAACATATGCATACTATCCTCGCTCTCTACATACAGACATACACACACACACTTTTACACACACGCACACACTCACACTCATTACACACACACAATACAAAAACACATACACACATACGCCACATACACACACACAACTCACATTCACACGTACCATAACCAGCAGTCCTGTAGGAAGAGGATGGAACTCGGAACTCCTCTCCTCTCCCCACCACAGGGACACCACCGCCATGAGCACCAACCACATCACCATTGGTTGTAACAGCCACAGGGTAGCCATGGTTATGACCAGAATCTCCAACATCGTACTGTAACCTTTGCCGAAGATCAGAGGCATTTTGTGTTCTGGCACTGTTCTGAATCCTTGCTTCTTCAGTCTGTTGTGATCAAAAACAGTGACATGATCAAAATCTGTGATGTTTCATTAACATCCTTTTTTACATAACAAGTTTTCTTCATGATGGTGGGGTTTGCAGGGACATCAAGTCTGGTCAATTGCACCTAAAAAGGAGACAATGAAAAAAGAAAGTTGATATTGGACAGCCTAACATTTACTGAGCAACACTTGCAATATACGATATGGAACATAACTCCTGGATGCAAAAGAAATTATTCATTCCAATGAAAGATCTTGTGAGGAGACCAAGAACCTGTGGAAAGCCAACTAGCTTGAATCTGCTTGTAAGATTTTTTACCTTTTTTTTTAAAATTACTATTCCTGTTATTTTTATTTAAAGTCCAGCCGACTATGTAGAGCCATATCAGGGCTATAGCCATTTCAAAACATACCCAATATGTCAACAGGAAAAAACTTGAAAAAATTAAGCACACATATTCATGCATCCATGCACATAATTTAAGAAAATGCCCCTGGCTCTGACCACTCCATCTAATTTATCACACAGGGGATTAACAAACATACCTGAATACAAATTTAAGCATAAGGACACTAAAACATATAAAAACAGGACTAAATTACCTTAAACTGCTTCTGCTATCTCATTTCCCTACAGCCAAAAATGCACTGAATACATGTACCTAATTATCAATCCTAAGAGAAAGTACATAAGACTTTATCGAACATATACATGTACAGGTGAATGGACCAGCAAGGCAAAAATGATAGGAAGAAATGACAGAAAGCAAAGGAGGAAGAAAGAAACAAAGAGAGTGACAGAAAAGAGGAAATTTGTAGCACAGGATTTCCTGAATGTGGGATACTCTTTATACTGAAAAGGGGGGGGGGGGGTAAAAATTATCTCCAAAAAAAATCTTTTTACCCTGCCAGTACATGTCTGGAATTTATTCTGATACTCTATCACTATCAGAAAACAACTTTCATGCTGTGAAAGTGAAATCTTACCTTGTAAAAGCTGACCAATTTTTAAGAAGTTTTCCCATGTACAGTTACATTTACTTACCAATTCATGCACTAACTGCAAAAACATACACACAAATACATTGCCAATATCTCCCACAATCAACTCACCAGATGGGAGGCTGGTGAAATGAAAGGATCTTCCTGAGGTTTGACGGGTTGCTGAGAGTGGGGCTGTGGTCGTGACGCTGATGGTAACATGGACTCCTGGTTGTGATGGGGGTCTGTGGTTGGGTCGGGAGTTGGGACTGAACCCATGTTATCATAGGATGCTGCAGCAAAAGTATACAATATTCACATCCAACTGATGTTATAAGAAAAGACATACATATAAAGCTTTTCCAAATGAACTAGGCAACTGTTCGGAAACAAGACATTAAAACCCTCAACTTCTCTCAAGGTGCCCAATCCTCCCTTGCTGTTTTTAATGTCACTGTCCCACAATGTCTACAAACAGGAAGCTGGTTGACAGGGTGAGGGGGATGAAGGGTTAAGTTTTTACTGATGACGATGCACGATGCTAGTGGACAGAGTAAAGGAGTCAAAGGATTAAGACAAATAACATCAACCAGACTGTCCTTCATTGGACACCACAGGGAATACAAGACAGGAAGACAGAACATCTAACAACAAACAACAGGAGACTCAAGGCCCTGAAGCACACCTGAGGTACAATGCACAAGCTGGCCCAGAACAGACAGGACTGAAAAATCTCCAATGCCGCACTACACACCAATGGCATTATGAGCCTGTAAATTTTAAGTATTAAGTACTGGGCGAGCATGTCTAAGTCCAGGACAGGGCATGAATCTGGTCACTGAACCATCAGGCACTCATGTTTGATCCATGTTTTAATTACATCTTTCTGGGAGTGAATCTTAACCACTATGCTCTCCTGTATCATTATCACAGACTACAACTAGGTCTAGAAAATAGTGGATCAGCAAGCAATGTACAGAGCAAAAACCATTCCAGTCTGATCCAATATAGACATGTAATACAATGTTTGCAAGTAAATACACATGCATGCACGCGTAGTCACACACACACACTCACACACACATGCACGCACATGCATGCACACATACAGAATTCCACCACTTACCACTTAAAGCTTCGAGCATAACAGACATTTGCAGCTCTCCTATTTTCTGGCCTTTGGACATGATTGGGAAGAACCTGAAGACCAAACAGCCATCATTTTCAATCAATAAATATGCAGATGTCAATGCAAAACAGATTTCTTATTTCTTAAATTAAACATATAAAATCTTGTGAACTGGCAACCAATATTCCATTTTCATACTATTAATATTACTATGAATTAAATGACATTGCTACACACAACACCAGCCATAATTCAATGAATAATGTAAACTACTATTGTTATCTCATGTTTATTTATAAAACAGTTTCACTGCTCAGTTAATGAGCAATGATGGATGCAGCAGTCAAGTGGGTAACCATCAAACATCCGAACAGAGGGTCCTATGTTTGATACACTTAGACACCTCCACCCTGGGGGTAAAGGACATGTATGCAGACCTGTCAATTCTTAAAAGTAAATCTCTTTCATGTGCGTACAGTCATGCAGAATATCAAATACGCACATTAAACAACCTGTAAGTCAAGTCAATGGCTGACATGAAAACATGAAAACACCCAGCATGTATGCCCAAAGATGGGGGGAGTATGCAGACTGTGCAGCAACACACCGCCTGCATAGTATGGGCAAACCATCGTACATATATGCATCCCAGAAAATTCGGCTTAAAAAATTAACAAACACACACACACAAAAAAACATCAGTTCACAACTACCCATATCATGAAACACACAATTATACACACGCACACACACACACACACACACACACACACACACACACACACACACACACACACACATGAACACACACACATGAACACACACAATTAGAAATTCAGTTCAGTATCAGTGCTCCCACAACCTCAAATCCACCCAACCCCATGTTGTCCACCTTACAGTCTAGTTACAAATTAAGTAATAATTTGTATTACATTTACTATAAAACAAAACCAAATCTTACACAATGAATCATAAATATGATCATTATCATGATAATATTACTATTATTATCATACAAGCAAAAAACCATAATCGTTACAAAATACGTAATATCAAGCCTATTCATAACATCATACATAAACGTGACTATTTGTGCATATGTATATAGTATGTATATAAAGATACATATACACACACACACACACACACACACACACACACACATATACATATATACAGGGGGGTGCAAAAGTAGGTATACAATTATGAAAAAGAAAACACGTACAATACTCACTGCATTTATTATACAAACAAATGAATATTGCATATATACATGTAATAACAAGCACAGCCTTAATCCCTCAGATAATCAAACTGCTTGCCGTCGGTATTCACACACTCCTCTAATCGAGAGCGGAATTAAGCATTATAATAATGCTGTGACACTTACTGTATACCTGCTTTTGCACCCCCTGTATGTATTGTGTGTGTGTGTGGTGTGTGTGTGTGTGTGTGTGTGTGTGTGTGTGTGTGTGTGTGTGTGTGTGTGTGTTTTGTGTGTGTTTTGTGTGTGTGTGTGTGTGTGTGTGTGTGTGTGTGTTGTGTGTGTGTGTGTGTGTGTGTGTGTGAGATATACATATTTCCCTTTTCCACCTTCAAGTCCCCTCTGAATCTTCTTAGTTTCACAGTTTTACAACTAAAAAGCTATGTTTTAAAACTAACACCACTGTATAAGTTTGCAGACAATTCATAGGGATGGAAACCATTTTTTGTTGTTGTTGACAAGTTGACTAAAAGTAACCTAAGCATGAGAAGTGGCAACTGTAGACATACCCATTGATAGGTCTCTCTTTGGATATTTTGTCAATCTCTGTGATGTGTGCTTGCCCCACTGGATCTGTCGCTGTCTCAGACGTGAACACTCCCACAGTCAGTGTGCCCATGTCACTGAGATAGGACGCAAACTGCCGGGGACCTGAGCGTACCGGGAAGCGTCCTGTTGTGCGAGCTGAGCCCTTGTTGCCCTTTTTCACATCCAGGGGTCTGCAAAGTGACAGTTATACATATAGCTATCTGAAATATTTGAACAAAGCTGTATAATCGCGCGCGTGCGTGCGTCCGTGCGTGCATGCGTGTGTGTGTGTGAGTGATAAAACCACATAGACAGGCGTTTGTGTGTATATTGTGAGAACTTATAATACTTAATTAATAGCAAATGAAATGTCTGAATATGGAAATAACAATAGTGACATGAGAGAGAAGAGAAGAGAGAAAAGAGAGAGAGAGAAAGACACAGACAGACAGAGACAGACAGTGTGTGTTCTAATCAAACTATTTCATAAATGATAACGTTCATAACACCATTACAAAGACAAAGAACAAACAAGAAAAAGTGTCGAAATGAAAATGGCACAGGAGAAGAGATACTGCCACATATCAAAAGTGTAGTTCTGTATAGATATCAGTCATACTCTTCAACAAATGAGTAAGCATTACAGGTTACCATGGAGTTTTTGTGTGTATGTGTGTGTGTGTGAGCACTGTCATGTGTGTGTGTGCGTGCGCACAGTGTGTATGTGTAAATGTAAGTGCATGTGTGTGTGTGCCTGTGTATGTGTCTGTGTCTGTGTATGTGTGTGTCTGTGTGTGTGTCTGTCTGTGTGTGTCTGTATCTGCTGTCTGTCTGCCTGTGTGTCTGTGCTAATGTGAATGCGTTTATTGTGTCTGTCTATCTGCTGTCTGTCTACCTCTGTGTGTCTGTGCTAATGTGAATGTGTTTACTTTATTTAACTTTTCATTATTGAAATTTTTTAACTGCAACACTGGCATCAATTGTATTCTCTTTCAGAGATAACAATGTTGAATTAGAATTTGAATTTTTGCTCTGATACAGTCACAGATAGGTCACAGAATGAAGAAAGACCAAAAAAACGTCTTGATGCTATAAGTTACTATAACTAATGAATAAAATAAACTATTGTTTGGGGCTTTGAATCATACTACATTCATAGCTTTTGTGTGTGTGTGTTTTCACAGTTTAATGTATGTGGATAAGCAGGTTACAAACTGTGAACATTCTCTCTCTCTCTCTCTCTGAAAACACAAGGAGGTATAAATACAGCTGATAATAATGGAGAAAAAGTGACACAATGAAACAGCATACCACCAAATACAGTAAGACAAAGAAAACAACATGAAACACAGAAAAAAAAAATAATGCAATAAAAGTCAAAACACAGTAAAACTAAAAGGAAAAAAAAAACTGGAAAAAAAAATGAAATTAGAAACTCACAAAGAACTTTCCAAAATACCTGTACACTGTTCCTTCGCCCTCTTCCCCCCACCATTTGACCCGCACAATGGTGGAGGGGGGTGATGCCTTTGACCACAGCACCTGGTTGATGCACACCTTGCAGAAGCATCGCAACTGTCCATCCACCATGGGAGGCAGACCTGTGGTCACCTGCACATCTTCACGTCTCTTGGGCTCACCACCTGCAACACAAGGTCACTGAATGCTGTATTACGAATCATCTGCATGCTGCAGCGCAGCTTTCAATGAAAAAGATTATGGGCTGTTTGTGTCAGTATATATGAACCACACACTTCAAATCTAACACCTGTTTTGATCCCACATTAAAAAGTGTTCTGGTACCAATGACAGCCACAGAATATAAATTCAAAATCTGAACTGTAGTGGAAAAGAGGAAATACAGACCTTCCAGTTCAGATGAAGATTGGGGTGGGGGGAAGGGGGACAGGTCCTACTCCTAGTCATTTGATAAAAATAAAATGACAATACTATTACTATTAGTATTATCACTAATACTATTCACATCTATCTTTACGTTTAACATTCTTACAGTAGTCACTACAGTATTAAGAGCTTAGCATCACTGTATTAAATTTTGCCATCACAAACTCCAATACACAAAATGACAAATGATGTGTACAGATAGTATAAAAAAAAAAAAAAATACAAGGAGTGATGGACATCATATGATAGGTACCTGTAGTCTCATAGATATACTGAAATATTGCGCGTGTGGGGTGTGTGTGTGTGTGTGTGTGTGTGTGTGTGTGTGTGTTGTGTGTGTGTGTGTGTGTGTGTTGTGTGTGTCACTCTGTGTGTGTCACTGTGTGTGTGTGTGTGTGTGTGTGTGTGTGTGTGTGTGTGTGTGTGTGTGTGTGTGTGTGTGTGTGTGTCACTGTGTGTGTGTGTGTCACTCTCAGTGTTTGAATCATGAATGTAAGTAAATGTATGCATGTGTGCACATATCTGCATCTCTCATTATATGTATCACAATATGCATGCATGTGTACACATCAGTACATGTGTATACATGTGTGTGTGTGTAAGAGTGTGTGTGTGTGTGTGTGTGTGTGTGTGTGTGTGTGTGTGTGTGTGTGTGTGTGTGTGTGTGTGTGTGATGTGTGTGTGTGTGTGAGTGTGTGTATCACTGTATGTGTGACAGAAATGAAACTGAAAGATATTTTCCAACAGTACAGGTTATTAGCATATCTAATGACCTATAGGCATACTTATTTGCCATTGTTCATCTATTTCAAGTAAATTAACAGAAAACATGATACTGCAAAAGAAGTAAAAGTTTGACAAATTATACTGTACAAACAAAAATTGATTGTATACATAAAAATGAATACATAAAATATCATAATAATTAATATTCAAATGCATGTTTACATGCTATGTATGTGAATAGATGGTGTGCATGTGTCACTGTATGTGTGTGTGTGTGTGTAGAGTGTGCGTGTGAGTGTGCGTGTGTGTGTGTTGTGTGTGTGTGTGTGTGTGTGTGTGTGTGTGTGTGTGTGTGTGTGTGTGTGTGTGTGTGCGTGCATGTGTGTGTCTCCCTCCCCCCCAAAAAAAGGGAGGGGGAACCCAGCAACAACTACTAAATCATATCATGAGAAAAACATAAAAGTGCACAGACAAATTAAGATCTGCCTAATAGTAATACAAGTGAAAATGATTTTAAAAGAGCATACTTTTAAATACATGGCAACAGTATGTTTATTACTCATCAAGCTATTTAATTTCCTTTTTTTATACAGGTCAGTAAAAAAAAAAAAGATAGATTACAAATACTTGTAAACGCTATACATGTTAATTAACTGTTGTGATCCAATTGAAACAGTTATCCAGACATAATTCATACACAAACTTGTAAACACTTACTGTATTTAATGATAATATCAGCGTCTGTAATAAAATACCTATGCATAACTAAACTGAAATGTGAAAAAAAGGAAATGAAGCAAGCACTGTGATTAATGGCAAATATTTCAGTTACACTACAGACAATAGTACTATTGTGATATTAATGGCAAACATTTCAGTTACAGACATTAGTAAATGTATGTACTACATCAAGGTTTTCGATCGAGCTAGACATGAAGAATTGATCAACCAACTAGAAAGACTCAATATTGATGGAAAAGATCTACGAATAATCAGAAATATGTCTTGGGACAAACTGCTGCAACGAGAATAGAAAATGATATAAGATCTTTCCAAAACATCAAAAGAGGAGTCAGACAAGGTTGTGTTTTGTCACCAGATCTGTTTTCACTTTACCGCGAAAACATCATCATCATGAGAAACCTAGAGGAAGACGCTGGATTAAAGGTTGGAGGAAAAATGATAAACAACATTCGATACGCAGATGAAACCGTGCTAATTGCAGAAAATGAAAGGGGCCTACAAAACCTTGTGAATACACTAGAAATAAAAAGCAAAGGTAAGGGGTTGGAACTAAACAGCAGGAAGACTGAAGTCATGGTGATCAGTAAAAGACATGAATATTGAAATCCCCTCATGCAAAATAACAGCAAACGGCACAACCTTGAGACAGGTTGACAAGCTTTAAATACCTGGGAACAATCATTTCACCAGATGGCAGATGCACATCAGAAATACTCAAATAGCCAGCAGAACCGGCCAAGCCAAAACAGCACTCCAGAACATGACAAGCATTCTTACCAACAGACGCCTATCAATTAACATCAGGAAGAGAGTTCTGAATGTTATATAGAACCAAAATACGGTTGTGAGGTGTGGACAGTCAACAAGCAAAGCCAGAACAAGATTGAGGCAGCCGAGATGTGGTTTCTAAGAAGAATGTTGAGAGTTCCATGGACAGCAAAGAAAACAAACGAGACAGTCTTGATGGAGGCAGACACAAGAAGATCATTGATAAGGAAGATTATGAAAAGACAGGCAACATTTATATGCCATTTTATGAGGAAAGGGGAATTGGAGCACCTGGTCACAACAGGAAAGCTGGAGTGAAAGAGAGCACCAGGTAGACCCAGGGAGAAGATATTGGATGGACTTGCAGAGTGGCTGAAGACAAAGAGGGTGGAAAAGTTGCTTGAGGCAACAAGGGATAGAAACAGATGGAATTGGAAGGCCATGATCGCCAATGCCATGTGGCAAGGCACCTGATGATGATCATGGTGTACTACATGGTAAATTCTCATTTTAAACATTTTTAATGATACTGAGAGTGAGATAGAGGACCTTTCAAACAATCTGGTCTGACAGCTTGCGCCTGAATAAGCTAAACTAGATTTATAAAGGCCCAGTCCTATTTCTGCAACATCTGAGTATCCTTTCTGGAGCATGATTCTCATTCTTTTTTTACAGAAGATATTTTGCTTTAGACATGAACAAGTTTCATTATGAACAATTTCATGCATTAACTAAGATACATTTGTTAAATCTGAGATAATAGACAATGAAAGGGCTACCAGCAGAATAGTCTGTTGAAAATATGTGAGAGAGAGAAACGGAGAGACAGAGAAAAAGGCAATGACAGAGAAAACTAGAGACACAGTGTGTGAATGTGTGTATGCACATATGTGTGTGCTTGTGTGTGTGTGTGTGTGTGTGTGTGTGTGTGTGTGTGTGTGTGTGTGTGTGTGTGTGTGTGTGTGAAAGAAAAAGAGAATGAATCTGTGTGTCAGAGAATGCGCATGTGTACACACATACATGCGCCTGTGTGCATGAACATGCATGCATTTGTATACATGTATACATGCATGAATTAGGAACTCATTCATCATAAGAACCCTAGTATAAAGTTATAAGGTAATTTACACATGTGTATACTGACTGTATTAAGTCTGGGCAAAAGATCAACAGCTGTTGATTTCACATGTCAAATTACTATCTGCATGTGTGTGCTGTGGGAGGGGGAAGGCAAGGAGTGAATCAAATTATTGGTTTCAAAAGCAACCAATAAATCATAAATGAGATACAAAGATTTCATAGGTCAAAAATTGAAAAAATCCACAGCAGCAGCAAGTAGCAACAGGTACGCAACCACCCACTGAGCTTGACAAACTTATGCTTATGTGATCAGTCTACAGCCAGTCTTATGTTAATAATTTTGTTTGCATAGCACTGCCGCAGGTGAAATTTCTTCTTGAGATTGCAAAATGGATGTAATCTGGTGATTGCTTTCTAAGCAAAAATTACCTGTGCTCAAAATCTGATTATGTAGAACCTGGACGATTTTAAGATCTATTCCCATGAGACAGTTCCTTCGTTAACACCAGTTATCTGGATTCTACAACATTAACCAACAGACACATGCATATATGCACAATTTCTTTCAGTAAACTAAATGAACAAAACTCATTAGGCCCTATAGTGACAGGTTCTTCGGCAAGACATACAATACTTAAAACCATCTATTCTAAGGAGAGTTATGTAAATAATTTGACAAGACTCACTCTCAGATTGTTGGCAAATACAAATATGAGCCATCTCATGTCTATCAATATAACACTCAAAACGTGGTAAGTAGGCCTAAAACACCATGAACATGCCTGGCCATATCTAAAATCTTTATGACCTCAATTGTCAGAAAATGTGACGACAAACTTGACTAAGCAGCAACAAAAACAACATCAAAACATGCCAGCCATTGCACATTTGGCAAAACGCCTTCATAAGCACACTGGATTAGCGTGTTACACTGTTATGAAGTGAAAAGGCTCCAGCGAACATGCACAAACACGGTCCATGAACTTGAGCAGACGAATTCACAGCTCTTACCTCGTTTACTCGTTCCTTTCGCGGGATTCACCTTTTTCTTCATAATATTCGCGTTAAAATCCAACCCTCAAGAGAATGCATAATGTTTCTGAACATTAATGTCCCCAAGAAGCTTCCGAAAAGATCGTTTCTACCCAAACATTCTTCCAAACTTGTCCGCCATACCTGGGTACCTCTATGTCGTGATTTCGTGAGATCATAACAAATCCAAAGAAAAATTAAAATGATGGTATCTAAGATTTATATAAGATAGTTTTGTACACAACGTTGTGTTATACTAAAAAAATTCCATAATTATTTTAATGGCATATTTATCCCCCAACTTGAGAGTAGCGCGAGATGTTAGCGAGACGAAAAAGATGTCTGCTCTCGAGAAGGAGGTTATGAAGAAAAAGTTTGGATTGCCTCCAATGCCTCAAGTTGGACCGGGGTAATTCAAACTGAAAGATTTTCTAACAGATAACTGCCTAAATGTGTATTCTATTGTTTCTATTTGTGTGGTGCAATCTGTATGATCAAGTTATCCGCAATGATAAATCTAGCAAGTGACCCAGGGTGGGCAGACAACAGCTGAACAGTCAACAGAGTTGTCGGTCATTGTCACATTGTCGGTGTCGGCTGCTTGAGGAAACAATGCCGCTTCCAGATTCAGTTGGCAGTTAGCTCCTTGTCTCACCGCAACAGCGTTCCCAGCCTCGTGTTTACCAAACTGAATCATACAATTTTAATCTATGGTTCATCTGTAGGCTTAGATTTACCCCCTATAACCACACCAGTTACTGGTTAGTATTTTCATTTTGTTGACCAGCTGTCACCAAGTCAAGTGGCACTGGCACTGGCACTGGCAGTGAGATTGGTGATATTGAGGTGACAAGCCACACTCTAGAACATTAAACATAATGCAAATGTAGATAGATTGATGAATTCTACCCTGAATGAAACGTGTTACCTGATTTGAAAGCATAGGACCTTACCAGTGAAGGGTCTAGATACTGACACAGCTGTCTGGGAGTGGGAGTCTACTTGGCTGATACCTAGTCTGGTCTTCTGTACTGCTTTCCAGCCATCACTATCAGCAGTCTTTTTGCTGTCATTATCTTCCTCATAGTCATAGGTTTTAGTTTTTGTTTTGTATTGTATTATAGACCAGACGGTTCATTCTGTCAAGTAAAAGATCTATTATGACTCTTTTTGTTTGTTTGGGTTTTTTGCTTTTGGGTTTTTGTTTTGTTTTGTTTTGTTTATGGTTGCCTTGTTTCTCTTTTTACCTTTGCAAGGGGAGCAACCCTTCTTTCTTTCTCTTGAGGCAACAACGATCATCTGCATTTGCCTTATTTTCTAGTTGGTCTCTGGCAGTCATTCTCTTTCTAAACACCTTCTAATCTGAATGTTACATTGCCCAGGGTAGTGCACTTGGATGATAGTTTACTTCCATTGTGATATGCGTCTTAATTTCAGTTCCAAGGTCATTTCTTTTTTTTCTTTTTTCTTTTTTCTTTTTTGGTCTTTAGAGAAGGTTTTGTTTTGAATCATTTGTTTCAGTGTTTGTTTTGATACAGTGTGAGCTTGTTTGTTTCAGTGTTTGTTTTAATACATTGTGAGCATGCACACACAATATATTTTAACAGGGCATCTGGCCGGAGGAATTTTGTGAGGAAAAGAGACTACTCCCCTGTGTACTGGGACAACTACTTTCAGCACATGCATAGCGTCAAGACAGGAGAACAAAATGTATCCTTGACCTGATTAGTTCATACCTTATGGTGTTTGCTGTTGCCATAGTCTTCATTACTACAGTACTAGCTACAGAACTGATAAAAAAAAATCAGAACTTTCTATTGTTTTACCGTCCACAAACAATAACTGAAGTTATGAAACTGCTTTTGAATTTAAACTGCATACCAGCTTATTTTGTTTATATAGAAGCGAGAAGTATGCTTTTTTTATATATAAATCCATTATACAATCATCATTTATGTAATATAACTGTCCGGTTATAATATGATACACCTTTTTGTAATGAGTTTAGGGGGAAAGCCATAATGCTTTCCAATATTTGGAGAATTTTGAATTGGTAAAGATTTACGGAACCATTTTGTTCAAAATTGAGTTGAGTGATGAGTCATTTGTTAGAATGTTGTTTGTTACAGCCCTTAACTATGTTTAGGTATTCCGTGTGTATGAGTGTGGCACAGAGGGGCCAGTGTTGTTATTTTTGCATGGGGGTGGCTTCTCTGCTTTGTCTTGGTCTCTTCTGTCGGTGAGTTGTATCATCATCATCATTATTATCTGTATTCAGGATATTTATCTCGAGGTCAGCTTTATGAACTGTTAATTGCTTATGATTATGATGATCAGTTAAAGTAAATAATTACATTGATCACATTTTTATATTTAACTTGAATAGCTTCAAAACACATACACACACGCACACAGTGCACACACACAAACACACACACACACACACACTCAAATCTTTATACAACCACGACACACATATAAACAAAAGAAACACATATATGTACACACCAGCGCACACATGGTATGACTTATGCATTTTTGCACATACACCTTGCGCATGCACACGCACACACATAGTGACATAACACACACACACACACACACACACACACACACACACACACACACACACACACACACACACACACACACACACACACACATACAGACACTCATAGTCACATATACACATACACTCATGTCTATGTATCATATACATACAAACACAAAATTTTTAGCTCGTTAAAAAACTTTATAAGTGTGGATACACGCTTTAGTTTAGTCATAGTTTGCAAAAGGTATAATTTACATGGCAGCATGTCAATAGATAATCAAGATGATGTGTCTGTCTGGTTTGACGTGTCTATAGTATGATTGAACTGTGTTGGTTGTGGTAAATTTAAATTACATTGTGTGTGTGCGTGCATGCAAGTGTGTGTGTGTGTATGTGTTCTGCAAGGAATATTTTCTGTGGTGTATTTTTATGGGTGTTGTTTGGCCCATATTATGCAGGAGTTACGTTTCTAAACAATCTGCATACTTGTCTGTACTGGATGTGCATGTTAGATAATTCTGTGTTTCCATAAGCCACTTTTACACTGACATGGCTTACAAAAAAGTTACAGTTAAATGCACATTCAACAATTTGCATGTGTATACATGAGGGGGCTTTAAGCACTGTCAGTTCTGCGCATACGTTGACCTGAAAGATAGGAAAACTTTTCACACACCAGGCGCTGCCCACGCAGGTTCGAACTCCGACCTTCTGGTTGGAATTCCCATGCCCTAACCACCTGGCTATTAAGTCATTGTTATTACTAATATTCATGATGTAAATTATAACAAGTTAATAACTACGTAAGTGTGAATGTATTACAGTTTGAGTGACAACTTAGTAAGTGTGATCTTACAACTGTTTCAGTCAAGACTGTCCAACCTGGTGAAGTGCAGATGTACAGCTATTGATCTGAGAGGCCATGGTAAGAATTAACACTGCAGTTAAGTAGAAATAACATATTACAATGATTTAAACATTCGGAGAAATGGCAAGATGTGCAAGTTTTTGTTATGTGTTGCACAGAGGACTAATGAACATGTGTGACCCAACACGATGTGTGACAGAACTTTGTTTTAAACAACTGTTCAAGAATTCAAGTATATGCCATTGGCTTGCAGATTATGAAATAAAAATTTTAGTAAGTTACATGTACTATGATTTCATGGACTTTATAAGAAGGAATAACTAACCAATTATGATTGATTAATTATGATGTATTAATTTCTATTTCCATCAGTTCATTCAAGTCACACAGTTTATATTCCCTTTGATTAAATAATCCATGCTGTGGTTTCAGGGGATACAGAAACTTCTGACGATACTGATCTGTCTGCTGAACGACTTTCTAAGTATGACTTGGTTCTTTTTATTGTACATAAAAATGCGGTTTCTAGGATTGTATCTTTTTTCATACTTAAAACATTAAATGTAATAATTCTTAAAAAATTAAGTACAACTAGGTATTCCAAAGTGCTCTTCGCGGGCGGCGAAAAGTACGGCAAAGTGCGATTTTTCACTGGTTTTCAACTTGCTCGTTCTCAACAAAATGCAGTGTCAGAAATAAAAAACATAGATCATGTTGATCTGTGATCCTTTAAGCTTTGTTTAAAGTCAAAATAAATCAATAAGTGTAACATTTACCGTTTGAAATATGCTTTTGATGATGGGTACTAAATTGCGATTTTGCTGCAACTGGAACGACGAAATCGGAACGCGGTTTTGACACCTACCTTGAAAACTCGCCTCGCGGAGATCAGCTGGGTCAGATATCAACAAACCATTTACACAGTCAAAAAGACGACTAAACTTGCTTTCATCCGATGTAAAAAGTGAACTGATAGGTTTCCATTTAGTCGGTCGTTTCGTGCGTTAAAAACTTCCGTCGATGATTTCGCAACCTTACTCAAAACCAATCTCTCCATATTTTCCACTGTGCAAAAGGTCAAGGTTTCAACTTTCAACTTCTGCTAGTTGCATACGGATTCAACCACTGGCTGTCTTCCGCGAGGACTGAGAAAAAGCAACATATTTTCGCTTTCCCTTAGCGTCTGACGCGCAATGGCGGACACGCGCGAAGATCGTTCGGGCGAGCACATGGACGTCGAAGTTTACGACGAATCAAGCGATCCAACTTATCTAGAGGGTAAGTGAAATATCTTGCAGTTTGTTTACTATTACTTTTCGACATTTTCTTTCCTGATTTTAGAATATAATTGTTTGGAAAGCGCACAGCTGCAGCACCCACAGTATCATGAATATGTTAGAAGGTAGGGGTAGGTGACGGTTTGGGGTGCGTTAATTTTACAGAGAGTGAGATCAGGCATATGATTAAAGGAAAATGTTTACAAAAGATTTTTTTAATAATCCATGCCTTTATTATATTTATTTATAATGATGTTAATGAGAGATTAGCGATTTATTGTGGTCACGTGACCAACGCTTTGATCGATCGATAGTCGAATCGGCCGAGTGACCTCCCTTGACTTCACTCGATCTGGTTCAGTGTCGTTCAATAATTTCACAATGTTACACCTTTTTCTTTTCTGCCTTTGTGTAAACTTCCTGAATGGTACCATTGAATCAAATTTGCATGTTTATCAATCCTATTATTTTTAGGCCCAATATTATTATCACCTAGATCTAGTTCAACAGCTTTAAAAGTTTATTATTATTAATATTGTTATATTTTTGTTGTTATTATTTTACTATCATTATTCATTATTATTTATCATTATTATTATTATCATTATTTCATTATTAGTTTACTATCATTCATTACTATTTATTATCATTACTATTATTGTCATCAAAAATAATATTTAAACAAAATAAAGTAGGCCTACCAGGTTAATGGGTTGGACACTATGAACCTTCCTAACTAGGCTATAGTGTTTATGAGATAAATTTTGTTGTGCTGATTTGAGTAGGCCTAAATGTATGGAACATTTTACTTTGCCCACTGCTTTGTGAGTTAGGGTAAGGTATTATAATTTTATTTTCAAAGCTGACAATAATACTGGTAGGCTTCTTACAGCTCCACACCAATCTCTCTCTCTCTTGATCCTTTCTCTCTTTGACAGGCAGGGAAGTTAATTGAGCAGGGGTACAAAAGTCCTTGTGTTCCTGCATGTTTTATGTTCTTGTTTTTTGGATTTGTTTTTGTTTTGGTCAGTATTTGCCTCTTGCTCTGTATGTATAGGCCTGTTTGTCCCTACAAATGGGATTTTCACATTACGCTACAGGATAGAACAGATAGATGTACTAATACTTTCCCTCTACACTATTTTTCTCACAGATGATCTCTTCATGAGGATGAAGGAGCGATTTCTTAAGACTGGCAGAGGGCGGAGACCTAGTCTTTTGGACAACTTTGACAGCAATGATGATGAACTGCATCTTAACATGTTTTAATTTCCTGTCACTTGTGAAGGGGAATCACTGATCATAGACACTGACAAGTATTTTTTTACATTTCATTACATGTTTTTTGTAAAAAGAGATGATTTCTATCTTTTGTGCTTCCAGTTTAAGTTGAAGGTCAGGACAGTTATCTACTGTAATTAAGCAACAGTGAAAGGTCAAGACAATGATGTGGAAGCTTTTGATAATGTTCTACACACAGTTAAGGAACAGTTAAAGGTCAAGACATGTTTTAATTGTTGTTTAATGATAAAAAAAACAACAAATTGGCATGTAAAAACTATGAAGATAAAAAAAACAACAAATTGGCATGTAAAAACTATGAAGATGACTTCTTTGAATGAATGTTGTTGATGTACATGTCTTGTTTGATTCGATATGTAAACAAAACGCATTATTTGTTACTATTATCAGCTGACATTTGTTATAATTTTGTCATCTGATTTTTGTTTACAGAAAGATTGAAACCTAATGTCTTGTTTGTTATACTGACAGATCATAAAAAACTGATCATTTTGGTATATGGTACTTTGCAATAGGATGAATGTGACAGAAGTTACGGAGTCTTGCAAAAAGCTAAAATACACATTTTTTTCAAAATAAGTATTTTATCCTTACCCAAATATGGTTTGTTTAAACATACAGATGTCTGGGGTTGTTTTACATTGAAAGAGTTTGTCATGCTGAGCAATTTGATATCAAAACCATTTTTGTAACTTTAAAGTGAAAAAAGTTATGGTGCACCAAATATGTGTAAAATTCGCCATTTTTTTCACTGTGACAAATCGGCATATTTCGCATTTTTGACATCTGATATCTTTTCAACCAGCTTTCAGATGAAGCTGGAAAAAATTAGGGTTAAATTCCTTAATATGTTTATCATATATGATTCATTTCAGTGTCACTGTATTGTATTTCTTAAAGATAATGGAGTTTGAAATTAATGAAAATGGGTCCCTTGCCCAGCTGTTTGGAACGGCGGCGTCCAATTTTGCTATTTTTTGTCATTTTCATAGGTCTGTATTTTTATTGATATGCATTTCTGTCCATATGTTTTTTGCACATCAACTTAACAAGTAAAAACCTCCTCAGAAATGATTTTCTGGACTTGTGTGATTTTATATGTGTGTTCAAGGCATGTCTGAATGTGGCCTAAAAAAATGTGCAAAATTTTTCTAAGTCCAAAAAGAAAGGAAAAAATCATAAAAAATTTATTTTTTATCCCACATTAAAAAATAAAGTATGTATGTGTTCAGAATGAAAATCTCTATTTTCCCAGCTGATTTTTATACAGATAAGTTCAAATTTGAAAATCACTTTGGAATACCTAGTACAACACAGTTGATTTTGTTATATTAAAATGCAGTAAACATTGCATGTAAGTATGATGCAGTCTTCTGTGTTCAATCTTAGTCAAATCTTAAATGGTCTCTCTGTCCATCTGAGGCTTTTTTTAAAATCTTTTTTACTCAGATGTTCAGGCCCATATGCCACAGGCAAAATGACATTGCTGCACACTCTGCATAC
>CM060314.1:11412742-11442742 GCA_030674185.1 Monoplex corrugatus | reverse complement strand
GCATCATCTTTATCATCCCATTGTCATTATCATAGCAAGCATCAAAAGTTCTCAGATTTCTGTGACCCTTCCCCAGTCTTGGTTGGTTCCGAGATGTGTTGGAGAGCCAAAATGACATCATAAGGTAGTGATACAGGTACAATGCAGAAAACGGGGAAAGGGTTTTATGTTTTGTCCAGCTCTGTTAGTTTTTAGTTCTTCTTATATTTCTGTTGCTGTCTGATATTGTAATAAGATTTTTTTTTATTTTGTACATCTTTGAATAATTTTGTTCCGATGACTGAAGTTTCCAGGTTTCGATCTGTTTGAAGTAATGGATAAATAACCCATGAATAGATATTTTAAATTTCTAAGGTACCTTGCATTTGTGCTGTTGATTATAAGTTTGAAATTCAAAAATGAGTAGGCTGTGTCTAACAAATGTTCTTATTAAAGCATGCATGACTGAGTGGATTATTGTGTTTGTTATGGAAGTGTCTTTCATGAAGTTGATGATAATAACCTGATAAAATTTGTCACTTTTGATATGTGGGCGATACAGTTTGCATACACACACCTGAAACAAAAAACATTACTTGAACACACTCTCACCGAAAAGAAATTATGAATAAGTAAGTGAAATAAAATAAAGTTAAGAAAATATGCACAAGTCAGAGAACAAGCGCTGCTAAATTACAGACATTATCCTCTCACTAGATTGAAGTCAGTCTGTGTAGATGGGAGACAGTGTCTTCATTCATAAGATTGTTGATGTGCTTAATGTTTCCAGTGAAAGACCATGAAATATTTTGTATTTTCAGACTTCAGAGTCTTTATCCAAGTAAAGGCGGTGTTCTGATAAATGCTTCATAATACATTCATGTTAATGACTGACTGTGTGAGTTTAATATGTTGAAACTAGTCTTTCGAATTTTGTCAGTGTAATAGGTACTGTGGGTGGTTTTTCAGTGTATAGAGATGTACATGGGCATGATATTGAATGGTAATTCTGTGTGTGTTACAGTGTGCGGAGTGGTCAGGTCAGAAACTTGGACTCTGCCCGAGTGTCCATGGTGGGGCAGGTCAAAAGGTACAGTGTCTATTATTGGTCTTCATAAGGGGACCAGAAAAAACACAAAAGAAGATGCGTATTCATATTCTTCTTTCGTGTTTTTTCTGGTTCCTGTTTGCTTGAATGCGGGCAGTCACACTTGTTTTGAATAGGTCTTCATAATTTTTTTCCCCAACTTCTGCACCACTTCAGTGGTGTTAATCCCACGCTACCATTTCACCTCCACAAGACATCACCAACCCCAAGTTCATTCAGTGGAAGTCCCAGTGCCTGGAAACCCTGCATTGATGTTAAGCCACCATAGGCCACCCACCAGAGGAGATGCTGCACTGTTGCAGGATCATTTTGATGGGAATCCAATGGTGCCTGGTCTGATCCAGTTTACTAAGGACACTGTCTGCTGAGCCCCCTAATAACAACAGTTATCGTTTTGTCATAACAAATAGAGTCATAATAAATCAGACGCCCCCCTACCTCCCCATTTCCACATGTTAAGCAAACCACTACCACAAACTTCCAATGACAGCTGTCATAAATTATTGACACCAAAGACCTCCCCACCTTGAATTTGCCTCAGGTATGGAAGCAATAGAGGAAATCAACAGTGAGATTACTACAAGATCAGGGCATGAAGGACCACAGAATTTGGACAGTTTTTTATGATGCTGTAATGATTGATGATTTCATGGTAATGGGGATAGTGATTGTGACCACCGCTGCATTTTCCCAGCCATTCTACCACCCTTTAGTTGCGAGCCGGCGTTGCCTGCGTGTGCTATTTTTAGCCAGGCAGGGTCGACCAAAGTCCGTCAGTGTAGCGCTTCTTTGTGCTCCCGCACTAGTGATAAAGGGACGGGTGAAAAGGTGTGGGGAGTGGAAGGGAAGGGGCGCGCTATTAATAGCCGGCAGAAAGTGGCCAACTAAAGTATCTCAGATTTTTGCGCCGTGGACACTCTGGTGTTCTGTGTAATATTGAATAGCATGACAGGGCTGTACTCTGGACTTACTGTCATATCCTTGAGTCAGCCAGGCCGAAGAGATAGACATCTGCAGAGTTGGTCAGGAAATTTGAGCAACACTTTCAATGATGCATTGATAAAGTGGATGAGATGTGACTTGTGTGATCTCAGCTTTCCCATTGAGCCTATGGCCTGTTCTCTGGGTAGGAACCAGTCAGGGCAAAAAGATCCACCAAACAAAAAAACATTTTTAGACAGTGGGGATTTCAACTTTGGACATCCCAGTCAATAGTCTGTTGTGTAACCACTTCACCATGATGACTGTTTTTTTTCTTTGTTTATTTTTTTATTTTTTAAAATTTTTTAATCAGTGGGGATTTGAACTTACAACATCCCAGCCATTGGTCTTTTGTATAACCACTTCACCATGATGTTGTTGGGGTTTTTTTTTTGGGGGGGGGGGGGATACCACAGTCAGAACAAAACTTGCTGATGATCATGACCTTGGTGTCCAATTGTCATGACCTTGCAGAGTGGACACGAATGAAACTGCTACCAGTGAATTGGAGAAGGAGCACGACCACCACCAGTCAAGTGACGACACCATTATGGAAGAGGATGAAGATGGTCATACGAATGATGGCGCAGCCTGTGCGTCAAAAGACAACACTAACACACCATCCGTCTCAGTACCAACCTCTCAGGACACCTTCAAAACACCACAGGCAAGACAAGCTAATCATTTTTTGATAAATTTGTTTGCTTTCTTAAATCTATAGTCCTTGACAAATTGTTCTTTTATCATTGGAAAAGAGGAAATAGGGCATTCTTTGTACTTGCAGTTTGAACTTAACACCTTGATCTCAGAGGATGTCTGAACTAGGTCAGTGGCCCAGTGCTAAGCTATTTCGCCCGTAGAGTTTATCTTGTTAGTGCTGCATGGAAGGTGAGGGTAGGAAAGGGACTTATAAAACACTAAGCCAACATCACCGGAATGAGTGAAGCATTAAGATGGACAGCAAACAGGCCAGTCTTTTATGTTACAAGCTGGGATTGAACTTGAGACCTAAGATTTTGAGTCTGGCTCTATAAAAAGAACCAAATAGAAAACACTTGGGGATTAAAAGAAATATTAGTTTATGTAAGGCTTGAGGCTTTTTCCCCATGCTGGGTTGAGATTGAAGGCAAAAACTAGGCGACTTAAGAGTATTTTAATGGATAATTAATAGATCTTTTTTTGTTTTACTGTGTGTATGTCTGCGTGTATGTATGTGTGTTTGTTTTTATAACAGATGTATAAATAAGCGCCCCTTGTGATTGTGTTTTTCAGCAACAATCTCATAGTTACACATGGAGAATAAATCTTACAAAGACAGAACAGTTTTGGTCTGGTAAGTCCTCTCTCTTCCTTTTTGTTGTGTTCATTGCATCATAGCCTTTTTTTCTGATTCTTATAGTTGCAGACAGTAAATTTTTCATGCTAGACTATATTTCTAAACATACACAATCAAGTTATTATGAATGATGCGAGATTAACAACCACTCAAAAGATAATCATGATGGCGCAGATGAAATAAATAACGCTGCATTATTTTTTTTATTAAGATCTTAGCCTGACCCTGTTCAATGAAATGGGACAAAATATTAAAGTTAGTTACTTCAGTGAAGAAAAATATTGTAAAAATTGACAGTCAGAAAGAAAACAAATCATGTTTTTGTATTGCTCTCTGTTTGTTGTATTGTAACGTTAGAAGGTCAGATTGAAAACAATTTAACTGTTTGATTGTTCTTTGTTCATTTATTTTATTAGGGACCTGTATCTCCCACATGCACTTGGATATTTATTTTGTTCAAGGGCTGTAACTTCCTCAGACTTGAATGTGCAAGTGGGCTGTAATGTGTATGGCAATTTTTTTGTTATTACCCATACACTAAGGCAGTCATACTCCATTTTGGGGTTAATAAGACTGATGACTCTTTGTCAGAAAGAAAATATATTTGTGGGGATAGGTTATAGTAGAGAGAAAATGTCTTAAGAAATTAATGAGAAGTTCATTTTAAGAATTTGTTCAAGGGGGATTCATTACATCTCTCACAGTTCCATATGCATTCCACCCAATCTGCCAGCAGTTATGTTCAAAACCTGTCTAGCAGGGTCTTGAAGTTGGAGAGGGAACAGGACATCCTATCCTCCAGCTGCAAAAACTTAACCCTATGACTACCTCACCCTATCCACCAGCTTCCTGCAGGAAGTTGGTGGATAGGGTGAGGAAGTCAAGGGGTTAAGTTTTTGCTTTGCTGGCATGGTTGACAATGCAGGATGTTGGTGGACAGGGTGCGGAAGTCAAAGGGTTAAAACTGACAGTGAACAAGCCAGTTTTTATGTGTGGGATGGGATTGAACTGGAGACATGAGATTTTGAGTCCATGACTCTGTCAAAAGAGCCAGCCAGGGCTAAGGGTTGTACATTGTAGCAGTGATTAGAATGTAGTAGAAAAGAGTGTGACTGACACTAATGAGGGTAAAAAAACATAACTGAGACTGAAGTGTATGATGATGTGGTCTGATTTCAGGCTGGTTCCAGGGCCTGTCTCAGAAATTCCTGTCCTGTGATGTCCCTAAGATGCTGCTGCTGGCCGGTAAGTCTGTGTGAAAACAAGCCTACACCACCGGTTGATACAGTGTTCTTTGATGGATATTTTTGTTTGTTTGTTTTTTTGCTTTGGTAGGGTGGGAATGAATGGGGACGGGGGGCAAGACATAGAAGAAGACTAAAGAAGGGAAGTTTGTGTGTGTGTTTGAGTTTGATGCTAGTGTGTGTGCATGATTTATATGATTTTGTTGTACATCTTATATGTATTTTGCAAAGTAAACAAGGTGATAATGACTTCTTTCATGAGTCTGTCAGATTTCACATGGCAAAGCTTAGGAAAGCGGTGAGTGAGGAAGATGATGGCGGACTCCATAACCTGTTACAAACACAGGAATTGCTTTTTTTTTGTGCCTTTGCAGTTTCATGTATCATTGCATGTCTGGTTACTGAAAGCCAGTGACTAGTTAAAAAGATTGATTCTGTTACACTTATCTGCCAGCTCTCATTTCCTTGTTTCAGTAGTTGCAGGTGACTTTCTTAGATTGATACCAGTTACTTTTTTTTTTTCATCATCACAGTGGAATTTGGGGGGTAAAACATGGGCCAGTCTCCTTGGGTAAAGCATCTTGCCATAGTTTGGTTCCACCTGTTCTTTTCTGTTTACCTGTATGCATGTGTTTTTGTGTGCTTAGTAGATTTTTGTCTTGTTTTGTAAATAACCAACAAAAGCAGATATACAGGGTGTTTCAAAATGAATACGCCAAAATCATCACGTGATGTGTCAAAAACGAAAAAAATTACAAACCTCTAGCATGAACACATGTGTTGTATATACATTCAAGTTTCATTTCATGTTTTATAAGTGCTCAATGTGGCCACCACCGGCAGCGCGGACAACATCAAGCCGATATGAGAATTCCTCCCAAACGCGCCTCAGCATGTCACGGTCCACCGTGTTGATTGCAGCTGTTATTCGATCTTTCAAGTCATCGATACTTGCTGGAAGTGGTGGAACATAAACTTGGTCTTTAACATACCCCCACAAGAAAAAGTCACACACAGTGAGGTCCGGGGATCTGGCAGGCCAAGCACAGAGAGCAAGGTCTTTAGCACCTCTCCTCCCAATCCATCGCTGAGGCACGTTTTCATTCAGATAAGCTCTAACCCCGAGATGCCAATGGGGTGGTGCTCCATCTTGCTGAAAAATGAAGTCATTCGAATCTGCTTGCAGTAAAGTGAATAGCCAGTTTTGGAGCATTTCGAGATAGGTTTGTCCTGTAACGGTGTTTCCTTCAAAGAAAAAGGGACCATAGACCTTGTCTTGAGACACAGCACAGAAGACGTTCACTTTAGGGGAATCTCTTTCATGCTCAACAGTTTCATGTGGGTGATCTGTTCCTCAAATGCGCATATTGTGACGATTGACTGTGCCGCTCAAATGGAAAGTCGCTTCGTCACTAAAAACTAAACGTGAAAAGAGAGTTTCATCACCTTCCTCCATCTCCAGCATTGACTCACAGAATGTCCTCCGCATCACCTTGTCATCATTAGTAAGTGCTTGGACGAGGCTTAGTTTGTATGGTTTCATGTGTAATCGTCTCTTTAACACACGCCAGACAGTGGTATGAGGGATGGCAAGCTGAAGACTTGCTCGACGTACGGACTTACGTGGGCTGCTCTCAAATGCATCATGAATCCTCTCCACTTGCTCCTCTGTAACACGTGGTTTTCCAGGACTCTTTCCTTTGCACAGACACCCACTCTCTTTAAACTGTCTAACCCACCGTCGAATGCTCTCACGATGGGGCGGATCAATGCCGAATTCTGTTCTGAAAGCACGTTGCACCGTGACAATGGCGTTTGTTTTCGCGAACCCAAGCACGCAAAACGCCTTCTGCTGAGGAGTCGCCATTTTGATTGATCTTCCCACAATTCAGCTGCACCGGAAGTTATACTAACGACAGCGGTGAAACTGACACCCAATCAAACTTTGATAACTACTCTATCAAATAACCACTGATTCAGTCCACTACAATGCTATAGACCTGAAAAAACTGCGTAATGATTTTGGCGTATTCTTTTTGAAACACCCTGTATAATAAACATGCATATACATATATAAATGCACATAAGTGTACACATATACAAATATGCCAGTGGATTTTCCTTTTGAATTTTTCCAGAGACATCTTTTTGTTGCTGTAGGATTTTCAATGCGCACTGAGTGCATGATGGTACAGGGTTTGGTTTATCGTCTCATCAGAAAGAACAGACCACTATTTAAGGTCAAGAGAAGGCGGGAGAAAAATCCATGTGTGTCTGACCAGAAGTTGAACCCAGATTTCTCACATCCTAGGTGGATGTTTTATCCAGGAAGCCACACACTGCACACAGTGTGGATGTTAAACTGATACCAGAACTAGCTACTAACCATTGCAAATAACAACATTGAAATGGACTAGTGTAAACTTTGGACTCGTGTATAAACTAAATTGTGTCTCTTTTGTTTTACAGGCGTGGACAGACTGGACAAAGATCTAACCATTGGACAGATGCAAGGTGAGGGCAGAGTTTGGTGGATTGCTTAGCAATAAGGGCAAGGTTGGGTGGCTGACTGCACTGAGATTTTCTTTTGGAAAGAACAAGAATATGTATTTACTTGCATGTATGTTTGTGTGTTCTTTCCAGACATTGTGGAAATCTTGCCAGTTTAACAGCATGTCACTTGAATTAGTATGTGTTTTTTTAATTTTTTACAGTAGATATATTGCTTGAAATTCAGGCTGCTCTTCTCAGGGAGGGCAGGTCTTCACAGCATTACCCATTCTTCTGTATACACGTATTTTTCTTTAGCCTATGAAAGACACCCCTACCTTCTGGAAATTTTGTCTTTTCTGCCACTCTCTTTGTTTCTGCCTTGTTCTTTCGCTTTCTGTCATTTCTTCTCATTTTCCGCCCTGCTGGTCCATTTACCTGTATGTATTTAAAAAAGTCTTTCATACTTGGATTGATAATTGGGTACATGTATTAAGTGCATTTCTGGCTTTAGGAAATGAGATATTTGGAAGCAGTTTTAGGTTATTTAGGCCTGTTTTTATGTATGTTTTAGTGTCCTTAGTTTATATATGTTGTGTTTAAATTTTCAAACATTTTTTAAATCCCCTGTATGATAATTGGACAGTGTGGTCAATGCCAGGGGCCTTTCCCTAGATTCTGTGAGCGAATGCATTGATATTTGTACTTAATTTTCTTTTCCCTTTTTTTTCTGTTGAAGTATTGTGTGTTTTTTGAAACATTTACAACCCAGATGTGGCTCTACACAGTCGGCTGGGCTTTAAATAAAAATAACAATAATCCTGTGAAAGATTTTTTGTGTGGAATTTTTCAAAAAATAACTGTTTTGTTGCCTTTGGATCTTTAAAGCGTAGTTAGTGTGTGCTTCATGTGGAACCTTAGTTTATCATCTTTTCCAGAGGACTAGCTCCTACACCATCCTTTCAGATGTGGTGGAGGTGTGAGAAAAATTCCTGTCTGATCCATGATATGAACTCAGATTTTTTTACATCCTGGACAAAAAGTTCTGTAACTACTTGGCCACACAATCCACTTTATGTAAGATTGGTTAGAGAAGGATCTGTCAAGGAGTGATTAGAGAATGGCCCATAATGGACTGGTTAGAAAAGAATCCATCATAGACTAGTGAGAAATGGATCCATCATGGCATGGTTGCAGAAGCATCTGTCATGGACTGGTTACAGAAGCATCCGTCATGGACTGGTTAGAGAAGGGTCCGTCACGGACTAGTTAGAGAAGGGTCCGTCATGGACTGGTTAGAGAAGGATTTATCAAGGACTGATTAGAGAAGGATCCGTCATGGACTGGTTAGAGAAGAGTCCATCATGGATTGGTTAGAGAAGGGTCCACCATGGACTGGTTAGAGAAGGGTCTGTTATGGACTGGTTAGAGAAGGGTCTTTACAACCATGAATCATCTCCTTGGCACACGAAAAGATTTACCTCTCCCAACAAAACATACAAATGAAGAACTCCCATCTGTATTCTCCAAGTATTTCACCACCAAAATACAAACTCTTCGTGACAGGCTTGACAGGACACCCTGTCAACCATGCCCACCTGACCCTTCCTTCTCTGGCACACCTCTTACTACTTTTACCCCAGTCTCACAAGAAGAAATTTTCAACACAATCAGATCCATGTCGTTCAAAACCTGCGAACTGGATCCTCTTCCAGGGTCTCTCTACTCCGACTGTCTCCCTACTCTCCTCCCATTCATCACTGACATCATCAACACTTCTCTTCAAACTGGAACTGTCCCAGATTCTTTCAAGTCTGCTATTGTTCACCCTCTCCTCAAGAAACACAATTTAGAACTGAAAAATTACCGGCCTATCTCTAATCTCTCTTTCTTGTCAAAACTCCTTGAAAAAGTCGTCCTCAACCAGCTGAACTCTCACCTGTCTGCCAACAATCTCCTCAATCCTTTCCAGTCAGCCTACCGCCAGTGCCATAGCATTGAAACTGCCCTACTACACATTCTCAACAATCTCCTCCTTGCAAGTGATACTGGCAAAGTCTCTCTCCTCACACTCCTTGATCTGTCTGCAGCCTTTGATACCATTGATCATGGTATTCTCCTTTCTAGACTTCATCATACTTTTGGCATCTCTGACATTGCTCTGTCCTGGTTCACTTCATACCTATCAAACAGAAAACAAACTGTTCTCATCAATGGCACTTACTCTCAACCTGCATACCTGACCTGTGGTGTTCCACAAGGATCTGTCCTTGGCCCTGTTCTTTTCACTCTTTACACCTCCCCCCTGTCCACCATCATCAACTCCCACTCTATAAAACACCACTTCTATGCTGATGACACCCAACTTCAAGACAGTGACTCACCTGATAATATACAGCGCCTGTTGACTCGCACCACTGAGTGTTACTCAGACATTAAGAACTGGATGACGTTCAACAAACTTCAGCTTAATGACGACAATACAGAAGCTATCCTCATTGGCACCCGTCAGAAACTTTCTCAGCTGCCTCCTCTTTCTCTCCCATTATGTAACACATCAGTCCCAATTTCTGATTCAGCTAAAAACCTTGGTGTCTGCATTGACTCTACCCTCTCCATGAACAACTTTGTTTCTCAAACTGCCAGATCTTGCTTCTATCATCTCCATCGTATAAGGCTGATCAGGAAGTATCTCTCTGTCGAAACAACTGCAAAACTCATTCTCTCCTTCATAATGTCTCGCATTGACTATTGCAATTCACTCCTGTCTGGTCTTCCTGCCTCCACCATTCACATCCTACAGCGCATTCAAAACAATGCTGTACGCCTTGTACTCAAAAAGAAAAAAGCTGACCACATATCTCCTCTCCTGGCACAACTTCACTGGCTCCCTGTATCAAAGCGCATACAGTACAAATTAGACACCATGTGCTACAAAAGCCTAAATAACGCAGCCCCCGATTACCTGTCAAGCCTACTTGAGATCTATGTTCCCTCACGTACCCTCGCTCTGCCTCCGATCCTCTGACTTTTCGCTTTCCACGCACTAAGCTCAATACCTATGGTCCACGAGCCTTCTCTGTTTCTGGTCCACTCTCCTGGAACAAACTTCCTCTCTCAGTCCGTCAGCAACCTACTTTTGCCTCCTTCAAGTCCACTCTCAAAACTCACCTTTTCTCCTCCACATAAAATCCTAACCTCACTCAACCTCCCCCTCTGCAGCCTGTCTCCGCTCGGAGGGGAATCACATGGTTATAATATATAATTGTATATGCTATGCTCTCTATAATTTTCCATTGCTTTTATTCTTGCTTTTATTGCTTTTATTCTTTCTCCCCATTTATAGCCATGCGTGTGTGTGTGTGTGTGTGTGTGTGTGTGCGTGCGTGTGCGTGCGTGCGTGCGTGCATGCGTGTGTGTCTGCTTCAGCGCTTAGATTTGATTTTATCAAGATTTTGCGCTATATAAATATTGTAATTATTATTATTATTATCGTTGACTGGTTAGAGAAGGGTCCATCTTGGACTGGTTTGAGAAGGGTCCGCCATGGACTGGTTAGAGAAGGGTCTGTCCTTGACTGGTTAGAGAAGGGTCCGTCATGGACTGGTTAGAGAAGGGTCCGTCATGGACTGGTTAGAAAAGGGTCTGTCATGGAATGGTTAGAGAAGGGTCTGTCATGGACTGGTTAGAGAAGGATCCGCCATGGACTGGTTAGAGAAGGGTCCGTCATGGACTGGTTAGAGAAGGGTCTGTCATGGAATGGTTAGAGAAGGGTCCGTCATGGAATGGTTAGAGAAGGGTCTGTCATTGACTGGTTAGAGAAGGGTCTGTCATGGACTGGTTAGAGAAGGTCCGTCATTGACTGGTTAGAGAAGGATTTATCAAGGACTGAGTAGAGAAGGATCTGTCATGGAGTGGTTAGAGAAGGGTCCGTCATGGACTGGTTAGAGAAGGGTCTGTCATGGAATGGTTAGAGAAGGGTCCGTCATGGACTAGTTAGAGAAGGGTCCGTCATTGACTGGTTAGAGAAGGGTCCCTCATTGACTGGTTAGAGAAGGGTCCGTCGTTGACTGGTTAGAGAAGGATTTATCAAGGACTGAGTAGAGAAAGATCTGTCATGGAGTGGTTAGAGAAGGGTCCATCATGGATTGGTGAGAAAAGGATTAATCATGCAAACAGAAAACCGTTTGTAGTGCTTTGAAGAAGAGCATTGGTGTTTCTAGAATAGGTGAGGAGACAGTGAAGTTATTGGGTAGAAGAGGGAAAAGTTTGTGAGTTTCATGAAAGGCATGTCATATGACACTGATGCTTCTGACTTGTGTATAGATGCTGTGTCAGTCATACGTCGGCTGTTTCTGATTATTATGTATTGATCCTCTTTCAGCATATGACCTTGCTGTGTCTGACTATTGCAGGCAAGTTCCAGATGCAGGTGTTGCCTCAGTGTGGTCATGCTGTGCATGAAGATGTCCCTGATAAGGTCTGTACTTATTATTATTGATTTCACTGTTTTCTATCTCCTTTCTGTCTTAAACTCTTGCCTCGTGGGTGTGTTTCTCTCCCTCCCACCCCCTCTCTGTTTCAGACATGATACTATCACACACACACACACACACACACACACACACACACACACACACACACACACACACACACACACACACCACACACACACACACACACACACAAATGGCATAGACTTTATGAAAGACTGGTCCAAAGGACCTCATGCCACTATCTTAAGAAAGTTTTTTCTATAGGGTCTCTCTCTCTCTCTCTCTCTCTCCACACACACACACACACACACACACACACACACACACACACACACACACACACACACACACACACACACACACACAACTTTCTATGGATCTTTTCCCCTCTTGTCTGTCATTCTCTGTCTTGCTGCTGATTATGATTATGTTATCTTTTTCATGTGTTTTATGTTATTTTGTTTTCTTTTTGTTTTGTTTTTGTTATTTTTGAGGTAAGTGAGCAAAGAGCATCATATGTGTAGTGAACTATCACTATATAAGATCCTTTCAGTACCATCATTATCAGTATTCTCTTCGTGAACTTCCCCTCTATCCTCCTTTCTCCCTCTCCTTCCCCATCCCTCTCTGATACTATTGGGGTGCTGCATAATGTGATTTTTTTAAACATGTTTATTAAACACCTTTTGACACTTCAAGCATCACACAGCAACTTGTACGCAAGATGTTTCAGGCACCGCACAATGACTAGCAAGGAAAACACTTCATGCACTGTGCAGCACCATTGCACAGAAGGGTTAAAACTCGATTGCTTTTCTGTGAATGAAAAGGCAAAATCTCCTGTTTGTCACATGACAAGCAGAGGCTTTATCCTTTACTTGGCATTGACATCAGCTTCTTTTGTTTAATGTGACGACAGCTTTTCACAAGTTTTCTGAGTCAGTCTGAGTTGAAACATGGCCAGTACTTCAGGAAAGGCTATATTTACCAGAAGGAGATCATATAAGGCCGCACAAGCGCTGAACATTATTTTTGATGATAATCTGCCACTTGGAATGCCTGTTGTTGACCGTGACAGTGGCAAAGACATTTCATGACCAGTTGATAATGACAGTGTCTCAAACTAGTCAGATTGGCACTTTGTCATCTGATTTCAAAACCTGCTGAACCAGTAGGCCTACATGAACATTGATACTTTCTCTGTATACAAGTTTATTTTCCTTTAACTCAATGGAGTCGCAGTCAAATAGTGCTTGTTGACCCCTGAAATTGCGTGTTTCTGCCATTTTTAAAAAAAATATTGAAAAATAACCAAACAAGATAGAAACAAACAGTAAAGTGCAAAAGAAAGGCAGAAGCTTGCTACATTACATTCTACTCACAGTTTGTGTGCTGATATCCCACTTGAATGTAGAAATTACTCCAATTATGGTATCCAAACAGCATTCTGAGCAAAAGTTTTGAAGCACATGATCCACCACATAGCAATGTCACTTAGAGCCAATGCTAGGGACAAACTTGTATCTGAATCCAACAAATCATCCCTATCTGCGACAGATAATTCACCACCAAGATCTAATTCATCATCAGATCCTTCAGCTTGGATGATATTGATCGCCTCGTACACAGAAAACATACGCCGGTTCTGAAGTCGCCTTGAAAAAGTAGGTGAATACAGTGTCACTTACTGACTCCAGAACCTTAGTTAACACAAAGGCTATGTGATGATTAGATACGGTCTAAGGGAAGCAATCGATGCATAGATAATTACACTTTGACTTTCAGGAGTTTTCTCCCTCGAATGCTGCTCATGTTATAAATAAAAAAAATGGCATTTTCCAACGGCGCTTGCCTGCCGTCACGATTCAAACCGTGGTACAAATGGACAGCACTAGTCTGCTGTCAAGACTGCATAGTGTTAAGACAAGTTATGAATAAAGACGATTGAATGAAAGAACGTTAAGTTATAGCTGTTTAAAGTAGGTAGGGGTACCCCTATTTTCTGTTTTGCTGCACTGTTGGTTTTTGACAACAGTTCACTGCTGCATAGCTGGTTTGTGCCGTATGACTAGCATTGTACGACTGGCATTGAATCAGTTAATCCTTTGACTCCTACACCCTGTCCACCAGCATCCTGCAGTGCCAATCGTGCTAGCAAAGCAAAAACTTAACCCTTTGATTCCCTTGCCCTTTCCATCAGCTTCCTGCTGGCAGGAAGCTGATGAAAAGGGTGAGGGAATCAAAGGGTTAAGTTTTTGCAGTTGGTGGATAGGGTGCAGGAGTGAAAGGGTTAAAAATGTGTTAGGGTCATGACATAGTATTTCTTTTTGTTTTTTCTGTGTGTATAAATGTGTGTACTTGTCATCATGTATTAGGTCATGGAATATGACTGGTAATAGGTATACATGTTTTTGTCTGTGTTCTGTAACAGGTGGCAGACGTGCTTGCATCTTTTATGGTGCGACACAGAGTGGCTGAGGCCACTGATCATTTCCAGCCGTAAGTCTGCTTTTTTTGTACTTGAGGCTTGTGTTTCTGATGACCCTTGAGTACTGAGGAAGGGGAAGATACTTGTAGAGAAAGGTGATAGGTGCATGCATAAGGTACTCTTTCGGATGTGAAATGGAGCACTGAAGTATGTATGGTGTGTGTCAACTTTGTGTTTATGCGCACACACATGCATATGCGCTTGCACATATGCACACACACACACACACACACACACACACACACACACACACACACACACAAGACAGCCTGGGACTCTTCCATTACAGCCTGAGAGTGGAACTCTTTGTCTTACTTCCGATCGGCCTTCTTTCTTAAGTCAGCACACACGATGGAAGAAGGCGCCACTATACAGGACTCCCAGGAGATGTATACCAGCTTGAACCATGCCTACTGGAAAGATCGTCTGAAAAGACGTTAAATCAAGCAACGAACACGAACACACACACACACACACACAAGGGTATAAAGTGTGTACACACTGTTTGCTTTATATTCAAAAAGTGGAGTATTGATTGTACCACCTTTTCTAGAATAACAACAGATTTCTTAATTTTAAACCAAAATGTTAGCGTGTGTCCTGAAATGGGAAATTTTTTGTGATGGTGATTGCGGGGGTGGGGGGGGGGTCGTCTATATGTTGGTACGTTGTTTTATGGTCTGCACTAAAATATAATAGTTATTATTATGTTTTGACATGGATTGTATTGATATTGTGAGGTCCAGAGTATACCCTCTGTTGATTTAACAGCATTGTTGTTGACATTTAGAATTTATGTTTGCATTGGAAGTTAGAAACATAGTCTATTGAACTTTTTCTTTGCTATTTTCAGTACCTTCCCTGCTTGCTGAATGGAACAGGTACAGTGTGTCATACAGGCATCCTTATCATCAAGCCTGGTTTCATATTGCTGTTTCCACATCCCTGTTTGTGAAAGCAAGGAACAAGAGCTGTGTTAGCAGTGACAGTACTTATCACTTGAAGTACCCACACATGAAAGGCAGGACTTACATGATGTGCTTTGTGGCTACACCACTTTGTCATCCACATGATCTCATCTGAACCATACACAGGCCCTGTGTCCTTGGGCTCACATGGAGTGGGGCATGCACTGTGTCAATGCCAGAGACATGGACAGAGAGATCAGCAACTATGCGATTTTGCTGTGATTGCCCTTTGATTTGATTTACTCCTGCAATCAGTGTGCATGAGCAGAGTATGTCTTAGAGCTACAAAGTCCGCAATTCATGTGGAACCAAGCCCTCTGCGGTGATGCCTGTGTTGGCTGCAGGCCTAATAAAAAAGAAAAAGCATAGAGGAAGAGTCTGCCGCAACAAGAAACCGAGCATGCCATAGAGTGAGTTACCGATCTCTCTCCATGTCTCTGGTCCCTGCTGGACCTCACAGTGAAACCAGCAAAGTCTGTAGGATTGTAGAGTGTGCTGCAGCAGTGTTGTTCACAACATGTGTGTCTTATTTATTATGTTATGCGTACTACTCATCATTTTGGATCAGAATAATGATCAGTGCTTTCAGCTGATTGGCAGTTCATAATCTTCAGTGTGTTGTGTTTGGGTTGTACCATAACACGCATGAATTGCCAAAGTATAGCTGGTTGTTGATTGAGAAGTGAAAGTGTGCCAAGTTCAGACAGTTGTCATTGTTCAGCAAAATGCTATGATGATATATTGAAACTTGTCACATTTTTAAAGGTTTGGTTGTGAGAGTGAAAGTCTTGACAAGTAACAGGTCTTTAAATATGAAGCATCAAAATTCTGTTGGCAGATAGGTACACAATAAACAGTGTGTGTGTGAGATGTCTTTATGCAGTTGTGTATACATACACAATAAACAGTGTGTGTGTGAGATGTCTTTATGCAGTTGTGTATACATGTAGGCTATAATTTGTATCTTTGGATTTTTCTGTTCCAGCTTTTGTGCATGTACAATTGTGTGTGTGTGTGTGTGTACACATGTGTTTGCTGTCATGGGTTATCTGTATACAAACTTTCTTGTGGATGCATATCAGTCATACATTGCCACTTTGTCTGTTGAAAGTGAGTTACTAAAGGCAAGCATGAAATTACTGCAGACAAATACATTATAGTCACACAATCCCAAACCTCCCCCTGCCTGCATACAATTACCTAAAGTATTACAAATGTACAGGCAATCCAGGAATACAGTATCATATGTTTGTACATCATTGAATTTTCTGTGTCCAGCTTTATTCATGTTAATTGATCTGCTCAAAGAATTGACTCGCTTACTTTGAAATCATTCATATTCATTTATGGGCTTACTGTTTTATATGAGCATGCTGACATTGATCAAAGAAATGTTTTGATGAAAGATTTCATGAATGTTGACCAGTAACAGAAGTATTATAGTTTTTGTCAGAATAAAGGGAAACATTTGATTATAGGTATCACAACATTTTTGTTTGCATAGCTTTTTTGTAATAGGCTGTCTACAGGATAGAGTAGATAATATTGTACTGGTAATGATCAGAATTCACTAAAAAAATAAAGTCCTCAAAAAGAAAGGTGCATTACACTGTATGAAATCCATTGACATGGAATGGCTACAACAGTTTTGACTGTGGTAACAAGAACTTGAAGAAGTGCTTGCAGTGAACATGCAAACCCCATTTCTATAAGTGTATATGCAGTCTTGACAATGCCACAAGAGATGCCTGCAGTGGACATGTAAGCCTCATTTCCATAGTGCACTGTAGTCACTTTCTCTCGACACAGGCCACTGCATTTGCCCTGATATGGCTCTACGCAGTCGGCTGGGCTTTAAACAATAACAGTAATGAGGCCACTGCTTGGCATTGAAAAAGAAGGTTCTTATTGTGCAGAGCCCTGCTGCACTTTGGTATGTCTGAAGTGAAGAAAAAAAAAGTCACCAACATGTTTTGCAGTGCAGGTTGTTATTGTGTATTACCATGTACTGGGGGGGGGGGGGGGGGGTTTGATTCATTTTTACATCAGCAGCTACCTCAGGTGATATGACCAGCAGGGATAACCATGCCAAGGAAGTGGGGGAAGGGGGACTTATTTATACCAACACCAGCAGAATAATAGTTATGTTAAGATGGGCAGTAAGAAGGCCAGTTTTCATGTTGCGCTCTCCATGGTTGCCACAACCATTAGCATAAGTTATGTGCATTCAATGTTGAGTGACTGAGATACAGGGTGGGGGGGGGGGGGGGGAGTTGCAAGTTACATTAAATTCATTTCATTATGCTGAATGTGATAAATTAGAAACAAATTAACTTGTGCATTAGCAGGGTTTCGTAACCTTTTCACAACACTGCCTCACTATAGCTACTATTCCCTGAGTTCACTGTAGGCAGGAAGCAGATATGCCCTGGGGACACCCTATTTTGGTCATTTTTATTTACTTTTCCTGAGTAGGCTGCAAAAGCTAGCTTATTGATGTTAGAACAACTTTTTAGATCACTCTTTCATCTCCCTAGTGAAGCAAAAATATATTCTGTAAAGATTCATTCAGTTAGTGTTTTGTACTTTTGAAAATGTCAACGCAAGCCACAAAATCAAAAACCCCAGACAGCCACAGGAGATACATAGAAATTATTTTCAGCATATGATTGTCAAAAATGCAAGAAAAAGGACATAAAAGACATTATTTCAACATTTTAGAACATAATGGTAACAAAAGACAATATTTCAACATTTTAGAACATAATGGTAACAAAAGACAATATTTCAACATTTTAGAACGTAATGGTAACAAAAGACAATATTTCAACATTTTAGAACATAATGGTAACAAAAGACAATATTTCAACATTTTAGAACATAATGGTAACAAAGACAATATTTCAACATTTTAGAACATAATGGTAACAAAGTGTAACACAGCAATTACATAATTAGCAATATCATTATACAAATAGTATGAATGTAATATTTCAGTCATTTCACATAAGTACATAGCTTCTTCTAAAGCAATGGTTTATTCATCCATATGATAACAGAATAGCAAATTAAAAAGTAAATGATAAAGTGCATATAATTTGGAAATTTAGAAAACCCAAAATGAAAAAAAGACAACAAGTTAACACAAAACAAACAAGTAAATGAACATGAACATGTAAACAAACACAGACTCAGGCAGACTGAAAAGATCAATGCGGAAGGGAAGAAAAGATATGGAAAGTATACACCAACCTTTGAATTTGATGATGAAGACATAGCCATGATGATGATGTGATGAATTAATACAGGTTCATGAAAAGAACAAATTTGTCGAAATCACCTTAGCACAAATACACTGAAAAAAGCCACAACCACTACACCTGAAACACTTAAAAAGCCACAACCACTACACCTGAAACACTTAAAAAGCCACAACCACTACACTGAAACACTTAAAAGCCACAACCACTACACCTGAAACACTTAAAAAGCCACAACCACTACACCTGAAACACTTAAAAAGCCACAACCACTACACCTGAAACACTTAAAAAGCCACAACCACTACACCTGAAACACTTAAAAAGCCACAACCACTACACCTGAAACACTTAAAAAGCCACAACCACTACACCTGATAAAATTAAAAAGCCACAACCACTACACTTGATACACGATAAAACCACAACCACTACACGTAGATAACCCACTGAAAACGAAGCCACACTATAAACTTATAATTCACTTCTGCTACTTTGGCGACCGTGAAAATTGTCCTACTAGCCATGTTTACATCTTCAGAGTGAACGACGCGGGTAACACGAAGAGACAAAGAGTTGGGGTTGGTTGTTTTCAACACAAATTAAACAATGAAATTGCCCCTTTTAAGCTGACAACGTGGCATCGTATCATGTAGTAGAGTTTCTTTGTGTAGTTTCGACACGTTTTGAGGGAATTTACAGTGACGTACCAACGCATTTAATTTTAGAACAGGTGTTGCGAACATTCTCGCTACGTTTCCACAGCGACCTTTCGGCTGTCACGAGCGGGCTCGCAACGTATCCTTACGGCACAGGCAGGCATCGCGACTATTCTCGCGTCATGTCGCGAAAAGGTTAATAAAGTTTTATTTCATTATTCTGATTGTAACAAATTAGTAACAAACTAGTTGTGTATAATAATTATAATAATAATTAATAATAATAATAATTACAATATTTATATAGCGCAAAATCTTGATAAAATCAAATCTAAGCGCTGAAGCAGACACGCACGCAAGCACGCACACACGCACGCACGCACACACACACACACACACACACACACACACACGCATGGCTATAAATGGGGAGAAAGAATAAAAGCAATGGAAAATTATAGAGAGCATAGCATATACAATTATATATTATAACCATGTGATTCCCCTCCGAGCGGAGACAGGCTGCAGAGGGGGGGGTTGAGTTAGGATTTTATGCGGAGGAGAAAAGGTGAGTTTTGAGAGCGGACTTGAAGGAGACAAAAGTAGGTTGCTGACGGACTGAGGAGGAAGTTTGTTCCAGGAGAGTGGACCAGAAACGGAGAAGGCTCGTGGACCATAGGTATTGAGCTTAGTGCGTGGAAAGCGAAAAGTCAGAGGATCGGAGGCAGAGCGGAGGGTACGTGAGGGAACATAGATCTCAAGTAGGCTTGACAGGTAATCGGGGGCTGCGTTATTGAGGCTTTTGTAGCACATGGTGTCTAGTTTGTACTGTATGCGCTTTGATACAGGGAGCCAGTGAAGTTGTGCCAGGAGAGGAGATATGTGGTCAGCTTTTTTCTTTTTGAGTACAAGGCGTACAGCATTGTTTTGAATGCGCTGTAGGATGTGAATGGTGGAGGCAGGAAGACCAGACAGGAGTGAATTGCAATAGTCAATGCGAGACATTGTGAAGGAGAGAACGAGTTTTGCAGTTGTTTCGACAGAGAGATACTTCCTGATCAGCCTTATACGATGGAGATGATAGTAGCAAGGTCTGGCAGTTTGAGAAACAAAGTTGTTCATGGACAGGGTAGAGTCAATGCAGACACCAAGGTTTTTAGCTGAATCAGAAATTGGGACTGATGTGTTACATAATGGGAGAGAAAGAGGAGGCAGCTGAGAAAGTTTCTGACAGGTGCCAATGAGGATAGCTTCTGTCTTGTCGTCATTAAGCTGAAGTTTGTTGAACGTCATCCAGTTCTTAATGTCTGAGTAACACTCAGTGGTGCGAGTCAACAGGTGCTGTATATTATCAGGTGAGTCACTGTCTTGAAGTTGGGTGTCATCAGCATAGAAGTGGTGTTTTATAGAGTGGGAGTTGATGATGGTGGACAGGGGGGAGGTGTAAAGAGTGAAAAGAACAGGGCCAAGGACAGATCCTTGTGGAACACCACAGGTCAGGTATGCAGGTTGAGAGTAAGTGCCATTGATGAGAACAGTTTGTTTTCTGTTTGATAAATACGAAGTGAAAAAGGAGAGAGCAATGTCAGAGATGCCAAAAGTATGATGAAGTCTAGAAAGGAGAATACCATGGTCAATGGTATCGAAGGCTGCAGACAGATCAAGGAGTGTGAGGAGAGAGACTTTGCCAGTATCAGTTGCAAGGAGGAGATTGTTGAGAATGTGTAGTAGGGCAGTTTCAGTGCTATGGCACTGGCGGTAGGCTGACTGGAAAGGATTGAGGAGATTGTTGGCAGACAGGTGAGAGTTCAGCTGGTTGAGGACGACTTTTTCAAGGAGTTTTGACAAGAAAGAGAGATTAGAGATAGGCCGGTAATTTTTCAGTTCATTTGGGTCTAAATTGTGTTTCTTGAGGAGAGGGTGAACAATAGCAGACTTGAAAGAATCTGGGACAGTTCCAGTTTGAAGAGAAGTGTTGATGATGTCAGTGATGAATGGGAGGAGAGTAGGGAGACAGTCGGCGTAGAGAGAACCTGGAAGAGGATCCAGTTCGCAGGTTTTGAACGACATGGATCTGATTGTGTTGAGAATTTCTTCTTGTGAGACTGGGGTAAAAGTAGTAAGAGGTGTGCCAGAGAAGGAAGGGTCAGGTGGGCATGGTTGACAGGGTGTCCTGTCAAGCCTGTCACGAAGAGTTTGTATTTTGGTGGTGAAATAGTTGGAGAATACAGATGGGAGTTCTTCATTTGTATGTTTTGTTGGGAGAGGTAAATCTTTTCGTGTGCCAAGGAGATGATTCATGGATTAGGGTTTTGTTACATAAAGTTCATTTCATTATTCTAATTGTAACAAATTATCTTGTGCTGTAACTTTTTTTTTCCAGTATTCATACAAATAACTCACTGTGGAAGTATCTTTCACTATTTGATTTATTGTGAAGGATCTAAGTAATCTGGTCACAAGTTTGAGCATGTTTGTTCCATAATAATGTCTAGTAAAGTTATAGGTCATTCAGGTTTGAAACATAGTAAATCTTTCGAGGTAAGCTCTTTTGTATCGGTAGCTTTTTTAATGGAGATTGTAGCATTTCAGTTGATTTGACTTTGTGCTAGTGAGTTTGAAGACTGACACATATAAGTCATTAAGTGTGACATCAAAATGACACATACAAGTGTGACATCAAAGTGCAGTTGTTGTTTTTTTAGGTATGCTAATGGTAGCAATAAAATTACAGCTTCCTCAGTGTGTTGTCCAGTGATGTGATTTTCACAACTAAAATAAGTCTGGAGTTGTTTGTATGTGTGAGTTGACAGTGAGGACATGATAACTTAAACTACTAAGATTTGTTACTAAGTTACAGTGAAGACATTATAACATCCACTATTATTTGTTGACTGAACATGTTATCGGTAATGTTGATGTGTGATAACTTTTGAATATCTGAAGCTGAATACAGCATGACTTTCTTCACTCATGGAACACTGAGAAGGAAAACGAATTAAAAGTTTTAAAACCAAACAGCAGAATGTGGGTGTCTTTCTGATGAAAGTGGATACTAAGTGAAATTGGAACTGAATGAAAGCAATTTCTATTTGCAAGGTTTACACTAAACTTTAGTTTGTTTCCTTCATCCACACTACCATTGTCATGTGATGGAAACAAAACTTGGCCCTTTGAATTTCTCACCCTATCCACCAGCTTCCCACAGGAAGCTTGTGGACAGGATGAGGGAGTCAAAGGGTTAAGTTTTTGCAGTTGGTGGATAAGGTGCGTAGTCAAAGGGTTAACCTTTTCACGACACTGCCTCACTGTAGCTACTATTTCCTGAGTACACTGTAGGCAGAAAGCAGATATGCCCTGGGCACACCTATTTTGGTCATTTTTATTTAATTTTCCTGAGTAGGCCATAAAAGCTAGCTTATTGATGTTAGAACAACTTTTTAGATCACTCAGCATATCATGGCCAAATATGCAGGAAAAAAGACATAAAAGACAATATTCCAACATTTTAGAACATAATGGTAACAAAGTGTAACATAGCAATTACATAATTAGCAATATCATTATACAAATAGTGTGAATGTACTATTTCAGTCATTTCACATAAGTACATAGCTTCTTCTAAAGCAATGGTTTGTTCATCCATATGATAACAGAATAGCAAATTAAAAAGTAAATGATAAAGTGCATATAATTTGGAAATCTAGAAAACCCAAAATGAAAAAAAAGACAACAAGTTAACAAAGAAACAAGTAAATTAGCATGAACATGTAAACAAACACAGACTCAGGCAGACTGAAAAGATCAATGCAGAAGGGATGAAAAAATATGGAAAGTATACACCAACCTTTGAATTTGATGATGAAGACATAGCCATGATGATGATGTGATGAATTAATACAGGTTCATGAAAAGAACAAATTTGTCGAAATCACCTTAGCATAAATACACTGAAAAAGCCACAACCACTACACCTGAAACGCTTAAAAAGCCACAACCACTACACTTGATACGCTGATAAAGCCACAACCACTGCACTTGATACACTGAAAAAGCCACACTAACAACTTATATTCACTTCTACTACTTCGGCGGCCGTGAAAGTTGTCTGTTTAGCCATGTTTACACAGCAGAGAGAATGACGTGGGTAACACGAAGAGACAAAGAGTTGGGGTTGGTTGTTTTCAACACAAATTAAACAATGAAATTGCCCCTTTTAAGCCGACAACGTGGCATTGTATGATGTAGTAGAGTTTCTTTGTGTAGTTTCGACACGTTTTGAGGGAATTTACAGTGACGTATCAACGCATTTAATTTTAGAACAGGCGTCGCGAACATTCTCGCTATGTGACCACAGCGACCTTTCAGCTGTCGCAAGCGTGTCCTTACGGCATAGGCAGGCGTAGCGACTATTCTCGCGTCATGTCGCGAAAAGGTTAAGGTTTTGCATAAATCCTGTACAATGGCAAGGTCTTGAGGTTTTACCTGACTTACACTAGTTATGAGTTGTAAGTTTTGTTTTCTTTTCTTGTTTTATTAAATATTACTGTGTGTCATTTCTCTTTTATTTCTCATTTTGACAAACAGTATTGCTTCTTCTTACATCTGCTTGCCTTTGGAAAAAAAATCTGTTAAACAGAGCTACCGGTATACAGATGTGCGTCTCGATAGTTCTACCAAATTCAAGACTCTGACTAAGTAAGATTTTCACTGGTGGCACTTTACATTAACACGTTAACCACTCCCCTCATCAAGACTGAAACACAGCTCCAAGGTTTATTTGCCTTTTACTTCATCAAAAGAAGCAAAGCGTAAGTACATGAAGGCTTGCATTATGGATATCAGTAACCCCAGCAGGAAACCAGCTCTGAGGCCTGGACATGAGGACCAGAAAGAATTGAAAGAAAATAGATATAAAAGAATCAAACAGAAATGATAAAAGAAAAAAAAATCAGCCTGAGCTGGTAATGAAATCACTGACGTGGAATGTGATGTACATCTTGGAACACATATTCAGTTTGATGATGGAACTGAGACCAGCTGAAATAACTGACAGCATCACCACTACTATGTGATAGGGACGAGTTTGGTACATTTTGTCAGATGATTCACAAATGAGCAACCTCACAACAGAGGAAATACAATTGATGACAGATGAACTGAACAGACTCAGGAAAATGCGCAGTTTAGACAATGCACTTGCTTGCTAAGAAATTACTTTAGAATCTTCGAGGCTGTAAGAAAATACGATTATCAGAGATCAATGGTCAAGAAACACAGCCTCAATACAAAAAAGAAAAGAAAACTGGAACAATTATTGCAGCAAAACATGAAAGTTCTTTTTTACCTACTCCTCCTAAACCTAAGCCAAGATCCCGCAGATTCAAAAGAAAGACAGTGAACTAAAAAATGACAATGATGTACAACATCTACATTCCATTGACAAACACATTTTGTTTAACCTGTCAAGTGAAACACTCACAGAAACACAGGCAAGTTCTTAAAATTAGGACCTAAATTTTGTCCAACACCCCAGGCCTTTGATCACGAGCAGTTGGTGAAAGATGTCGCTGAGGGCTGTCGCAGAGTTCGCCTCAAAGAACTGTACCTGACACTGTACCAGAAGAACAAGAGCCCCCCAAATTTTACAAGTGGTCAGGCTTCATGCCACAGTCTGGTAGGGACAGAGCACGGGACGCATTCTGTGACACACTTCAGAGTAAGATAAATGTCCATCAATGCAGTAAGCGCCCCCATGACAACCTTAAGCCGCAACAAAGACGGGCACTACAACAGCTAAGAAAACTGGTACAAAACAGACAGATAAGGATAACCACCGCTGACAAGGGTGGTGCTGTGGTCATACAGACAGATAAGGATAACCACCACTGATAAGGGTGGTGCTGTGGTCATACAGATAGATAAGTATAACCACCGCTGATAAGGGTGGTGCTGTGGTCATACAGACAGATAAGGATAACCACCACTGATAAGGGTGGTGCTGTGGTCATACAGACAGATAAGTATAACCACCGCTGATAAGGGTGGTGCTGTGTCAAACAGACAGATAAGGATAACCACCACTGATAAGGGTGGTGCTGTGGTCATACAGACAGATAAGGATAACCACCACTGATAAGGGTGGTGCTGTGGTCATACAGACAGATAAGTATAACCACCACTGATAAGGGTGGTGCTGTGGTCATACAGACAGATAAGTATAACCACCACTGATAAGGGTGGTGCTGTGGTCATACAGACAGATAAGTATAACCACCACTGATAAGGGTGGTGCTGTGTCAAACAGACAGATAAGTATAACCACCGCTGATAAGGGTGGTGCTGTGGTCATACAGACAGATAAGTATAACCACCACTGATAAGGGTGGTGCTGTGTCAAACAGACAGATAAGTATAACCACCGCTGATAAGGGTGGTGCTGTGGTCATACAGACAGATAAGTATAACCACCACTGATAAGGGTGGTGCTGTGTCAAACAGACAGATAAGGATAACCACCACTGATAAGGGTGGTGCTGTGGTCATACAGACAGATAAGGATAACTACCACTGATAAGGGTGGTGCTGTGGTCATACAGACAGATAAGTATAACCACTGCTGATAAGGGTGGTGCTGTGGTCATACAGACAGATAAGTATAACCACCGCTGATAAGGGTGGTGCTGTGGTCATACAGACAGATAAGTATAACCACCACTGATAAGGGTGGTGCTGTGGTCATACAGACAGATAAGGATAACCACCACTGATAAGGGTGGTGCTGTGGTCATACAAAACAGACAGATAAGGATAACCACCATTGATAAGGGTGGTGCTGTGGTCATACAGACAGATAAGGATAACCACCACTGATAAGGGTGGTGCTGTGGTCATACAGACAGATAAGGATAACCACCACTGATAAGGGTGGTGCTGTGGTCATACAGACAGATAAGGATAACCACCACTGATAAGGGTGGTGCTGTGGTCATACAGACAGATAAGGATAACCACCACTGATAAGGGTGGTGCTGTGGTCATACAAAACAGACAGATAAGTATAACCACCGCTGATAAGGGTGGTGCTGTGGTCATACAGACAGATAAGGATAACCACCACTGATAAGGGTGGTGCTGTGGTCATACAGACAGATAAGGATAACCACCACTGATAAGGGTGGTGCTGTGGTCATACAGACAGATAAGTATAACCACCGCTGATAAGGGTGGTGCTGTGGTCATGCAAAACAGACAGATAAGTATAACCACCACTGATAAGGGTGGTGCTGTGGTCATGCAAAACAGATAAGGATAACCACCACTGATAAGGGTGGTGCTGTGGTCATACAAAACAGACAGATAAGTATAACCACCACTGATAAGGGTGGTGCTGTGGTCATACAGATAGATAAGGATAACCACCACTGATAAGGGTGGTGCTGTGGTCATACAGACAGATAAGGATAACCACCACTGATAAGGGTGGTGCTGTGGTCATACAGACAGATAAGGATAACCACCACTGATAAGGGTGGTGCTGTGGTCATACAGACAGATAAGGATAACCACCACTGATAAGGGTAGTGCTGTGGTCATACAAAACAGACAGATAAGTATAACCACCACTGATAAGGGTGGTGCTGTGTCATACAGACAGATAAGGATAACCACCACTGATAAGCGTGGTGCTGTGTCATACAAAACATTTCAGACTACCTGACAGAAGCCTACCGCCAGCTTAACAACACAAATCATATAAACAACTGGATAAAGATCCAACAATACAGATCGCCAAAGTTTCCAACAATCTGGTCAACAGACTACACAGAGACAACCTCATAGACAACAATAATATAAATGGGCAATAGTGAAACCCCAACAGGTCAGATGTCACCGCTTCTACACACTGCCTAAAATACACAAGACATTGTCCAACCCTCCAGGTAGGCCTATCATTTCTGGAACTAACGGACCCACTGAAAAAATATCCAAACTGGTCGATCACTGGTTACAAGAATATGTAGTGAATCTACCGAGCTATATCAGAGACAGTACACATTTTCTCCGCACCCTACAAGACTGGAACCAAAGCCATGGCCCTTTTCAAAACACCACTCTGGTCACCATAGACGTTGTGGGTCTGTATTCAAACATTTCACATGACGAACTCATCACTGCGCTAAAATACTACATCAGAGATGACAACCAGCAGTCCATCGCACCACCGACAGACCGAGTCATAGAATTAGTCTCTCATGTTCTCTTTAACAATGTTTTCCAGTTTCAAAAAAACTACTACCAGCAAATCTTGGCACTGCAATGGGAACACCCATGGCCCCTTCCGTTGCCAACCTCTTTATGGGTTGGTTAGAATCTTAACTTTTGGCCAACAGTCCTGTCACCATTTCTGACCAGTACTTTTATGGTTGTGGTGATTGTTTGTTAGTGTTCTTTTTAATTGTTTACTCTGATTAACGGTACATAAAATTTCATATTTTCTTCATGGGGTCACTTATGTTGATTCTGAGCAGTGAGTTTACTTAGGAAGTCTGCAGATTGTCACAGAGATCTTCTGCACAGGGGAACTATAAACACCTGGCATAGACACATATGAGAAATGGTTCAGAGAGACAAAATGTAGGCCTACATGCATCACTTCGCCAGTTTGTCACAGTATGATAACTTATAAAGAGTGACTAAATGCCTCTCATACAGACAGGGCCTTGGTGACTACCACAAAATCATTCAAGCTAAAAAAAATCATTCAGGCTAAAAATAAAAACAAACAAACACACATATATACAAAGAAACAAAAACATGTGACCCATCAACACGATACCAGTGCTAACTCGTTGAGGTGGAAGAAGTGTAAAGGCAGAGATGTGTGGAGACTATCAATCTGGGTGACCTTCAGTTTCAGTTTTCATGTCAGTATGCAAACTTGGCTTAAGAGTGTCATTAAATTGTTCACAATCAAGCTTTTATTCCATCTGTACAGTCAGAATTTGGTCATTTTTTTCGGTCAGACTGCATTCTATAGAACAGGGTATGACCCTTGCAGAGCCCCACATATTGCACGTGCTGGCTTTCCCACACTGTGTGATTCACCTAAGAACAGCCTTACAGCGGAATGGCATTTGGATTCATAAGGAATACATATTACATAGTATCAAAGTGTATAAAATCTTTATGAGCTCTTTGCCTCAAACCGTTTAAGCGGGGGCAGAGGTAATACAGTTACTTCAAATGGCCAGCGTCTGCATGTTTTGTCTTTTATATCAAGCTTATCAGAAAAGACCGTATTTTTCAGCAAGGAGTGTATGTTAAAACATCCCTAAAGCCAAATTAGCACCGAATGTGTGGAGATGGATCACAGTTTAGGTTTCGCACCAACTGAAATTAACAATCGCTACCGCTCATGTCACTGGCAGTTAGCATATAGGTTCACACATCTTGTACATATCTGCAGGAGAAATCCTTTCACCGCCATAATTGAAAATGTTTTTATTGGATCCACGAACCATTGCGGCACGACTGCTGAAACCGCTTTCTGGCGTGACGACGAGAACGTCACAGCGCATCAGAACCAACTGATCCAAGATGGCGCCTTCAAAGGCCTGGCAGATAGCGCCGTCTGATCTTTGGCGATCTATGTGACGTAGAACAACCTCCGTGTCGTGGTGATGTGTGCCAAACTTTGTCAAAGACATCTTGCGAACTTGAAGGTTGTCTGTAGCCACGAAGAGCTCACTTCCATGTGCAATGTAAGGCTGGAGAAAGTCCCACAGAACATCTGCAATCAAAGGGGCAGTCAGGTTCAGGTAAGAGGTATAGGGAATAAAATGGTACGCATTAAACGTTTTCTTTTCAGTATGGTGTACACACAAGCATTCCCCTCCATGCCACCCCCCACCCCAACCCCACATATCAATGCCTGCATGTATTTTTTGACAGTTTAAGAATTTTCTTGACTTCTTCAGTTACATACACAGCATGAGCTAGATTAATCCTAGTACATGTATTTCACTTCACTGGTAATGCACCATATGACACCCCATTATTAAAACGCATCAGCTTCTATCAGAGGAATCCAACTTCTAGTGAAGACAGATGTCTGTGAACGACCTCCTTACGATGTAAAATTGTAAACAAATGTCAGGCATTATCCTAGTGTGGAGAAGAAAGCTCTAACGCAAAAATCTGGATAGCAAAATCTGGATTACGAAATCGCAAAGAAAATGGTTGAATTATAACAGATGCTGTATTGTGCCTGTACTTTTAAAATATGAATTGTGTTAGACATTATTCCATGTTCTCAAGAAACAAGCTGGACTATAATTCTACAAAATCTGCCCAGTCTGGTCTCGTGGTTAAAACACCTGTCAAGCACACTACAAATCCAGGTTTGAATCATGGAACTTCCACACCTCCCTCCACTCTATCTGAAGTAATGGTCTTAAGTGTTAGTCTTTTGGATGAAAGGATAAACTGAGGTCCAGTGTACATGTACATCACACTCTCAGCACACACTAAAGACCCCACGTCAGCAAAAGAGCTATTTCTAGCAACATTCTGTAGAAAACTCCATTTTCACAGGCTCAACAGAAATACATTAAGAAAGTGTGTCTTCACCTAGTTGACAGACAGCCGAGCATTTGGGCATTGAACTGAGGGTGAGTGGTGGTGGGTTCTGCCATGTAGACAGTTTATACAGATAGCTAGTTGTGTTGTGATCAGACACTTTAATTATTTGTTTAGTTATTGGACATATATGTTTTTCCTTTTGAAGGTACATTAAGGTGCACAGAATACACTCATTTACTATTGTAACCAAGATATTCCAGTGGTAGGCTGGAAATTTTTTTAAAAAAAAAAAAAAAAAAAAACACCTGTATAAAATATCGAGGTAGCCACAGAATTTAAGAAGGTGGATACTATTTATCAGAAACTCCCATCAGTCATCCACGGGGGGGGGGGGGGGGGGGGGGGGG
>CM060314.1:11406111-11412642 GCA_030674185.1 Monoplex corrugatus | reverse complement strand
AGTGTGTGTGTGTGTGTGTGTGTGTGCATGTGAGTGAGTGTGTGTGTGTGTTTGAGTGTGTGTGCATATGTTGTGTGTGTACGTGTGAGTGCGTGTGTTTGTGTGCGTGCGTATGTGTGTGTGAGTGAGTGAGTGTATGTCTGTGTGTGTGTGTGTGTGTGTCTGTGTGTGTGTGTGTGTGTGTGTGTATGTTTGTGTGAGAGAGTGTGTATGTGTGTGTTTATAAGTGTGTGTAGATGTCTTTGTGCTTATAAGTATTGTGTGTTTGTTTGATTGCTTGTGTGTGTGTGTGTGTTTATGTGTGTGTGTGTTTGTGTGTGTGTGTGTTTGATAGTGCGTGTGTGTTTATGAATGTGTGCATGTATGTGTGAATGTTTGTATCTATGTGTGGTTATGTGTGTGTGTGTTTGCGCGGACGCGCGTGTGTGTGACATATGTGTGCTTATGTGTGTGTATGTGTGTGTGTGTTTGCGTGCGTGTTTTAATGTGCGTGTGTGTTTGCTTATGTGTGTGTATGTGTATCTGCGTGTTTATAAATATGTTTAGTAGTGTATATGTATGTGTGTGTATGTATGTGTTTGCGTTCAAGTACGTGTGCGTGCGTGTATGTGTGCGCGCGTGCGTGTATGCGCGTGCGTGTGTGTGTTTGTGTGTGTGCCTGTGTGTTTAAGCGTGTTAGTGTGTGATTGCTTGCTTTGTAAATGTTTTTTTCTGTCATCTTTGTCTGTCCCATCCTTTGTACCCGTTCAATGTCGTTGCATCGGGGCATTTCTTTGTTATTCTCTTTGTTTGGGTTTGTTTTGTTCCCTGCATGCCTTTGTTTGTTTCTTTTAATTGTATGGATGTTAATGTTTTCTTGACTGTGTTTATCATGTTTCAATCTTAAATGACGAGGGAAACACTGAATGTGACAGACAGACAGACAGATACACACACACACGCACGCGCACGCGCACACGCACACACACACAGAGAGAGAGAGAGAGAGAGAGAGAGAGAGAGAGAGAGAGAGAGAGAGAGAGAGCATAACCCAAGACTTACTTTTTGACACAGAGAGAGAGAGAGAGAGAGAGAGAGAGAAGCACGATTTCTTGATGAATTTGTGATAAAATGCATATGAAAACATCTGCATGGCTTGGCGAAGAAAACTGAAACTATAGTTTGAAAATAGAAGCAGAACAAACAAACAAACGAAACAAATCAAAAACACCACCAACCAAACAAACAAGCAAGCAAGCAAACAAACAAACAAAGAACAAACAAAGAAAAAAAAAACCCTACGAAGAACGAACGAGCAAACAAACAAACCCAACAAACAATGAAACAATTAACTAGACTGAATTTGTTTTTACAAAACAGCGTATTTTCTCAAACTCCAGTGTAATTTTTTTCGTTTTACATTGTTATTTGCATGTGAGACGTGTTTTTCAAACTAGGAAGAACATCCAAATCACAAATAAATGTCAGAGGAATTGATAAATAAACAAACAAACAAGACAAAACAAGCAAGAATCATACATATCTAGATTAAAGATCACTCATGAATACAGCTAAGCGCAAGGTGCGAGTTGTATAAATATTGATGTTGTCGCAAAGAAATGATGGAGCAGACTGATGAATAGATTTGTAACACAAGATGTCCAGCTTATATAAAGTTCTTTTTAAGACATGCAACCAGTGAAGAGAGCGAAGGAGAGGACTGATATGATCGAACTTTTCCTTTTAGCGGAGTAGTGCGCTACATTAAAACTGGCCTTCTCATTGTCCCATCTTAACATCATTGTTGTTCTGGTGGTGTTAGTAAAGGATTACATAAGTCCCCCTCCACCCACTTCCCTGGGATGGTTATCCCCGTCGGCCATATCACCTGAGGTGTGTGTCGACGTAAAAACTGAACCAAATCAAATGTTTGAGGACAAGACGAGCAGCTATGTTTTGTATCATTGCAAACACAGGAGAGAAGAAGTTGGTAGTCCGGTAAGGAGAGTATTACAGTGATAAGCACGAGACAAGATGAGGATATAATAATTACAATATTTATATAGCGCAAAATCTTGATAAAATCAAATCTAAGCGCTGAAGCAGACACACACGCAAGCACGCACGCACGCACGCACGCACACACACGCACGCACACACACACACACACACACACACACACACACACACACACACACACACGCATGGCTATATATGGGGAGAAAGAATAAAAGCAATAAAAGCAAGAATAAAACCAATGGAAAATTATAGAGAGCATAGCATATACAATTATATATTATAACCATGTGATTCCCTCCGAGCGGAGACAGGCTGCAGAGGGGGGGGGGGGGGTTGAGTGAGGTTAGGATTTTATGCGGAGGAGAAAAGGTGAGTTTTGAGAGCGGACTTGAAGGAGACAAAAGTAGGTTGCTGACGGACTGAGAGAGGAAGTTTGTTCCAGGAGAGTGGACCAGAAACAGAGAAGGCTCGTGGACCATAGGTATTGAGCTTAGTGCGTGGAAAGCGAAGAGTCAGAGGATCGGAGGCAGAGCGGAGGGTACGTGAGGGAAGATAGATCTCAAGTAGGCTTGACAGGTAATCGGGGGCTGCGTTATTGAGGCTTTTGTAGCACATGGTGTCTAGTTTGTACTGTATGCGCTTTGATACAGGGAGCCAGTGAAGTTGTGCCAGGAGAGGAGATATGTGGTCAGCTTTTTTCTTTTTGAGTACAAGGCGTGCAGCATTGTTTTGAATGCGCTGTAGGATGTGAATGGTGGAGGCAGGAAGACCAGACAGGAGTGAATTGCAATAGTCAATGCGAGACATTATGAAGGAGAGAACGAGTTTTGCAGTTGTTTCGACAGAGAGATACTTCCTGATCAGCCTTATACGATGGAGATGATAGTAGCAGGATCTGGCAGTTTGAGAAACAAAGTTGTTCATGAAGAGGGTAGAGTCAATGCAGACACCAAGGTTTTTAGCTGAATCAGAAATTGGGACTGATGTGTTACATAATGGGAGAGAAAGAGGAGGCAGCTGAGAAAGTTTCTGACGGGTGCCAATGAGGATAGCTTCTGTTTTGTCATCATTAAGCTGAAGTCTATTGTGTGTCATCCAGTTCTTAATGTCCGAGTAACACTCAGTGGTGCGAGTCAACAGGCACTGTATATTATCAGGTGAGTCACTGTCTTGAAGTTGGGTGTCATCAGCATAGAAGTGGTGTTTTATAGAGTGGGAGTTGATGATGGTGGACAGGGGGGAGGTGTAAAGAGTGAAAAGAACAGGGCCAAGGACAGATCCTTGTGGAACACCACAGGTCAGGTATGCAGGTTGAGAGTAAGTGCCATTGATGAGAACGGTTTGTTTTCTGTTGGATAGGTATGAAGTGAACCAATACAGAGCAATGTCAGAGATGCCAAAAGTATGATGAAGTCTAGAAAGGAGAATACCATGATCAATGGTATCAAAGGCTGCAGACAGATCAAGGAGTGTGAGGAGAGAGACTTTGCCAGTATCAGTTGCAAGGAGGAGATTGTTGAGAATGTGTAGTAGGGCAGTTTCAGTGCTATGGCACTGGCGGTAGGCTGACTGGAAAGGATTGAGGAGATTGTTGGCAGACAGGTGAGAGTTCAGCTGGTTGAGGACGACTTTTTCAAGGAGTTTTGACAAGAAAGAGAGATTAGAGATAGGCCGGTAATTTTTCAGTTCATTTGGATCTAAATTGTGTTTCTTGAGGAGAGGGTGAACAATAGCAGACTTGAAAGAATCAGGGACAGTTCCAGTTTGAAGAGAAGTGTTGATGATGTCAGTGATGAATGGGAGGAGAGTAGGGAGACAGTCGGCGTAGAGAGAACCTGGAAGAGGATCCAGTTCGCAGGTTTTGAACGACATGGATCTGATTGTGTTGAGAATTTCTTCTTGTGAGACTGGGTTAAAAGTAGTAAGAGGTGTGCCAGAGAAGGAAGGGTCAGGTGGGCATGGTTGACAGGGTGTCCTGTCAAGCCTGTCACGAAGAGTTTGTATTTTGGTGGTGAAATAGTTGGAGAATACAGATGGGAGTTCTTCATTTGTATGTTTTGTTGGGAGAGGTAAATCTTTTCGTGTGCCAAGGAGATGATTCATGGTTGTAAAGAGTTCTTTTGAAGAAGAGGCATTCAGGATTTTGGTTTGGAAATAACTTGTTTTTGCTGATGCAATGAGGGTGGATACTTTTGTTTTAGAGGCTTGGAAAAGTTGCCTGTGTACAGTGAGTTTGGATTTGCGCCAGCGGCGCTCTGCTCTGCGGCGGGCACGTTTTGCACAGGCGATCTCATGAGTGAGCCAGGGGGTAGGGGGGCGGTCAGGTAAAGGACGGGTTGTGGCTGGAGCATGAGTGTCCAGAAGATGGTGGAGAGTAGTATAGAATTCATCGGCAAGGTTATGTGACTTTTCAGAAAGGAGACGGGAGGCATCAGATGAAAATGTGGAGAGGTCGATAGATTTGAGATTGCGTCGAGTCACTGTGCGCATGGTACGGGAAGGAGGAGAAATGTCGAGAGAACAGAGAATTGCAGAGTGGTCAGATGGAAGGGCTGAAGTTAGACGGGTAGAAAGAACTAAGCAGTTGTCAGTAGCGGAATTGTGGTGATCACGAGAAATGATCCAGTCAAGAATGTGACCTTTTTGATGGGTTGGTTCAGAAATGTGTTGAGTCATATTGTGATTGGACAGAGAGTTGATGATATGTCTTGTGTCATAACGGTGAGTGTTGTCATAGTGGACATTGATGTCACCTAGAATGATGAGATTTCCAGGTAAGAGACAGTAGTAATCAAGAAGTTGATCAAAGTCAGAGAGAAACATGGATGTGGTGAGCTTGTTGGCAGAGCTAGGTGGAGGTCGATAGACACAGGAGAAGGTGATGGGGTGAGGGGTGGATTGGAAGGATACTTCAACGTGCTCGAAAGAAGGATGGGAGAAAGGCAGAGACTGCGAGAAAGACAGGCGGGAATGGAGTGAGTCGTTGTAGAGGATGGCGATACCACCACCTCGGGATGAGCGATGGAAAGAAGCAAGCCTGTAACCACTCGGAGTGAGACTCACATGTATAGGTTCATGACCAAGGGGGTTAAGCCATGTTTCGGTGATAAAAGCAATGTCAACATGTTCATCTGCGATAAAGTCAGCAATGACATCAGCTTTGCCATCAGTGCATGCTGACTGAGCGTTAAAAAGGCATAGTTTTAGTTTATCACAATGCGGCGACGGGACAGAAGACGAAGGAGACACCAGCGGGGCAGAAGACGAAGGCAGCAACGACGGGACAGAAGACGAAGGAGGCACCAGCGGGACAGAAGACAAAGGCAGCACCAGCGGGACAGAAGACGAGGGCAGCGCCGGCGGGACAGAAGACGAAAGCGGCACCGGCGGGACAGAAGGTGAAGGCGGCACCGGCGGGACAGAAGACGAAGGCGAAGACGGCAGAGGAGGAGACGAAGTTTGCAGCAGCAAGGTCGAGTGCAGGGGTAGTGGAGGAGACGAAGAAGCAGAAGAGTGGTGTCGGACTGGCACAGCAGGAGGCAGATTGTGCCAAAGTCGGTGGAGACGTCCACCACGACAGGATCGCGCAGTTGAAGGATATCTTCGAATGTAACCAATGAGTCGACACTGATAGTAGCATAATGGCAGGTCTGAGTCAGAAACTTCTGCCTAGACAGAGTGTTGTCCAGGGTTATTCAGGTTCTTGACAGAATCAGAGAGAGGAATGATAGTGTCACCTAGCTGGATAATACAAACGTCCGCACGGTCATCTACATGTGGCAAGAATGACACTCGTCCATTGTGGTCTTTTCGGGATGGGGAACAGCGTCAGGTCCAGCACCTCCACAGGATCCTCCCACAGCTGACTGCCAAGCTCCATGGCAGGCTGCAGGAACTGACAAAAAGCGTTCCAAACCGGCTACATTCCTCGCTAGATGTGGCTTGACCATGCAGACAGCGAAAGAGAAAGAGAGAGAGAGAGTGGGAGAATGAGAGGAAGAGAGAGAGGGAGAGAGAGAGTGTGTGAGACAGAGGGAGAGAGAGAGCTAGAGAGAGAGGGAGAGAGAGAGAGGAGACAGAGACAGAGAGAGAGAGCAACAGAGGACAGACAGACAGGCAGACAGGCAGGCAGAGACAGACAGAGAGACAGAGAGAGAAACAGACAGACAGACAGACAGAGAGGGAGGGAGGGAGAGACAGACACAGAGACAGAGAGACACACAGAGACACAGAGACATAGAGAGAGAGAGAGACAGAGAGAGAGGGAGACAGAGAAAGAAAAAGAGAAAAGAGAGAGAAAGAGAGACAGAGAGAGATGGAGACAGAGACAGAGAGAGAGAAAGAAAGAAAGAGACAGAGAGCGACAGACAGAAAGAGAGAGAGAGAGAGAGAGAGAGAGAGAGAGTGAGAGAGGGAGGGATAGAGTAGAGACAGAGAGACCGAGAGAAAATTGTTATGCTCTCCAATTTTGTATCTGTAGCTACAAAGCCGAAATGTGTGGTTCAAAGAGATTTTTCATCTTATATTTCTATT
>CM060314.1:11388611-11401111 GCA_030674185.1 Monoplex corrugatus | reverse complement strand
CACACCACCCTCACCCATCCAGTGGTGGGCCACAGGCACACATTGAAGTATAGGCTTACAGATTGACCTAGATTCGACTAGGCCTACTCTGTGCCAGTGTCAGTCACTTCCTACACTCCGTCCCTCCCGAAAGATCATAGCAGTTACAAAGCACTGCTGTAGAGTGGTGGACTCTGGTCAAACCTGCCTGGCTAAAAATACAAGATACAAGATACAATATTCTATTTAGCCCAGAACATCACAATGGGAAATTGTTTTGGCATTCGCATTAAAATACACACAGGAACAAGAACGCATAAACAAATGTACACACATACTCTTACTCTCTCTCACTCTCTCTCTCTCATCCCTCTCTCACCCTCTCCCTCCCCTCATCTCTCTCCCCCTCCCTCGTTGTCGAACACAATATCAAAGATTATGACTAATTCTAAAAATGTACGGTTAAAAAAGCACACCATAAGTCAGATGACTTGGTTAGGACTTTTAACAATGGACAAAAAGGGCAATACTCATTGAAAAACAACTTTGGAAGGTATAGAAAAATTTGATGAAAGATGCAATTCAATATGCACATTAAAATCAAATTGAAGTAAAAACAATAAAATGAGTATGTAGACTAAGAGGACAAGGTTAAACTTTTTAAGTCAACCGACAGAAACACATATACAAGCAACAGCCGACCCCCCATCCACCCACATACCCACACACACCCACAAACACACACACACACACACACACACACACACACACACACACACACACACACACACACATACACACACACACACACACACACACACACACACACCCGCACGCGCACGGAGTCAATACACACACATACACATGCACACGCACGCACCCACACACCCCTTTCTATACCCTCTCTCACATACAACCCCACAATGCTATGCACACAATGTTTGCTCCAACATAAGTCAATTGTACACATCCACACGCTCTCTCCTCTGCTCATCCTTAACTCCAAAGCCCCGGCACATCTCATATGAAAAAATTGGGACAATGTCACGGGCCGCCTTCACATAGAAGCTGTTGCTTAATCGGCTTGTCCTGGCCTTAAAGGACCTGAATCGTTTACCGGAAGTGAGGGGGGAGAAGAAAGTATTTGCCAGATGGCCCTCGTCGGCCACGATGGATTTGACCTTCTTTTCCATTCTTCTAAGATAGATGGACTCAAGGGGCTCCAAGTATCATAAGATTATCAGTATTACAATGATCTCAGAGACATTTTCGTAGATTTGTTCAGCAATCGCATCAGATTTGATTCATTCTGTCTTTCAGTACGCAAGATACGAAAGTACGCTTTTTAAACTTTTTTAATTCACTTTTTTAGACACACACACACACACACACACACACACACACACACACACACACACACACACACACACACACACACACACACACACACACACACACACACCACACACACACACACACACACACACACACACACACACAAACACTATTATCAAACCAAAATCAATTACATGAAAGACTTCCAATTCGATCTAATTGTGAGGCATCCACATCTCAATCAAACGATCTACATGTATACATAAAATGTCACCAATACTAAGCGTAAGGTATAAGCAGAGACATTTACAAGTAAAACATCGACAAACATTCATGTATATGTAAATAAGTGATTGCATTAAAGTTAACTTCGTCAATGGCAGCCTTTTTTTTACTTTTATTTTATTTATTTATTTATTTTATATATAGAGTTTTGCGTTATATTCTTCTTCGTGACATTTTGTGGTAAGACATCTTGTAAAAGAAGTGATATTCGGGAAATATGCATTCGAAAATGTATACCTTTCCCAGAAGGATTAGGATTATTAAATAAAACATTGAATCTGTGCGTGTGTTTTCATCAATACCAAATCAGATTGCGTTTTGACTCCAACAATTCTTCAATCATTTCCCAAAATCTTTTGACATGCCAACATTTTCAATATGTTTGATTAACACTGTACCTTGTTTCCAAACAGAAGTCATAGAAAAAGTTATTAGCAAGTCTCATTTCTTTTTGACTGATATCAGTTCATAGAATTCTGTGCACAATACATGTTTGTAACCATTTTAGTCTAATGTTTTTGTATTTTATTATATTTCAAAAATACCCTTTTCCATGGAACGTTTATTCCCAAATTGTTTAACCATTTTGAATATGAATTTTGAAGTGAACATATGTTGTTAAGATATCATGGTAGAGCCCTGTTCCTTTCAGTATGCAGTAAACTTTTTTTCAATGGCTTTGGAGCACACCATTTCCATATCCATTTGGCACGTCGATTCTCTTTTCCTGTATGCACTTCAAAACCAAAATTTGCATGCATTACAAAGAGAAAAATCAACGTTTGTATTTTATCTTATATTCAGTTCGTCAAGTATTTTCAAAACGATCCGTTATCATTTGAAAAATATGTGCAGTACAGTAAACTCCCTTTTTAAACCAACTTTTAAGTTTCATCGTTTTATTTCCAATCAATATTTTTTCATTACAGAGAATCGGTTCTGAGGGAAACTATGTCGGAATTGTTGTTTTACATTTCTGCAGAAACTATCATATGCCATAAAAGTGAGTTTCCAAAACAAACTTGTTATTACATTTCTGTAATGCACAGCTAGAGTGATACTTTTGTAGATTTCCCCAGCTGTTTAACACTGGGTGTTTACCAGACTGTGCTTGAAAATGTGTTCAGTTGAGAAGTTGTGAATGTTAAAAAAAATTTTTAAAGAAGAAGATAGCTGTCTAAAATCAACATTTTTCCATGAAGATACCTGACGAGGTTTCATTTGTTCTCCTTCCGCCTGTGTGCGTGCGTGCGTGCGTGCATGTGTGTGTGCGTGCGCGTGCGTGTGTGTGTGTGTGTGTGTGTGTGTGTGTGTGTTTTGTGTGTGTGCGTGTGTGCGTATGTACTAGTGTGTATGTCTGTAAATGCGCACGTGTTCATGCGTGCACGTGGGCGAACGTGTGTATGTGTATGTGTATGCGCTTGCGTGAGAGTTAGTGTATGTCAGAGCGTATGTGTGTGTGTGAGAGAGAGAAAGAGAGAGAGAGAGAGAGAGTGTGTGTGTGTGTGCGTGTGTGTGAGAGAGAGAGAGAGAGAGAGAGGTGTGTGTTGTGTGTGTGTGTGTGTGGTGTGTGTGTGTGTGTGTGTGTGTGTGTGTGTGTTTACGTTTGCAAGTGTGCACGCACGTGTGAGCAAAATTATTAAAGTTGTATTATACCTGTCTGTTATCAATTGATGGCCATTATCTACGGAGACAGACAGACAAACAGAGACAGAGAGAGAGGGGGGAAGAGGGAGAGAGAGAGGGGGGCACAAGGAACACACACACACATCCACATAAACAAACTTACACGCCAGCACACGCGCGCGCGCGCACACACACACACACACACACACACACACGTCCCACCACCCACCCACTTATACACACGCACACGCACACACACCTTGTCCATAGAGACTTCAATTCAACAGTATAAAAGTCCACGTTGGTTTCTAACATCTGTTGTCATTTAACAACAGAAGGCACACGCACCCCGTTTGAATTTCATCATACAGATCATGCACAGTCAATTAATCCTTTGACTCCCTGACTCTATCAACCAGCATCTGGCATCCTCATCAATGATAGTAAAGCAAAAACTTAACCCTTGGACTCCCTCACCCTATCCACCAGCTTCCCGTCCTGCAGGAAGTTGGTGGGTTGGGAGAGGGAGTCCAAGGGTTAAGCTTTTGCAGCGAATGAACAGGATGCGGGAGTCAAAGGGTTAAGGCTCTGCCAGACCGAAAGAAACAATAACAACAACAATACAACAATGTAACAAACCAACGCCCTCACCCCCCTCCTCCCGCTGTTTTACATGAAAACAACAAGAAACAAAGGTGTGGGGTGTGTGCGTGTGTATGTATGTATGTGTGTGCGTGTGTGCGTGTGTGTGAGAGAGACAGACAGACAGACAGACAGACAGACAGACAGACAAAGACAGAGACAGGCAGAGGCAGAGACAGAGAGAGCAGCGAAAACAAAGAACAGAGACGGAGACAGAGACAGAGAGAGAGAGAGAGAGAGAAAGAGAGAGAGAGAGAGAGACAGAGATAGAGACACAGACAGACTCAGAGACAGAGAGAGCAGCGAAAACAACGAACACACACACACACACACACACACACACACACACACACACACACACACACACACACACACACACCACAGAGAACAGACTACAGACAGAAAGACAGACAGAAGAGACAGAAAGAAGACAGACAGAGACAGAGACAGAAAGACAGACAGAGAGACAGAGACAGAAAGACAGACAGACAGAGACAGAGACAGAAAGACAGACAGAGAGAGACAGAGACAGAAAGACAGACAGACACAGAGACAGAGAAAGGGAGGAAGGAAGATAGGGCAAGTTTCCAAAACAGCTGTTTCCTCTGTGATTTTATACGAAATATTTAGTGAAAAGAGTGTTTCGCACTGATTTGTTGTTTAACGAGTGACTTCACCTTTAGTCGCTGACTGAGGCATTTTTCGTGGCTTAGTGGCTTTGTGGCTTAAACTCCATGCTGTTAAAGCAGAGGGTGTGGGTTCCAGCCTCAAACAGGCCACAGTTTTCATGTCCTGGGTTGCTGACAACAGTGTTTCTGGAGCTTGGAGCTGGGAGAAATCAGCCAACAATTATCTGGCAGACCTCCTGAGTCAGCGCAGAAATCCTACAGTCGCTGGCCAGGTCTTGAAACGGGTAAGGGGGAGAGAGAAGCAACCTATGAAACATTAAGTTGACATGAAACACTAAGTTGACATGAAACACTAAGCTGACATGAAACACTAAGCTGACATGAAACACTAAGCTGACATGAAACACTAAGTTGACACGAAACGCTAAGTTGACATGAAACACTAGATTGACATGAAACACTAAGTTAACATGAAACACTAAGTTGACATGAAACACTAAGCTGACACGAAACACTAGATTGACATGAAACACTAAGTTGACATGAAACACTAGATTGACATGAAACACTAAGTTGACATGAAACACTAGATTGACATGAAACACTAGATTGACATGAAACACTAAGTTGACATGAAACATTAGATTGACATGAAACACTAGATTGACATGAAACACTAAGCTGACTTGAAACACTAGATTGACATGAAACACTAAGTTGACATGAAACACTAGATTGACATGAAACATTAGATTGACATGAAACACTAGATTGACATGAAACACTAGATTGACATGAAACACTAAGTTGACATGAAACACTAAGTTGACATGAAACACTAGATTGACATGAAACACTAAGCTGACATGAAACACTAGATTGACATGAAACACTAGATTGACATGAAACACTAAGTTGACATGAAACACTAGATTGACATGAAACACTAAGCTGACATGAAACACTAAGTTGACATGAAACACTAGATTGACATGAAACACTAGATTGACATGAAACACTAGATTGACATGAAACAAAAAGTTGACATGAAACACTAGATTGACATGAAACACTAGATTGACATGAAACACTAAGTTGACATGAAACACTAAACGACATGAAACACTAATGAACTGACATGAAACACTAAGCTGACATGAAACACTAAGCTGACATGAAACACTAAGCTGACATGAAACACTAAGATTGACATGAAACACTAGATTGACATGAAACACTAGATTGACATGAAACACTAAGCTGACATGAAACACTAAGCTGACATGAAACACTAAGCTGACATGAAACACTAAGCTGACATGAAACACTAAGCTGACATGAAACACTAAGCTGACATGAAACACTAAGCTGACATGAAACACTAAGCTGACATGAAACACTAGATTGACATGAAACACTAAGCTGACATGAAACACTAGACTGACATGAAACACTAAGCTGACATGAAACACTAGGCTGACGCCACCAGAATGATGTAAACATTAAGATGGGTCACGCACAAGCCAGTTTTTAAATGTTGCGGGTTGGGATGGAACTTGAGATATCAGATTTCGATAGTATAATGGTCAGTATACCCGCCTGTCGCGCGGGAGACCCGAGTTCATTTCCCAGCCACGAAGACTTTTTCTGGCCTGTTAGGTCAGTGGTTGATTTGATTGACTGATTTAGTTCAGTATTTTACGTCGGCACCCACCTCAAATGATATGGCCAGCGGGGATAACCATCTCAGGGAAGTGGGGGAAGGGGAGGACTTATCTAATCCTATACTGACACCATCAGAACAACAATGATGTTAAGACGGGACAGTGAGAAGGCCAGTTTTAATGTAACGCACCCTGGGATTCGAACCCACAACCATTTGCATGTGAAGCCAACTGAGACACTGAAGGCTGTGACTGCTATGTTCATAACGCAGGGGCATATAGGATTGTCAGAGCATGATGAATCTCTTTTAAACAAATACCGAATTCCTGCGCAGGCGGTACGTTGCTGCGCAGACTGTATACTCTGTCTTCACTGGGCGTGTATGCTAGATGTTTTCGTGTTTCTCTAATCCACCGAACGCTGACTGGCTAACTGGCAAAAAAAATCAATATCTTCAACAAAGAGCCGTCAGCTGTGATGGCCATTTTTGCTCTGATCAGGACCACTATCTGATGACCAGATAAGCGACAATCACAGCCACTTACATACATACATCATCATCATCATCATCAGTCCCGTAGTCTGGTTGACCGTTGGGGCACCATTGAAGATTTTGCAACCAACTTCCTCCACTCCTCACGGTCCTCAGCTTTCCGCAGAATGATATTCCATTCAAGGCCAGTCCACTCTCTGATATTGTCTTCCCATCTTTTTCTCTGTCTGCCTCTTCGTCTCCCTCCCTGAACTGTTCCCTGCAAGACGGTCTTGGCCAGTCCAGATGATCGTGTGACGTGCCCGTACCACCTCAGTTTGCGTCTTTTCACTGAGGTCAGGAGGTCTTCATACGGCCCGATGGCGTTTTCGATTCGGGTTTTCACTTCTTTATTGGTTATATGATCTATGTACGAGATACCAAGGAGTTTGCGGAAGCATCTCATCTCCATTGCCTGTATCCTTCTTTCAATGTCTGCTGTTATGGTCCATGTTTCGCATGCATACAAAAATATTGACATGACCAGGGAACGCATCAGTCTGATCTTGGAGCCGATTGCGATATTCTTGTCGTTCCAGATGACTTTTAGCTTGGTCATTGCAGCTGTGGTCTGTGCAATCCTGGAAAGTACCTCGGGCTTTGATCCTTCATCTGATACTATAGCTCCCAGATATTTAAATCTATGGACGGTCTCAAGTTTCTTGTTGTCTATGGTAATGTCAGTGCTGATGCCATTGGTATTATTTGTCATCAACTGGGTTTTCTCTGCACTGATCTGCATGCCATATGATGTGGAGGCCTCATCAAGATGTTTTATCAAGCTGACTAGCTCTTGCTCTTGCCCAGCTAGTCTGTCAATGTCGTCGGCAAAACGCAAGTTTGTGATTGTTCTACCTCCGATGCTGACTGTTCCCTCGTGGTCTTCAAGTGCGTCAGCCATTATTCTCTCTAAGAAGATGTTGAAGAGAGTGGGGGAGAGCAGGCATCCTTGGCGTACTCCAACTGTGGTTCGGAACCATTCGCCTATGTTGTTGTCATGGTAGACTGCACTGGTCGCCTTTTCGTAGAGGCATTCTATGGTTCTGATCAGGTTGGCATTGATGTTGTACAGCCTCATGGTTGCCCACAAGGCTGCGTGCCAAACTCTGTCGAATGCCTTCTTGAAGTCCACGAAGACGTGGTAAAGGCCTTGCTGGTGTTGCAGGTATTTCTCACAGAGCAATCTGAGGTTGAAAATTTGCTCTGTGGTACTTCTTCCTGGTCTGAAACCTGCCTGCTCTTCTTTTATTATCTCCTCAGCTTGTGGCTTCAGTCTACTCAGAAGGATTTTTAGCATGACCTTACTTGGATGGCTGATCAGGCTGATGGTACGGTAGTTTTGGCATAGTTGTAGGTTGCCTTTCTTCGGGAGAGTGATGATCAGGGACTGGGTCCAAGGTGTTGGCCACTCACCTGTCCGCCAGATCTTATTGCAGATGATGAGTAACATATCTATCATGGCCTCTCCTCCTGCCTGGACCAGTTCTGAGGGAATGTTGTCCATTCCTGCCGACTTGCCTTTCTTCAATGATTTTACTGCAGCTTCAACTTCTTCTCGCACGATGGGGTAGCTGTCGTTGTTGGTTGGTGGAGGAACGTCTAGCACCTTGGGATCTCCTGTTGTTGTGTGTGTGTATAATTCGGAGCAGTACTCTGTCCACCTCTGCAGAATCTCTTGATCTTCTGTGAGACATTTCCCTGCTTTGTTCTGTATGGTAGTGGTTCTGCCTTGTTTTGAGCTTGCTAGTTCTTTCACAAGCTGGTAGGCTTTTTTGCTGTTATTTTTCTGCAGGTTTGCTTCGATATCTTGGCATTGTTCTTCAATCCATGTTTCCTTTGCTTTCCTCATGCCTTCTTTAACTTGTTGGTTGGCTTTTCTGTATAGTTTAGCACCTTCATCCGTACTCTTCTTTTGCTTTAGTTCTCTGCGTTTGTCGCTCAGCTTTAGTACTTCTTCCGTGACCCAGGGCATCTTTGTTGGTCGGTGTTTTCCAAGGATGTCGTTGGCTGCTTCGGTCACGGCAGTGTTGAAGTTGTTGATCAACAACTAAGCATGACCACGAAACACTAATTGACATGAAACACTAGATTGACATGAAACACTAAGTTGACATGAAACACTAATTGACATGAAACACTAGATTGACATGAAACACTTAGAATGACATAAACACTAATTGACTATGAAACGACTAGATTGGACATGAAACAACAGATTGACATTAAAACACTAAGTAGCACCTGCCACCCAAGCAAGACCAGCCACCCACAGCTGCCTAGCCCCCCACCAGGATATGCCCTGCCCCGCAACACGCTATGCCCAGAAACCACAAAGAAGTGACATAGAAACACTAGATGACATGACACACTAAGATTGACATGAAACACTAAGTGACAATGACACACTAGATTAGACATGAAACAACTAAAGATGACATGAAACACTAGCTTGGACATGAATCAACTAGATTGACCATGAAAACTAAAGTAGACATGAAACACTAAGCTACATGAAACAGTAGATTGACAAGTGAAACACTTGAATGAAACATGAAACACTAGATTGACATGAGACACTAAGCTGACAGAAACACTAAGCTGACATGAAACACTAAAGCTGACATGAAACACTAAGCTGACGCCACCAGAATGATGTAAACATTAAGATGGGTCACGCACAAGCCAGTTTTTAAATGTTGCGGGTTGGGATGGAACTTGAGATATCAGATTTCGATAGTATAATGGTCAGTATACCCGCCTGTCGCGCGGGAGACCCGAGTTCATTTCCCAGCCACGAAGACTTTTTCTGGCCTGTTAGGTCAGTGGTTGATTTGATTGACTGATTTAGTTCAGTATTTTACGTCGGCACCCACCTCAAATGATATGGCCAGCGGGGATAACCATCTCAGGGAAGTGGGGGAAGGGGAGGACTTATCTAATCCTATACTGACACCATCAGAACAACAATGATGTTAAGACGGGACAGTGAGAAGGCCAGTTTTAATGTAACGCACCCTGGGATTCGAACCCACAACCATTTGCATGTGAAGCCAACTGAGACACTGAAGGCTGTGACTGCTATGTTCATAACGCAGGGGCATATAGGATTGTCAGAGCATGATGAATCTCTTTTAAACAAATACCGAATTCCTGCGCAGGCGGTACGTTGCTGCGCAGACTGTATACTCTGTCTTCACTGGGCGTGTATGCTAGATGTTTTCGTGTTTCTCTAATCCACCGAACGCTGACTGGCTAACTGGCAAAAAAAATCAATATCTTCAACAAAGAGCCGTCAGCTGTGATGGCCATTTTTGCTCTGATCAGGACCACTATCTGATGACCAGATAAGCGACAATCACAGCCACTTACATACATACATCATCATCATCATCATCAGTCCCGTAGTCTGGTTGACCGTTGGGGCACCATTGAAGATTTTGCAACCAACTTCCTCCACTCCTCACGGTCCTCAGCTTTCCGCAGAATGATATTCCATTCAAGGCCAGTCCACTCTCTGATATTGTCTTCCCATCTTTTTCTCTGTCTGCCTCTTCGTCTCCCTCCCTGAACTGTTCCCTGCAAGACGGTCTTGGCCAGTCCAGATGATCGTGTGACGTGCCCGTACCACCTCAGTTTGCGTCTTTTCACTGAGGTCAGGAGGTCTTCATACGGCCCGATGGCGTTTTCGATTCGGGTTTTCACTTCTTTATTGGTTATATGATCTATGTACGAGATACCAAGGAGTTTGCGGAAGCATCTCATCTCCATTGCCTGTATCCTTCTTTCAATGTCTGCTGTTATGGTCCATGTTTCGCATGCATACAAAAATATTGACATGACCAGGGAACGCATCAGTCTGATCTTGGAGCCGATTGCGATATTCTTGTCGTTCCAGATGACTTTTAGCTTGGTCATTGCAGCTGTGGTCTGTGCAATCCTGGAAAGTACCTCGGGCTTTGATCCTTCATCTGATACTATAGCTCCCAGATATTTAAATCTATGGACGGTCTCAAGTTTCTTGTTGTCTATGGTAATGTCAGTGCTGATGCCATTGGTATTATTTGTCATCAACTGGGTTTTCTCTGCACTGATCTGCATGCCATATGATGTGGAGGCCTCATCAAGATGTTTTATCAAGCTGACTAGCTCTTGCTCTTGCCCAGCTAGTCTGTCAATGTCGTCGGCAAAACGCAAGTTTGTGATTGTTCTACCTCCGATGCTGACTGTTCCCTCGTGGTCTTCAAGTGCGTCAGCCATTATTCTCTCTAAGAAGATGTTGAAGAGAGTGGGGGAGAGCAGGCATCCTTGGCGTACTCCAACTGTGGTTCGGAACCATTCGCCTATGTTGTTGTCATGGTAGACTGCACTGGTCGCCTTTTCGTAGAGGCATTCTATGGTTCTGATCAGGTTGGCATTGATGTTGTACAGCCTCATGGTTGCCCACAAGGCTGCGTGCCAAACTCTGTCGAATGCCTTCTTGAAGTCCACGAAGACGTGGTAAAGGCCTTGCTGGTGTTGCAGGTATTTCTCACAGAGCAATCTGAGGTTGAAAATTTGCTCTGTGGTACTTCTTCCTGGTCTGAAACCTGCCTGCTCTTCTTTTATTATCTCCTCAGCTTGTGGCTTCAGTCTACTCAGAAGGATTTTTAGCATGACCTTACTTGGATGGCTGATCAGGCTGATGGTACGGTAGTTTTGGCATAGTTGTAGGTTGCCTTTCTTCGGGAGAGTGATGATCAGGGACTGGGTCCAAGGTGTTGGCCACTCACCTGTCCGCCAGATCTTATTGCAGATGATGAGTAACATATCTATCATGGCCTCTCCTCCTGCCTGGACCAGTTCTGAGGGAATGTTGTCCATTCCTGCCGACTTGCCTTTCTTCAATGATTTTACTGCAGCTTCAACTTCTTCTCGCACGATGGGGTAGCTGTCGTTGTTGGTTGGTGGAGGAACGTCTAGCACCTTGGGATCTCCTGTTGTTGTGTGTGTGTATAATTCGGAGCAGTACTCTGTCCACCTCTGCAGAATCTCTTGATCTTCTGTGAGACATTTCCCTGCTTTGTTCTGTATGGTAGTGGTTCTGCCTTGTTTTGAGCTTGCTAGTTCTTTCACAAGCTGGTAGGCTTTTTTGCTGTTATTTTTCTGCAGGTTTGCTTCGATATCTTGGCATTGTTCTTCAATCCATGTTTCCTTTGCTTTCCTCATGCCTTCTTTAACTTGTTGGTTGGCTTTTCTGTATAGTTTAGCACCTTCATCCGTACTCTTCTTTTGCTTTAGTTCTCTGCGTTTGTCGCTCAGCTTTAGTACTTCTTCCGTGACCCAGGGCATCTTTGTTGGTCGGTGTTTTCCAAGGATGTCGTTGGCTGCTTCGGTCACGGCAGTGTTGAAGTTGTTGATCAGAGTGTCTACTTCGGTGTCCATATTGTCAAGGACGAGGAGAGGAGCAAACTTCCCTCCTATCGTTGCTTGGAAGTTTTCAACTATGTTGGGGTCTTTGAGCTTCTCAAGATTGAACTTAATTCTTATGTTGCCCTGTTTCTTCATCCTCTGGAGGCGGAGTTTGAAGGTCATCATTACAAGCTCATGATCGCTTCCAATGTCGGCTCCTGGAAAGCTCCTGGTCTTTGCGATGTTAACACTTGACTGGAAGCGTCTTTGAACCATGATGTAGTCGATCTGACTGTGGTATTTTTCTCCTGGGCTGTGCCATGTCCAGCGTCTAGATGGTTTGTGTGGACCGAACGTGTTCACCACCCTCAGGTCGTTGTAACTGGCGAATTCTAGGAGCCTTAAACCTCTTTCGTTGG
>CM060314.1:11326111-11381111 GCA_030674185.1 Monoplex corrugatus | reverse complement strand
CACGAACACGAACACGAATTATATTGTATAAGGCCAACAGCCCTTACGACAGCTGTTACAGTAGATCAGGTAACGGCAATACAACAAATAATCAAGTGTATATGAGCAAACGTCGTACTGAAGCCAACGACAGTAAAGAATGGAATCATGCTTTAATCAATACTGAATAAAAACACCATAAGGGCACACCACACATTCGTACCACATTTTTCTTAGCTTTTATATTTACTTTCATGCGCGCATTTTTTTTCCTCCAGCTGCATCATGAAACAAAACAGCAATTTAGCCAGTTAGGTCATCAAGTAACTTAGGAAACTTATGTAACATGAAATAAACGAATTTACTATAGTTGAAAATGACATCCTCATTTTCAGTTGTAAACCATTTAGCTGTATGAATCGGAAACGATATAGTATGATTGATATTCAGAAATTTTGTTCTCAGGTCAGTATATTGAGGACGGAGATGTATATAGCAGACCTCGCCTTCTGGTACAGACAAAAAAATGGACATCTTTTTGTCAAGAACGCGAGAATACTTAAATCTATTGATTTCTAAGAACCCGATTTGAATTCGTGATAGGGCTGTTCTGAGTCCATCATACTGACAGATTCAGTATATTTTTCTTTCTCAAGACAGCTGTTATACTCACTGTTTAAGTAATGTAGTTGATGATTTTCAAGATATGAAAGCCATTCTTGACAACACACACACACACACAACACACCACACACACACACACACACACACACACACACACACACACACACACACACACACACACACACACACACACACACATACTTACACGATCTCTTAATTTAAGTTTAAATTCTTGTTAATGTGACGACAGCTTTTCACAAGTTTTCTGAGTCAGTCTGAGTTGAAACATGGCCAGTACTTCAGGAAAGGCTATATTTACCAGAAGGAGATCATATAAGGCCGCACAAGCGCTGAACATTATTTTTGATAGACCTAGAGGTGGGCATTGCAATGGGCTGTGCAATCTCTCCCATACTATTCGTGTTGGCAATGGAAGTCATCTTGAAAGCTGCAATGAAGAGTTCAGGTCCAGTGAATCTGGGAGATGGATACCAGATGCCTCCTCTGAAAGCTTTCATGGATGACACAACAGTCTTGTCCACGGATGAGGAAGAGACACACCAAATCTTAAAGCAGCTGGATGAGCTGGTGGCCTCTTCAAGAATAAGGTTCAAACCAAAGAAATCCCGAAGTCTCTCACTGCGAAAAGGAAAAGTGGTAGATTCAGTCAAATTCATGGTAGCCAACCAAGCCATCCCCACTGTCACAGAAGAGCCAGTAAAAAGTCTCGGAAGATGGTATGATGACTCCCTGAAAGACACACAAAGGGGATGTGAAACCAAGCAAACAGCAGAAGAAGGCCTGAAGAAAATAGATAACTGCGGACTGCCAGGCAAATACAAAGTCTGGTGTCTACAGTTCATGCTGATACCAAAGCTGCTGTGGCCACTGCTAATCTATGACATTTGCACCAGCACAGTGGAAGCAATGGAAGCCAAAATCAACAAATACACAAGAAAATGGCTCGGTGTCCCACCTGGTCTCAATGATGTTGCATTCTACTGTCGTCAAGCAATGCTGAAGCTACCTCTCAAATCCATAATGGAGGAATACAAAGTTGGAAAAGCAAGACTGTTGAGCATGCTGGAGGAATCGGAAGACAATATCGTGAGATCAGTTCAGCCAAAGCTGAGAACTGGCAGAAAATGGAAAGCCCAAGAGGCTGTAAACAATGCCAAGAGAAACCTCAGCATCAAAGAAATAATTGGACACACGCAAACCAACAGACAGGGACTGGGAGCAACAAAAATGCAGTGGTGGTCCAAAGCCAAACGGAAGGAAAAAAGAGACATGATCATACAGGAGTTGAGGAAAGAAGAAGATGTCAAAAGAGTGCAGAAGGCAGTCCAGCAAGGTCAACAGGGGCAATGGACAACATGGGACAGTGCACTCCAAAGAAGTCTCAGCTGGAACGATATGTGGCACATGGCTCCTCTAAGGATAAGCTTCCTCCTCAGATCTGTATATAACCTGCTCCCATCGAATGCAAACTTAGTGAAATGGGGGAAATCAGATGACCCAGCATGTCCGCTCTGTCAGAAGAAACAAACAGTGGAACATGTCCTAAGCTCTTGCAAAGTAGCGCTAGCCCAAGGAAGGTATACATGGAGGCACAACCAAGTTCTGAAAGTGATCACAGACGTGGTTAGCGAAAACACCATGACCCCAAACGCACCAATTGCTATGACAACGTTCTACAAAGCAGGAGGGAAACAGGTCTGGCCCGAAATTGCTATGACAACCAGCACATTGCCAAAGGGTCTTCTGGATGGAGCAGTTGACTGGGAGTGTACAGCAGACCTTCCAGAGTGGAGAAATTACCCAGATGTCATCAGCAAGACAGGCATGAGACCAGACATCGCTCTCCACTCTGACTCCTCGAAACAAGTGATTCTGATAGAACTCACTGTGCCATACGAAAGCAGAATGGAAGAAGCACATATCTACAAGACCGAAAAATACGCCGGTCTTGCCAGCACCCTGAAGAAAGCAGGTCTGTGGGTCAAAATCTTCACCATAGAGGTCGGGGCAAGAGGGTTTGTGGGCACCTCCGCTTATGATCTCATGAAACAACTCGCCATTTCTGGGGAGAAGAGGACTAGAGCCCTTAAAGCGATGGCAGAGGGAGCAGAAAGGAGCTCAAGCTGGATCTGGGCAAGGGGGAACCAAAAGTGAACTTCATAAGGATTAAATTCCCTACAGATGATGTGTGCCCCGTTAGCACATTGGTAAAACCACGTACCGCAGTTCTGAAGCGCAGAATCGCCCAGGTTCGCTCCCCGGCGTGGGGAAGAAAAAAAAATAGACAACAGCAGAAGGGCATCCAGGAGTCATGACCTGGATGTGGCCCGGCCCCCCGAGAGTGTAAGGAGTTCAGGGCCGAAACACTTGTCTAAAGGGGGTTACTTCTCTGAAGACCTTCTGTTGTCTAGCTCTCCCTAGAGTTTCTTTCTACATTTGATGATAATCTGCCACTTGGAATGCCTGTTGTTGACCATGACAGTGGCAAAGACTTTTCATGACCAGTTGATAATGACAGTGTCTCAAACTAGTCAGATTGGCACTTTCTCATCTGATTTCAAAACCTGCTGAACCAGTAGGCCTACATGAACATTGATACTTTCTCTGTATACAAGTTTATTTTCCTTTAACTCAATGGAGTCGCAGTCAAATAGTGCTTGTTGACCCCTGAAATCGCGCGTTTTCTGCCATTTTTAAAAAAAATATTGAAAAATAACCAAACAAGATAGAAACAAGCAAAGTGCAAAAGAAAGGCAGAAGCTTGCTACATTACATTCTACCCACAGTTTGTGTGCTGATATTCCACTTGAATGTAGAAATTACTCCAATTAAGATATCCAAACAACATTCTGAGCAAAAGTTTTGAACCACATGATCCACCACATAGCATGTCACTTAGAGCCAATGCTAGGGACAAACTTGTCATCTGAATCCAACAAATCATCCCTATCTGCGACAGATAATTCACCACCAAGATCTAATTCATCATCAGATCCTTCAGCTTGGATGATATTGATCGCCTCTTACACAGAAAACATACGCCGGTTCTGAAGTCGCCTTGAAAAAGTAGGTGAATGCAGCATCGCTTACTGATTCCAGAACCTTAGTTAACACAAAGGCTATGTGATGATTAGATACGGTCTAAGGGAAGCAATCGATGCATAGATGATTATACTTTGACTTTCAGGAGTTTTCTCCCTCGAATGCTGCTCATGTTATAAATAAAAAAAATGGCATTTTCCGATGGCGCTTGCCTGCTGTCACGATTCAAACCGTGGTACAAATGGACGGCACTAGTCTGCTGTCAAGACTGCATAGTGTTAAAACAAGTTATGAATAAAGACGATTGAATGAAAAAACGTTAAGTTATAGCTGTTTAAAGTAGGTAGGGGTACCCCTATTTTCTGTTTTGCTGCACTGTTGGTTTTTGACAACAGTTCACTGCTGCATAGCTGGTTTGTGCCGTATGACTAGCACTGTACGACTGGCGTTGAATCAGTTAATCCTTTGACTCCTACACCCTGTCCACCAGCATCCTGCAGTGCCAATCGTGCTAGCAAAGCAAAAACTTAACCCTTTGATTCCCTTGCCCTTTCCATTAGCTTCCTGCTGGCAGGAAGCTGATGGAAAGGGTGAGGGAATCAAAGGATTAAGTTTTTGGAGTTGGTGGATAGGGTGCAGGAGTGAAAGGGTTAAAAATGTGTTAGGGTCATGACATAGTATTTCTTTTTGTTTTTTTCTGTGTATAAATGTGTGCACTTGTCATCATGCATCAGGTCATGGAATATGACTGGTAATAGGTACACATGTTTTTGTCTGTGTTCTGTAACAGGTGGCAGACGTGCTTTGCATCTTTTATGGTGCGACACAGAGTGGCTGAGGCCACTGATCATTTCCAGCCGTAAGTCTGCTTTTTTTGTACTTGAGGCTTGTGTTTCTGATGACCCTTGAGTACTGAGGAAGGGGAAGATACTTGTAGAGAAAGGTGATAGGTGCGTGCATAAGGTACTCTTTCGGATGTGAAATGGAGCACTGAAGTATGTATGGTGTGTGTCAACTTTGTGTTTACGCGCACACACACACATGCATATGCGCTTGCACATAAGCACACAACACACACACACACACACACACACACACACACACACACACACACACACACACACACACACACACACACACACAAGGGTATAAAGTGTGTACACTGTTTGCTTTATATTCAAAAAGAGGAGTATTGATTGTACCACCTTTTCTAGAATAACAACAGATTTCTTAATTTTAAACCAAAATGTTAACGTGTCTCCTGAAATGGGAAATTTTTTGTGATGGTGATTGCGCGGGGGGGGGGGGGGGGGATGTCGTCTATATGTTGGTACGTTGTTTTATGGTCTGCACTAAAATATAATTGGATTGGACATGGATTGTATTGATATTGTGAGGTCCAGAGTATACCCTCTGTTGATTTAACAGCATTGTTGTTGACATTTTAGAATTTATGTTTGCATTGGAAGTCAGAAACATAGTCTATTGAACTTTTTCTTTGCTATTTTAAGTACCTTCCCTGCTTGCTGAATGGAACAGGTACAGTGTGTCATACAGGCATCCTTATCATCAAGCCTGGTTTCATATTGCTGTTTCCACATCCCTGTTTGTGAAAGCAAGGAACAAGAGCTGTGTTAGCAGTGACAGTACTTATCACTTGAAGTACCCACACATGACAGGCAGGACTTACATGATGTGCTTTGTGGCTACACCACTATGTCATCCACATGATCTCATCTGAACCATACACAGGCCCTGTGTCCTTGGGCTCACATGGAGTGGGGCATGCACTGTGTCAATGCCAGAGACATGGACAGAGAGATCAGCAACTATGTGATTTTGCTGTGATTGCCCTTTGATTTGATTTACTCCTGCAATCAGTGTGCATGAGCAGAGTATGTCTTAGAGCTACAAAGTCCGCAATTCATGTGGAACCAAGCCCTCTGCGGTGATGCCTGTGCTTGGCTGCAGGCCTAATAAAAAAGAAAAAGCATAGAGGAAGAGTCTGCCGCAACAAGAAATCGAGCATGCCATAGAGTGAGTTACCGATCTCTCTCCATGTCTCTGGTCCCTGCTGGACCTCACAGTGAAACCAGCAAAGTCTGTAGGATTGTAGAGTGTGCTGCAGCAGTGTTGTTCACAACATGTGTGTCTTATTTATTATGTTATGCGTACTACTCATCATTTTGGATCAGAATAGTGATCAGTGCTTTCAGCTGATTGGCAGTTCATAATCTTCAGTGTGTTGTGTTTGGGTTGTACCATAACACGCATGAATTGCCAAAGTATAGCTGGTTGTTGATTGAGAAGTGAAAGTGTGCCAAGTTCAGACAGTTGTCATTGTTCAGCAAAATGCTATGATGATATATTGAAACTTGTCACATTTTTAAAGGTTTGGTTGTGAGAGTGAAAGTCTTGACAAGTAACAGGTCTTTAAATATGAAGCATCAAAATTCTGTTGGCAGATAGGTACACAATAAACAGTGTGTGTGTGAGATGTCTTTATGCAGTTGTGTATACATACACAATAAACAGTGTGTGTGTGAGATGTCTTTATGCAGTTGTGTATACATGTATAATTTGTATCTTTGGATTTTTCTGTTCCAGCTTTTGTGCATGTACAATTGTGTGTGTGTGTGTGTACACATGTGTTTGCTGTCATGGGTTATCTGTATACAAACTTTCTTGTGGATGCATATCAGTCATACATTGCTGCTTTGTCTGTTGAAAGTGAGTTACTAAAGGCAAGCATGAAATTACTGCAGACAAATACATTATAGTCACACAATCCCAAACCTCCCCCTGCCTGCATACAATTACCTAAAGTATTACAAATGTACAGGCAATCCAGGAATACAGTATCATATGTTTGTACATCATTGAATTTTCTGTGTCCAGCTTTATTCATGTTAATTGATCTGCTCAAAGAATTGACTCGCTTACTTTGAAATCATTCATATTCATTTATGGGCTTACTGTTTTATATGAGCATGCTGACATTGATCAAAGAAATGTTTTGATGAAAGATTTCATGAATGTTGGCCAGTAACAGAAGTATTATAGTTTTTGTCAGAATAAAGGGAAACATTTGATTATAGGTATCACAACATTTTTGTTTGCATAGCTTTTTTGTAATAGGCTGTCTACAGGATAGAGTAGATAATATTGTACTGGTAATGATCAGAATTCACTAAAAATAAAGTCCTCAAAAAGAAAGGTGCATTACACTGTATGAAATCCATTGACATGGAATGGCTACAACAGTTTTGACTGTGGTAACAAGAAGTGCTTGCAGTGAACATGCAAACCCCATTTCTATAAGTGTATATGCAGTCTTGACAATGGCCACAAGAGATGCCTGCAGTGGACATGTAAGCCTCATTTCCATAGTGCACTGTAGTCACTTTCTCTCGACACAGGCCACTGCATTTGCCCTGATATGGCTCTACGCAGTCGGCTGGGCTTTAAACAATAACAGTAATGAGGCCACTGCTTGGTATTGAAAAAGAAGGTTCTTATTGTGCAGAGCCCTGCTGCACTTTGGTATGTCTGAAGTGAAGAAAAAAAAAGTCACCACCATGTTTTGCAGTGCAGGTTGTTATTGTGTATTACCATGTACTGGGGGGGGGGGGGGGGTTGATTCATTTTTACATCAGCAGCTACCTCAGGTGATATGACCAGCAGGGATAACCATGCCAAGGAAGTGGGGGAAGGGGGACTTATTTATACCAACACCAGCAGAATAATAGTTAGGTTAAGATGGGCAGTAAGAAGGCCAGTTTTCATGTTGCGCTCTCCATGGTTGCCACAACCATTAGCATAAGTTATGTGCATTCAATGTTGAGTGACTGACTGAGATACGGGGGGGGGGGGGGGGGGGGGGGAATTTGCAAGTTACATTAAATTCATTTCATTATGCTGAATGTGATAAATTAGAAACAAATTAACTTGTGCATTACCAGGGTTTCTTAACCTTTTCACAACACTGCCTCACTATAGCTACTATTCCCTGAGTTCACTGTAGGCAGGAAGCAGATATGCCCTGGGGACACCCTATTTTGGTCATTTTTATTTAATTTTCCTGAGTAGGCGCAAAAGCTAGCTTATTGATGTTAGAACAACTTTTTAGATCACTCTTTCATCTCCCTAGTGAAGCAAAAATATATTCTGTAAAGATTCATTCGGTTAGTGTTTTGTACTTTTGAAAATGTCAACGCAAGCCACAAAATCAAAAACCCCAGACAGCCACAGGAGATACATAGAAATTGTTATTTTCAGCATATGATGGTCAAAAATGCAAGAAAAAGGACATAAAAGACATTATTTCAACATTTAAGAACATAATGGTAACAAAAGACAATATTTCAACATTTTAGAACATAATGGTAACAAAAGATAATATTTCAACATTTTAGAACATAATGGTAACAAAAGACAATATTTCAACATTTTAGAACATAATGGTAACAAAAGACAATATTTCAACATTTTAGAACATAATGGTAACAAAAGACAATATTTCAACATTTTAGAACATAATGGTAACAAAAGACAATATTTCAACATTTTAGAACATAATGGTAAAGTGTAACATAGCAATTACATAATTAGCAATATCATTATACAAATAATGTGAATGTACTATTTCAATCATTTCACATAAGTACATAGCTTCTTCTAAAGCAATGGTTTGTTCATCCATATGATAACAGAATAGCAAATTAAAAAGTAAATGATAAAGTGCATATAATTTGGAAATTTAGAAAACCCAAAATGAAAAAAAGACAACAAGTTAACACAAAACAAACAAGTAAATTAACATGAACATGTAAACAAACACAGACTCAGGCAGACTGAAAAGATCAATGCGGAAGGGAAGAAAAGATATGGAAAGCATACACCAACCTTTGAATTTGATGATGAAGACATAGCCATGATGATGATGTGATGAATTAATACAGGTTCATGAAAAGAACAAATTTGTCGAAATCACCTTAGCACAAATACACTGAAAAAGCCACAACCACTACACCTGAAACACTTAAAAAGCCACAACCACTTCACCTGAAACACTTAAAAAGCCACAACCACTACACTTGATACACTGATAAAACCACAACCACTGCATGTGATACACTGAAAAAGCCACACTATAAACTTATAATTCACTTCTGCTACTTTGGCGACCGTGAAAGTTGTCCTACTAGCCATGTTTACATTTTCAGAGTGAACGATGCGGGTAACACGAAGAGACAAAGAGTTGGGGTTGGTTGCTTTCAACACAAATTAAACAATGAAATTGCCCCTTTTAAGCTGACAACGTGGCATCGTATCATGTAGTAGAGTTTCTTTGTGTAGTTTCGACACGTTTTGAGGGAATTTACAGTGAAGTACCAACGCATTTAATTTTAGAACAGGTGTTGCGAACATTCTCGCTACGTTTCCACAGCGACCTTTCGGCTGTCACGAGCGGGCTCGCGACGTATCCTTACGGCATAGGCAGGCATCGCGACTATTCTCGCGTCATGTCGCGAAAAGGTTAATAAAGTTTTATTTCATTATTCTGATTGTAACAAATTAGTAACAAACTAGTTGTGTATTAGGGTTTTGTTACATAAAGTTCATTTCATTATTCTAATTGTAACAAATTAGTAACAAATTATCTTGTGCCGTAACTTTTTTTTTCCAGTATTCATACAAATAACTCACTGTGGAAGTATCTTTCACTATTTGATTTATTGTGAAGGATTTAAGTAATCTAGTCACAAGTTTGAGCATGTTTGTTCCATAATAATGTCTAGTAAAGTTATAGGTCATTCAGGTTTGAAACATAGTAAATCTTTTGAGGTAAGCTCTTTTGTATCGGTAGCTTTTTTAATGGAGATTGTAGCATTTCAGTTGATTTGACTTTGTGCTGGTGAGTTTGAAGACTGTTTGACACATATAAGTCATTAAGTGTGACATCAAAATGACACATACAAGTGTGACATCAAAGTGCAGTTTGTTTTTTTAGGTATGCTAATGGTAGCAATAAAATTACAGCTTCCTCAGTGGGTTGTCCAGTGATGTGATTTTCACAACTAAAATAAGTCTGGAGTTGTTTGTATGTGTGAGTTGACAGTGAGGACATGATAACTTAAACTACTAAGATTTGTTACTAAGTTACAGTGAAGACATTATAACATCCACTATTATTTGTTGACTGAACATGTTATCGGTAATGTTGATGTGTGATAACTTTTGAATATCTGAAGCTGAATACAGCATGACTTTCTTCACTCATGGAACACTGAGAAGGAAAACGAAATAAAAGTTTTAAAACCAAACAGCAGAATGTGGGTGTCTTTCTGATGAAAGTGGATACTAAGTGAAATTGGAACTGAATGAAAGCAATTTCTATTTGCAAGGTTTACACTAAACTTTAGTTTGTCTCCTTCATCCACACTACCACGTTTTGAGGGAATTTACAGTGACGTACCAACGCATTTAATTTTAGAACAGGCGTCGCGAACATTCTCGGTATGTGACCACAGCGACCTTTCAGCCGTCGCAAGCGGGCTTGCTACGTGTCCTTACGGCATAGGCAGGCGTAGCGACTATTCTCGCGTCATGTCGCGAAAAGGTTAAGGTTTTGCATAAATCCTGTACAATGGCAAGGTCTTGAGGTTTTACCTGACTTACACTAGTTATGAGTTGTAAGTTTTGTTTTCTTTTCTTGTTTTATTAAATATTACTGTGTGTCATTTCTCTTTTATTTCTCATTTTGACAAACAGTATTGCTTCTTCTTACATCTGCTTGCCTTTGGAAAAAAAATCTGTTAAACAGAGCTACCGGTATACAGATGTGCGTCTCAATAGTTCTACCAAATTCAAGACTCTGACTAAGTAAGATTTTCACTGGTGGCACTTTACATTAACACGTTAACCACTCCCCTCATCAAGACTGAAACACAGCTCCAAGGTTTATTTGCCTTTGACTTCATCAAAAGAAGCAAAGCGTAAGTACATGAAGGCTTGCATTATGGATATCAGTAACCCCAGCAGGTAACCAGCTCTGAGGCCTGGACATGAGGACCAGAAAGAATTGAAAGAAAATAGATATTAAAAGAATCAAACAGAAATGATAAAAGAAAAAAAAATCAGCCTGAGCTGGTAATGAAATCACTGATGTGGAATGTGATGTACATCTTGGAACACATATTCAGTCTGATGATGGAACTGAGACCAGCTGAAATAACTGACAGCATCACCACTACTATGTGATAGGGACGAGTTTGGTACATTTTGTCAGATGATTCACAAATGAGCAACCTCACAACAGAGGAAATACAATTGATGACAGATGAACTGAACAGATTCGGGGAAAATGCGCAGTTTAGACAACGCACTTGCTTGCTAAGAAATTACTTTAGAATCTTTGCATAGTCAGGATAACACAAGCATTTTGCAGGACTTTACAACACTGTCAGTTTGTTTGATTTTCTTGTTTCTCATCTACCTTGGATAAACTGTGACCCAAGCTTAAACCAGTGGTTCTTTGGCCAAATGGAGCTATTATTTGTATGAGTTTGCCAGTTCAGTTCAAGGTATATCCATGGCAATGGCACATCAATAATTGACGTTTTGAAATATTCTTTGAGAGGTCTTCTAGTTCAGACACATGTGCACTGACGTGGTCACATTTACAACCATGATAACATGATCAAATATCTCATATCACTTACACCACAGGAACATTTTTCTTTTACATCCAAATGATAGGGTAGCAGGATTAATGACAAAAATATATTAACAGTGGGGACATTTAAACAATTGCCGCTCAAATGATATTGTTTTGGCAGACAGGTTTTGATGTATTTGAACTAGTTGCCATGCAAGGGGCTGAAGTAAAAATGCCTTCTTTCACAAAAATATAAAATTCTCAGCAGCTAGAATTACTGTTTAATCATGCTGAGGAAAAGGCAACCGCACTTAATTATGATAGTGTCATGTGTCCCATTGTTTCATGAAAAGAAATGGCACCAGTATTACTTTTTTCAGTTATAAGCATGTTTCCGCTCAGCCCATGTCTGTTGTAAGACCAAAACATAATCTTCAATCACAAACACTGAACTGTCTTACTGACAGCTGTGGAAACAAATGTAAACACACACACAGTGAGTTTTTGTAAAACATCAAACACACACACACACACACACACACACACACACACACACACACACACCACACACACATATACACACACACACATACACACACACACACACACACACACACGTACACACAGAGATGCACATCCATGCACACACATATGCATGCACACACATGTACGCACGCACACGCAAACACACCACATGGTATCTGGTCATATCAACAAATTACTCTTTCTGCTTCTTGTGATTAAAGTCTTTTTGTAGTGCACAATCTGAGCAAAACCATGAACCCGTTGGAGTTGTTTTGAGTTCAACACAGGCAAATTGAAACCACTGCAATAGGCAGTGTTATCATAAGCAACCCAGGCCCATATTCCCCCAATCTGCCAAAACAAAACACAAAAATACGCTCTGAATTCGTCCACACTGTAAGCGCTCGTCACGTAAACAAACTTCACGATACTGATATACTTTATCCTACATCAGGAAGATTGCTCGAGTGCGCAGACCACGATTTCTTTCCAACCCCTTACCTTTGCTTTCTATTTCTAGTATATTCACAAGGTTTTGTAGGTCCCTTTCATTTTCTGCAACTAGCACGGTGTCATCTGCGTATCGAATGTTGTTTATTATTTTTCCTCCAACCTTTAATCCAGGGTCTTCTTCTAGGTTTCTCATGATGTTTTCGCTGTAAAGTGAAAACATCTGGTGACAAAACACAACCCTGTCTGACTCCTCTTTTGATGTTTTGGAAAGTGCTTATATCGTTTTCTATTCTCATTGCGCTGTTTGTTGCCAGTACATATTTCTGATTATTCGTAGATCTTTTCCATCAACATTGAGTCTCTCCAGTTGGTTGATCAATTCTTCATGTCTTACCCGATCAAAAGCCTTGGTATAATCAACAAAGCATAAATACAAATCTTTATTCATCTCGATTGACTTCTCTATGATAGTTCTTAGGATGTATACGGCATTAATAGTTCCTTTCCCTTCCACAAATCCACACTGTTCTTCTGCCATTTCTCTTTTGATTCTATTCCTTTTCCTCATCATCATTATTCTTAACAGGATTTTTGTTACATGACTCATCTAACTGATTGTGCGATGGAGTTCGCATTCTATAGCCCCTGTCTTCTTTGGAAGTGCAATGAAAATTGATTTTGACATATCTTTGGGGATTCACATCACTAATAGCTATTCTGTAAAACTCGTCTCACATGACAGACCCCCCCCCCCTCCCAAGTCAATGCCCAAATGCTCAGCTGTCTATCAACTAGGTGAAGACAATATTTTCTTAGTCATAGATAGGTATGTAAGGAAGTATGTATGTATGTAAGTAAGTATGTAAGTGAGTGAGTGAGTGAATAAGTAGGTGAATAAATAGATACAAAATAAAGGAGTATATAGATAAATAAACAGGTAAAAGATTAAGATAACAAATAACAGTCAATACATGCATATATCCACATGCCCGCCCACAACAAACACACCTACATTCATACATACACACCCATAACGACACAGCATGATGTCCAACAACAACATGTCATTGGGGTATTAAATGACTGGCTGTGATATGATGAATTGATTTATCTAACTGGTGTTAACTGCTCTATAGATTTTCTCGTGCGCAGAAGTGTGTGTGTTGTTTGTGTTCATGTATGCACATCATATGTATGTGTTCTTGCAAGATTTTTTTAATATTTGTTTTAGAAGTCACATATGCAAACAACTCATTACCTATGGCTCAAGATAATTAAGGTGTGTGTGTGTGTGTAGGGGGGGGGGCTAATTTGAAAAAAATGTTTTAACCATCTTACGTTGTTTCTTTGTATGAAGTACAATTATCAAAAAAAATGTGCATCTTCAGTCAAACAATACATTTTCTGTCTTCTCTTGAAAAGTTAAGTATAAGATTGCCACATTATGCTTCAATGTCTAAATTCAAATATCATGTCAGCTTATTTGTCAGAATTCGTCCTGCCCAACAAACATTTCAAAACTCTCAAGTTTTTAACCTTTTGACTCCTACACCTTATCCACCAACTTCGAAAACTTAACCCTTTGACTCCCTCACTCTATCTACCAGCTTCATACAGGAAGCTGGTGGTTAGGGTGAGAGAGTTAAAGGGTTAAGTTTTTGCTTTGCTAGCATGGTTAATCTTATGCAGGATGCTGGTGGACAGGGTGCAGGAGTCAAAGGGTTAAGGAGCAGCTCTTTCCTGATTGTAGTTCAGTTCATCCAGAAAGAAATTTTATTCATTCTCAGTTTTTGGTCCACCAACATGGAATGCCATTCCAATGTCTTGAATACAAGGCAATTGACTGTTTCCTTTAAAAAAAACACGTCTTTTTACAGAAACGTTTACAAAATTGCACAGGATTAATGCTTCTGACTTTTGTAGGTCCAGTTGTATTGTGGCTTTTGTGTGTGTGTGTGTGTGTGTGTGTGTGTGCGTGCGTGCGTGTGTGTTTGTGTGTATGTGTGTGTGTGTTTATTTAAGACATATTTATCAAATGATTCTTTGTATTTATCAAATGATTCTAATTCTATATTTGTCTTCCTTTATTACTCTTTGCACTATTACTTCTATTTCTGATTTCATGTTATACTATCTGTTGTTATTTTAGATGAACTATGTTTATTAAAGTGAAGGCTGCCATATGTTTCCCAACAAGGAAGATAGGAAAACAGCTGTTGCTTCTTAAAAACAGCATCAACACTAATTTCAGCCAAAACAGGTGTGACTGCCCGCGTTCAAGCAAACAGGAACCAGAAAAAAAAAAAACATGAAAGAAGACTACGAACGCGTATTAAATACAACAACTCCTGTCCCAATCGGCTAAGCTTTGGAGATCTTCTTGGAGCTGTTCTTGGTCTTGACTGTTGGCCATCATCCTAGATACTGCTGTGTCATCGGCGAACATCCGTGCCTTTGCTAAGAGCTTCTCAGGGATGTCGTTAATATAGACTAGCAGGCCTGGAGAAGATTAGAATTTTCTACTAGCCAACCAGGCTAGTGGATTTTAAGATCTACTAGCCTGCAGATATTTTCACTAGCCCGACATGTTGCCCCGAAAAAATTTAGTGAAATTCTCTTATGATGATGACCAAAAATATTCAGCAGAATAGGCTATTGTTACAATAAAGGTGGTCAAACTTTCTTCTGGAGACTTTCATCAGGGTGGGGGGGGGGGGGGGAGGGTGAACAGTGGGAAATCTAGTGATAACACGAAGACGTAAAAGGCAGCTGACTGATCTCAAAGTTTACATGGATTCTCTGTGTAGGTTTGAGAGAACTCTTTAGTTTATTTTAATCCAACTGATCATTTGTTACGTTTTACTTGCAAATTACTTCATCATCATCTTGCAATATATTTCCGCTTTCAGAATGTTAATCATTTACTTTTAAAGTGTGAGTGTGTGTGTGAGGGAGAGAAAGAGACACAGTATGAAACCATTAAGAGAGAGAGAGAGAGAGTATACATATGTGTGTGTAGCACACGCATAACACATAGTGAGAAATGTTGGCACTGGTGAGACTTGGTAAGTATGTTCATTAAAAGCAACTCTAGCAGAACAATTGGCAGTTTTGTACACAAAGATGGTTAGTTTGCAGTTTTTTAAAGAAAATAATTTTGTTTTATTGGATCACCAGCCACACCTATCTGTTAGCTAGGTCTGTAGTGGTACTGAACAACGTATCTGTTGGCTTTTGTTGACTGGTGTGAGTGAGTGTGTGTGTGTGTGTATGTGTTGTGTGTGTGTGTGTGTGTGTGTGTGTGTGTTGTGTGTGTGTGTGTGTGTGTGTGTGTGTGTGTGTGTGTGTGTGTGCGTGTGTTGTTTTGTTGTATTCTTAATTTTATTTCGTTTTTGTTTTTTCTCCAAATTTTCTGTATTATGTCTCTTTAGTGTGTGTTTGTGTGTGTGAGTGTGTGTGTGTGTGTGTGTGTGTTGTGTGTGTGTGTGTGTGTGTGTGTGTGTGTGTGTGTGTGTGTTGTGTGTGTGTGTGTGTGTGTGTTTGTGTTTTTGACTTCAGTAGTACAGTGTGAAGGGAAAACATTTTGAAAACATTTAATCCACCCTAATAGAAATTTACATTCTGAGAGACAAGTGAAGATAATGCAAGAAAAATCGTGAAGTAACGTCTGTGTCTTCTAAACTAGTTTGTTTGATGGGATCATCTTATGAAGTGATGCATCAAATTTGCTCTTGTCTCTCGAATTTCCTTGCCAACAGATGCCATATCTCTGGAGTTTATGCATTAGCAAAGAGTGGTTGACCCAGTCAAATGCCTTTGAAAAGTCCATTATGAGGACATCGGTCTGTTTGCCTCTTTCCAGGTTTGCAGTCAGCTCTTCAGTGAACTCAAGGGGTTGGGTCTCACATGATCTTCCTTTTCTAAACCCATGCTGGTTGTCGCTCAATATCTGGTGGCTCTCAAGGTGTTTCATTACTGCGCTAACTATGATGTGCTCCAACATTTTGCACACAATGCTGGTAAGGGAGACTGGCCGGTAGTTGGCTGGGTTGTACTGTTCTCCCTTCTTGAATATTGGTGCTACATGTGCTGTCCTCCAGTCTGCTGGAACGATACCTTTGGACAGGGATGAACGGAACAGTATAGTTAGGCCAGGCGTGAGCTCCTCTGCCAGTTCTTTGAGAACTCTTGAACAGATTCCATCAGGTCCACAGGCCTTGTGGGGGTTTAGATTTTTGAGCATTGACTTCACGCCATTTTCACTGATGGTGATGTTGTTCATGGATGGTATGTCAGTATTGGGCATCCCAGTCTTGTCCTGAAACTCCTCCTCAGTATACTGTCTTCCATTCCCAAACACTGATTGGAACTGCTGGTTGAGGACTTCTGCCTGTTCCTTTAGATCGGAGGTCATTCGGCCATTCTTCTTGAGGGGAGAGACACCTATGTTTGATGACTTCTGGTGTTTGATGTAGCTCCAAAAGCGCTTGTTATTAGCTGCCTGGTCTGGTGTCTCATTCTCGGTAAAGATGCCGTTCAGGTATTTCCAATAGGATCAGCGGGGCTTCCGTTGTACAGAGCGTTGGAGAGTCTTCATGTCAGCCTTCAGTTCCTCAGACCCGGTTTTGCGCATTCTTTTGAATACTCTGTCCCTCTTGTGTATGAGTCTCCGGATTTCTTCTGTAACCCAAGGTTGGCTGTACCTGTCTCTGGTTGCTTTGTGTGGGACATGCTTCTTAATTCCCTCATTTAGTGTGTCCTGAACATGGTCCACAGGTCTTCTGTTGAGGCTCTGTCCTGTGTCTCCAGCATCTTCTTGCTCAGTTTAGTTGCAACTTCTTTCAGATTGTCCCATTCTGCATTCGCAAATATCGGGATAATCCTTGGGACCTGTTCTTCTTTAGTGTGCTGACAATGAACTCAGGTCACCAAACACTTCAACCAAACTGGCCATTCACTTCAAAATTTAAAATGTATCGCAGTGAAGAAGGTGCACTCAGAGAACCTTGGACACCAGACTGAAGAGAGAATCTTTTTGGATAAACAAAATGAAAACCATATTTCCTCTCGGCCTTAACTCTGTCAACTGACGTCATAACAGTATCGAGTCAAGACTACGTAATGTAGCCTACGTTAAATATTATGATGTGTGTGTGTAGCATATCGTAGTCAGTGAATAAAGTCCCCTTGAGGAAGGCAGGTGCACCGCCGAAAATTTGGAAAATTTTACGTCGATTTTTTGCCTTTTCTGTGCACATGCTGCTTCATTTATATATTACAATCTACGGAAAAGCTAGTATCACTCTTAGTGATCCAAATCGATGACGCCATCATCTTCCTCCTCGCCATTGCTTGAGTGCTGTTTATTTATATATTTGTTCGCTGCGACCTCTTCTGAATCCTTAACTGGATCTGGCATGATGGCAACTGACCTCGCCAGCACCCTGAAGAAGCTGTCTAAGTTGAGGGATCGACTACTACGTTATCAAACGCATGTCAACTTTTCGAACTGCTGCTTGCAAAATCATGTCATCCCAAAAGGTATGTGTATGAAATTTGGAAAGGACGCTCTCCCTCAATCAGAGTTTCTTTCCCAAACAGTTGATTTGACCCTCCAATGTGATAGCCATGAAATACTTCGTTCATGCAGAGACACGTACCAGTCACTGGTTACAAGTGAAATGGCACCAAACCCAAAATTTTGATACCATTTGTATCAAACAACTGACTATCATCAATTCGAGGCTGTAAGAAAATACGACTATCAGAGATCAATGGTCAAGAAACACAGCCTCAATACAAAAAAGAAAAGAAAACTGGAACAATTATTGCAGCAAAACATGAAAGTTCTTTTTTACCTACTCCTCCTAAACCTAAGCCAAGATCCCGCAGATTCAAAAGAAAGACAGTGAACGTAGAAAATGACAATGATGTACAACATCCACATTCCATTGACAAACACATTTTGATCAACCTGTCAAGTGAAACACTCACAGAAACACAGGCAAGTTCTTAAAATTAGGACCTAAATTTTGTCCAACACCCTAGGCCTTTGATCATGAGCAGTTGGTGAAAGATGTCACTGAGGGTTGTCGTAGAGTTCGCCTCAAAGAACTGTACCTTGACACTGTACCAGAAGAACAAGAGCCCCCCAAATTTTACAAGCGGTCAGGCTTCATGCCACAGCCTGGTAGGGACAGATCACTGGATGCATTCTGTGACACACTTCAGAGTAAGATAAATGTCCATCAATGCAGTCAGCGCCCCCATGACAACCTTAAGCCGCAACAAAGACGGGCACTACAACAGCTAAGAAAACTGGTACAAAACAGACAGATAAGGATAACCACCACTGATAAGGGTGGTGCTGTGGTCATACAAAACAGACAGATAGTTTGGTAGTGGGGTGGAGGTTTCCTGTTATAAGCAATGGTCTAGTGTGATCTTTTCTGTATGTATTTCACATCATGAGCAAGACGGTGAATGAGAGAGAGAGAGAGAGAGAGAGAGAGAGAGAGAGAGAGAGAGAGAGAGAGAGAGAGAGAGAGAGAGAGATTTGCAGAAGCATTATGACTTTATGAAGACTGTGAATATGGGTTTGATGATAGACTAAAAAAGCTCTCTGTGTTGTTCCACCATATAAAATGATGACAAACCAGTAAACTAAATATGCCCATGTACATATCACTCTCTCTCTCTCTCTCTCTCTCTCTCTCTCTCTCTCTCTCTCTCTCTCTCTCTCTCTCTCATGTGAATATTTATGTCGTTTATGGAAAACATCACAGAAAGACAAAGTGCAATTCTTGTTGTGTTGTCCAGCTTTAAGAAATTTCAGAATAAACTACTGCAGAGAAAAACATCTTCAGCCAAAATATTACATTAATCCGTACAGTTTTTACAGTGTCAGACTGAATTTACTCATGTCGTAGAGTATAGCGTCTATTGTTTGTAATCTGGCCATATACACCTAAATAGGACTGATCAGAATACATATCATAAATGTGTTACATGTTTAATGTTGATGTTTGCTGCGGTCAATTTCTTTGATCTGATTTGTTATGATTGTCAGAGTATTTCGTTTATGGATCCGGACACTTACCCCATTTTTCTTTGTTCATTTACTTTTGCTGTTAAGCCCATGTTCCCCCTTAAGTAAGAGACTTTGAACTTTTTCAGATTAAATATCATACTATGTGAATCGTGAATCTCTGTGTTTGTCCGTGTGTGTGTGTGTTTTGCGTGTGTGGGAGTGTGAGTGTGTGTGTGTGTGGCGCGCGCGCGTGTGTGTGTGTGCGGCGTGTGTGTGTGTGTGTGTGTGTGTGTGTGTGTGTGTGTGTGTGTGTGTGTGTGTGTGTGTGTGTGTGGTGCGCGCGCGTGCCTGTGCGTGTGGTGAGTGTGTGTGTATGCGGAAGAGAGAGCCAAACTTTACACACACACACACACACACACACAAAGACACACATATGCATGCAGGCGCGCGCACGCACACACACACACACACGCACACACACTCACCATACGCACCCTAATAATGGGTCATCGGATATTTCTTTAAAAAAAATATTTAAACGATACAGCCTGGCTTTCTCCTCTGTCCGTCATTCATTTACACAGAGTAAGCAACAGACTGCTGAGCGGTGGTAGGTCCCCACAATGGCGGCCACTCGCAGCCAGCGATGGGGCCATTTCGCCTCAACGCTCGCGGACAGGCGCACGCAGTCTATATCTTAGATGTCTGTGGGTCAAACAGACAGATAAGGATAACCACCGCTGATAAGGGTGGTGCTGTGGGCATACAGACAGTTAAGGATAACCACCACTGATAAGGGTGGTGCTGTGTCATACAAAACATTTCAGACTACCTGACACAAGCCCACCGCCAGCTTAACAACACAAATCATATAAACAACTGGATAAAGATCCAACAATACAGATCGCCAAAGTTTCCAACAATCTGGTCAACAGACTACACAGAGACAACCTCATAGACAACATTGCATATAAATGGGCAATAGTGGAACACCAACAGGTCAGATGTCACCGATTCTACACACTGCCTAAAATACACAAGACATTGTCCAACCATCCAGGTAGGCCTATCATTTCTGGAACTAACGGACCCACTGAAAAAATATCCAAACTGGTCGATCACTGGCTACAAGAATATGTAGTGAATCTACCGAGCTATATCAGAGATAGTACACATTTTCTCCGCACCCTACAAGACTGGAACCAAAGCCATGGCCCTTTTCAAAACATCACTCTGGTCACCATAGACGTTGTGGGTCTGTATTCAAACACTTCACATGACGAACTCATCACTGCGCTAAAATACTACATCAGAGATGACAACCAGCAGTCCATCGCACCACCAACAGACCGAGTCATAGAATTAGTCTCTCATGTTCTCTTTAACAATGTTTTCCAGTTTCAAAAAAACTACTACCAGCAAATCTTGGCACTGCAATGGGAACACCCATGGCCCCTTCCGTTGCCAACCTCTTTATGGGTTGGTTAGAATCTTAACTTTTGGCCAACAGTCCTGTCACCATTTCTGACCAGTACTTTTATGGTTGTGGTGATTGTTTGTTAGTGTTCTTTTTAATTGTTTACTCTGATTAACGGTACATAAAATTTCATATCTTCTTCATGGGGTCACTTATGTTGATTCTGAGCAGTGAGTTTACTTAGGAAGTCTGCAGATTGTCACAGAGATCTTCTGCACAGGGGAACCACAAACACCCGGCATAGACACATATGAGAAATGGTTCAGAGAGACAAAATGTAGGCCTACATGCATCACTTCGCCAGTTTGTCACAGTATGATAACTTATAAAGAGTGACTAAATGCCTCTCATACAGACAGGGCCTTGGTGACTACCACAAAATCATTCAAGCTAAAAAATATCATACTGGCTAAAAATAAAAACAAACACACATACAAACAAAGAAACAAAAACATGTGACCCATCAACACGATACCAGTGCTAACTCGTTGAGGTGGAAGAAGTGTAAAGGCAGAGATGTGTGGAGACTATCAATCTGGGTGACCTTCAGTTTCAGTTTTCATGTCAGTATGCAAACTTGGCTTAAGAGTGTCATTAAATTGTTCACAATCAAGCTTTTATCCCATCTGTACAGTCAGAATTTGGTCATTTTTTTCGGTCAGACTGCATTCTATAGAACAGGGTATGACCCTTGCAGAGCCCCACATATTGCACGTGTTGGCTTTCCCACACTGTGTGATTCACCTAAGAACAGCCTTACAGCGGAATGGCATTTGGATTCATAAGGAATACATATTACATAGTATCAAAGTGTATAAAATCTTTATGAGCTCTTTGCCTCAAACCGTTTAAGCGGGGGCAGAGGTAATACAGTTACTTCAAATGGCCAGCGTCTGCATGTTTTGTCTTTTATATCAAGCTTATCAGAAAAGACCGTATTTTTCAGCAAGGAGTGTATGTTAAAACATCCCTAAAGCCAAATTAGCACCGAATGTGTGGAGATGGATCACAGTTTAGGTTTCGCACCAACTGAAATTAACAATCGCTACCGCTCATGTCACTGGCAGTTAGCATATAGGTTCACACATCTTGTACATATCTGCAGGAGAAATCCTTTCACTGCCATAATTGAAAACGTTTTTGTTGGATCCACGAACCATTGCGGCACGACTGCTGAAACCGCTTCCTGGCGAGACGACGAGAACGTCACAGCGCATCAGAACCAACTGATCCAAGATGGCGCCTTCAAAGGCCTGGCAGATAGCGCCGTCTGATCTTTGGCGATCTATATGACGTAGAACAACCTCCGTGTCGTGGTGATGTGTGCCAAACTTTGTCAAAGACATGTTGCGAACTTGAAGGCTGTCTGTAGCCACGAAGAGCTCACTTCCATTTGCAATGTAAGGCTGGAGAAAGTCCCACAGAACATCTGCAATCAAAGGGGCAGTCAGGTTCAGGTAAGAGGTATAGGGAATAAAATGGTACGCATTAAACGTTTTCTTTTCAGTATGGTGTACACACAAGCATTCCCTCCATGCCACCCCCCACCCCAATCCCCAACCACTATTATCAATGCCTGCATGGGTATTTTTTGACAGTTTACGGGAATTTTCTTGACTTCTTCAGTTACATACACAGCATTGAGCTAGATTATCCTAGTAAATGTATTTCACTTCACTGGTAATGCACCATATGACACCCCATTATTGAAAACGCATCAGCTTACTATCAGAGCGAATCCAACTTTAGTGAAGACAGATGTCTGTGAACGAACCTCCTTACGTTTGTAAAATTGTAAACAATGTAAGGCTATTATCCTAGTGTGGAATGAGAAAGCTCTAACGCGAAAATCGGATAGCAAAATTGGATTACGATATCGCAAAGAAAATGTTGAATTATAACAGATGCTGTATTGTCCCTGTACTTTAAAATATGAATTGTGTTGCATTATTCCATGTTTCAAGAAACAAGCTGGGACTATTAATGTCTACAAAATCTGCCATTTCTGGCCTCGTGGTTAAAACACTGTCAGCACATACAAATCAGGTTTGATCATGGAACTTCACACCTCTCATCTATCTGAGTATGGTCTTGAGTGTTAGTCTTTGGTGAAAGGATAATGAGGTCCTGTGTTACATGTACATCACATCTCAGCACACACTAAGACCCACGTCAGCAAAAGAGTATTTCTAGCAACATTGTAGAAAACTCCATTTTCAAGGTCAACAGAAATACATTAAGAAAGTAGTGTCTTCACCTAGTGACGACAGCGAGCTTTGGGCAGATGAGGGTGAGGGTGGTGTTTTGCCATGTGAGACGAGTTTATACAGGATAGCTAGTTGTGTTGTGATTCAGACCTTTAATTATTTGTTTATTTATTTTACATATATGTTCCTTTTTTGAAGGTACATGTAAGGTACACAGATACACGTCATTTTCATGTAACCAAGATTATTCCAGTGGTAGGCTGATAAAACACCAGTATAAAATATAGAGTAGGCACAGAATTTCCAGAAGGTGGGGATACTATTTATACAGAGAGAGCTCCCATCATCATCACGGGGGGGGGGGGGGGGTTGGGAGCGAGAAGAAGGTGATACAGTTTAATGGGGCAGACCTGCCCAGATTTGGGTACCAAGATTGTGACGTTTTGATTAATTAAAAATGGTCTCGCGAAAATGAAAAAATATAGTACATACTGTGACATTTATAACTACATACTGTGACATTTATAACTACATACTGTGACATTTATAACTACATACTGTGACATTTATAACTACATACTGTGACATTTATCATATACAATACTGTGACTTTATAACTACATACTGTGACGTTTATAACTACATACTGTGACATTTATAACTACATACTGTGACGATTTATAACTACATACTGTGACTATTTATAACTACATACTGTGACATTTATAACTACATACTGTGACATTTATAAAATACTTGTACATACTGTGACATTTATAACTACATACTGTGACATTTATAACTACATACTGTGACATTTATAACTACATACTGTGACATTTATAACTACATACTGTGACATTTATAACTACATACTGTGACATTTATAACTACATACTGTGACATTTATAACTACATACTGTGACATTTATAACTACATACTGTGCATTTATAACTACATACTGTGACATTTATAACTACATACTGTGACATTTATAACTACATACTGTGACATTTATAACTACATACTGTGACATTTATAACTACATACTGTGACATTTATAACTACATACTGTGACATTTTAACTACATACTGTGACATTTATAACTACATACTGTGACATTTATAACTACATACTGTGACATTTATTAATTAAAAAATGTACTGTGACATTTATAAATACATACTGTGACATTTATAACTACATACTGTGACATTTATAACTACATACTGTGACATTTATAACTACATACTGTGACATTTATAACTACATACTGTGACTTTATAACTACATACTGTGACGTTTATAACTACATACTGTGACGTTTATAACTACATACTGTGACATTTATAACTACATACTGTGACATTTATAAACTACATACTGTGACATTTATAACTACATACTGTGACATTTATAACTACATACTGTGACATTTATAACTACATACTGTGACATTTATAACTACATTACTGTGACATTTATAACTACACATATATTCATGTTAGGAATTTGATATTTAGTGAGCACATATATCTGTATAGTATGTATGGCATGTAGTAAAATCTTAGCTCTACTATCATTATTTTCTGTACAATCATCACACACAATTTTTAGAATAATTTTAATAAAAAAAATTATAATACAACTTTTGATAGAAATGTTTCTTTCAAGCAGAACTGCAAGAGTTTATACGGCTATAGGTACCTTTCCCTGCTGTATGTGTGCCAAATATCAAGGAAATAGGATGAAACTTTTGAACATATTATGTCTGATGTATACAATCTCGCGAAAAATGCATTAATTAATTATTAATTTTTGTCAACTTTTCATAACTCACAGACCCCAACAAAGATATCCCAATCCAAAGAATACTGTCTGAGGTATCTTCTTGCCAAATATCATGGTGATTGGTTAATTAGAACTGAAACACTGAACATCACAATCTTGGTACCAAATCTGGGTAGGTCTGCCCCCTTAAACTAAAAAAGACTGAGAAGGAGACTGCACTGTGGCCACTGTAAAGCAAAACACTGCAGTCATCTGTGAACGGTAAAGTACCCAAGACCAAAACTGTGAAGCCTATCAGGGTTTTTAAACACAAAAGAAAGAAAAGAAGAAAAGAAAAAGAATACAGAACTGTATTAAATATACATGTATGTATTACTGTGTCAGCGTATGTGCCTTCGCCAGCATGATACCCTCTATAGGTGTTTGCCTGTTGATGTGTTAAATACGTGCCAGCGTAATCTCTGAGTGTGTGTGTGTGTGTGTGTGTGTGTGTGTGTGTGTGTGGTGTGTGTGTGTGTGTGTGTGTGTGTGTGTGTGTGTGTGTGTGTTCATTCGTTATTTCTTTTAACGTCTATTCACATATGGGCTTTTAGACGTAAGGAATATATGTATATATATTAAAAATGAATCGACAGATAAATGAATAAATAGATAATTAATTAAATAAAATAAAGAAGTGTCTAGGGGATGAATCAATGAAACCATAAAGGCATTGAACCATATAAGGTAACACCAAACGATATATATATATATATATCTGTCTCTGTCTGGCACACACACACACACACACACACACACACACACACACACACACACACACACACACACACACACACACACACACACACACACCACATCACAATACATGCGTCGACAGAGATCGATAGAGATTAACAGTGGTATTTACCCAGGTGTGTGATTCTATCCGCAAAAGTCTCATCGCTAAAATGCGCACTGCGTCCTGTACGTACGTGGACACCCAGTAGCGGTCGTGTTCTGTTGAAGTAGTGAACAGAGCGCAAAAAATCCTCCAACTTCTGTTGCATGGCTGGAGACGGCTTCATAAGCATACGCCAAACATCACGAAAAAACTCAGGTCGTTGCTGTTTGGCCCAAGGCGGCAACAGATCATTGTAATGAGGATTCTTTCTGATATCTGCATATAAGTCACGGTTGGTGTGAAGAAACACCACGTCCTCCGGATACTTCGCGTTGAAGTCCAAGGTCGGCATTTCCATGGAGAAAACCGGTTTTATCAATGGCATGGATATGTCGCGTGCTTTTGCCTTGGATGTCTTTGTCAGGAACGATCCAGTTGTAGTCGTTGGGGAGGAAGAATTTCTCTACATCGCAAGGGGTGTTCATGCGAATGCCAAAACGTCGGTTAGTCAAGTTGGCCAGTAGAAAAACGGTGACCAGTCCTTCCTGTCTGTCTCCCCATCCGCCGCATAACCCGTCAGTTGTAAGACACGCGAAGATGAGGAACTTGTCCGGTGGCTTGGGAAGCGTCATGGGATGTGGGCTGCTACTACCGGACCCGCTCTGTGTTCTGCTTCCATTGATAGGCCCCACTTCACCTGATCGGTTTGTATAGCTGAAGACAGGTGCGGTGGAGTTAACACTGGCTGTATGCAAAGCGTCTGGCTGAGTTGAAAGTATCGGCCAGCTGTCAACAGGCCCCAGGTTCTTGGGGAACTGACTGAAGAGATGGACTCGCATACAGATAAACAGGCCAAAGGTGAAGGCACAAACAGCAACCAGAGCTGTGAAAATCCTCGGAATGCCTTTGGACATCTGTCATAACAAAACATTCAGGGACACGAACTTCAGAACAAAAAAACAAAAAACAAACATGTTAACTAAAACAATGATAAATAAATTAATAAATAAATAAATAAAAAGAAATGAGAAACACACGAAAACAGACTGAGAATACGTTGTTGAGTTGATGACAGAACACAAGCACAGATTTTCCAGCCAGCTGGCCGTTATCAAGCGATCACACAAGACAACAAAGAAACCAATTCAGTAGACAGGGGACACAAACGATGGATCAGATAGGATAAATAAGGAAACAGAACTACAACATTTCTGATTAGTTGTTTTTTTTCACCAAGCATTATCTCTAAATGTACGTACATATGTAATCATGATTTGGTGTCTGTGTGTGTGAGCGCGCGCGCACGTGTCTCTGTGTGTGTGTGTGTGTGTGTGTGTGTGTGTGTGTGTGTGTGTGTGTGTGTGTGTTGTGTGTGTGCGCGCGTGCGTGCGTGTGTGTGTGTGTGTGTGTGTGGTGTGTGTGTGAGTGTGTGCGTGTTTGTGTGTGTGCGCGCGCGTGCGCGTGTGTGTATGTGTGCATGTGTGTGTGTACGCGCGTAGTATGTGTGTATGCAGGCGTAGTGGGGGGGGGGGGATAGATAAGAAAAACCCCAATAATAATAACAACAACAATAATGATAAGAATACTGCCTGAGGTATCTTCTTCCAAAGAATACTGTCTGAGGTATCTTCTTGCCAAATATCATGGTGATTGGTTAATTAGAACTACAACAACAATAACAACAGCAGCAGCAGCAGCAGCAGCAGCAACAACAACAACAACAACAACAAACGCACACAAAGGACACAACTCTTGAGAATTATCTCCCATGTTGTATAGAACTTCTCAAATCTAACACAGCTTACGCTACCCATTCAGCTAGCATAGAAGCAGATACAAAGTACAAAAACAGCAAGCTCAGAACACTCCTCAAAAGGAGCGCCCAAGCCTACCTTTATACTCTGCAACTACCTACACACAACTATGAGAGAGGAGAGAAATACATACAATATATTGGTCTTATGTTCAAGATTGTCATAGTTTTTTATTTTTGAACTGACCAAACACACACACATAGACAAGACAGAACATATACATGGTTGCTTCCAAGGCATATAGGTAATACCAAAGAAATAAGAGGGAAGCAGGGAGAATTTTTATAATATAATCAAAGGACACAACTCTTGAGAATTATCTCCCATGTTGTATAGAACTTCTCAAATCTAACACAGCTTACGCTACCCATTCAGCTAGCATAGAAGCAGATACAAAGTACAAAAACAGCAAGCTCAGAACACTCCTCAAAAAGGAGCGCCCAAGCCTACCTTTATACTCTGCAACTACCCTACACACAACTATGAGAGAGGAGAGAAATACATACAATATATTGGTCTTATGTTCAAGATTGTCATAGTCTTTTATTTTTGAACTGACCAAACACACACACATAGACAATACAATACAATTACAATATTTATATAGCGCAAAATCTTGATAAAATCAAATCTAAGCGCTGAAACACACACACACGCACGCACGCACACACACGCACGCACGCACGCACACACACGCACCCACGCACACACACACACACACACACACACACACACACACACACACACACACACACACACACACACACCACACACGGCTATAAATGGGGAGAAAGAATAAAAACAATGGAAAATTATAGAGAGCATATTATATACAATTATATATTGCAATGTGATTCCCCTCCAGGTGGAGACAGGCTGCAGAGGGGATTGAGTGAGGTCAGGATTTTATGCAGAGGAGAAAAGGTGAGTTTTGAGAGCGGACTTGAAGGAGACAAAAGTAGGTTGCTGACGGACTGAGAGAGGAAGTTTGTTCCAGGAGAGTGGACCAGAAACAGAGAAGGCTCGTGGACCATAGGTATTGAGCTTAGTGCGTGGAAAGCGAAAAGTCAGAGGATCGGAGGCAGAGCGGAGGGTACGTGAGGGAACATAGATCTCAAGTAGGCTTGACAGGTAATCGGGGGCTGCGTTATTGAGGCTTTTGTAGCACATGGTGTCTAGTTTGTACTGTATGCGCTTTGATACAGGGAGCCAGTGAAGTTGTGCCAGGAGAGGATATATGTGGTCAGCTTTTTTCTTTTTGAGTACAAGGCGTGCAGCATTGTTTTGAATGCGCTGTAGGATGTGAGTGGTGGAGGCAGAAAGACCGGACAGGAGTGAATTGCAATAGTCAATGCGAGACATTATGAAGGAGAGAACGAGTTTTGCAGTTGTTTCCACAGAGAGATACTTTCTGATCAGGCTTATACGATGGAGGTGATAGTAGCAAGATCTGGCAGTTTGAGAAACAAAGTTGTTCATGGAGAGGGTAGAGTCAATGCAGACACCAAGGTTTTTAGCTGAATCAGAAATTGGGACTGATGTGTTACATAATGGGAGAGAAAGAGGAGGCAGCTGAGAAAGTTTCTGACGGGTGCCAATGAGGATAGCTTCTGTCTTGTCATCATTTAGCTGAAGTTTGTTGTATGTCATCCAATTTTTGATGTCCGAGTAACACTCAGTGGTGCGAGCCAGGAGGCGCTGTATATTGTCAGGTGAGTCACTGTCTTGAAGTTGGGTGTCATCAGCACAGAAGTGGTGTTTTATAGAGTGGGAGCTGATGATGGTGGACAGGGGGGAGGTGTAAAGAGTGAAAAGAACAGGGCCAAGGACAGATCCTTGTGGAACACCACAGGTCAGTTATGCAGGTTGAGAATAAGTGCTATTGATGAGAACAGTTTGTTTTCTGTTTGATAGGTATGAAGTGAACCAGGACAGAGCAATGTCAGAGATGCCAAAAGTATGATGAAGTCTAGAAAGGAGAATACCATAATCAATGGTATCAAAGGCTGCAGACAGATCAAGGAGTGTGAGGAGAGAGACTTTGCCAGTATCAGTTGCAAGGAGGAGATTGTTGAGAATGTGTAGCAAGGCAGTTTCAGTGCTATGGCACTGGCGGTAGGCTGACTGGAAAGGATTGAGGAGATTGTTGGCAGACAGGTGAGAGTTCAGTTGGTTGAGGACGACTTTTGACAAGAAAGAGAGATTAGAGATAGGCCGGTAATTTTTCAGTTCATTTGGGTCTAAATTGTATTTCTTGAGGAGAGGGTGAACAATAGCAGACTTGAAAGAATCTGGGACAGTTCCAGTTTGGAGAGAAGTGTTGATGATGTCAGTGATGAATGGGAGGAGCGTAGGGAGACAGTCAGAGTAGAGAGAACCTGGAAGAGGATCCAGTTCGCAGGTTTTGAACGACATGGATCTGATTGTGTTGAGAATTTCTTCTTGTGAGACTGGGGTAAGAGTAGTAAGAGGTGTGCCAGAGAAGGAAGGGTCAGGTGGGCATGGTTGACAGGGTGTCCTGTCAAGCCTGTCACGAAGAGTTTGTATTTTGGTGATGAAATACTTGGAGAATACAGATGGGAGTTCTTCATTTGTGTGTTTTGTTGGGAGAGGTAAATCTTTTCGTGTACCAAGGAGATGATTCATGGTTATAAAGAGTTCTTTTGAAGAAGAGGCATTCAGGATTTTGGTTTGGAAATAGTTTGTTTTTGCAGATGCAATGAGGGTGGATACTTTTGTTTTAGAGGCAAGACAGAACATATACATGGTTGCTTCCAAGGCATATAGGTAATACCAAAGAAATAAGAGGGAAGCAGGGAGAATTTTTATAATATAATCAAAGGACACAACTCTTGAGAATTATCTCCCATGTTGTATAGAACTTCTCAAATCTAACACAGCTTACGCTACCCATTCAGCTATCATAGAAGCAGATACAAAGTACAAAAACAGCAAGCTCAGAACACTCCTCAAAAAGGAGCGCCCAAGCAGACCTTTATACTCTGCAACTACCCTACACACAACTATGAGAGAGGAGAGAAATACATACAATATATTGGTCTTATGTTCAAGATTGACATAGTCTTTTATTTTTGAACTGACCAAACACACACACATAGACAAGACAGAACATATACATGGTTGCTTCCAAGGCATATAGGTAATACCAAAGAAATAAGAGGGAAGCAGGGAGAATTTTTATAATATAATCAAAGGACACAACTCTTGAGAATTATCTCCCATGTTGTATAGAACTTCTCAATCTAACACAGCTTACGCTACCCATTCAGCTAGCATAGAAGCAGATACAAAGTACAAAAACAGCAAGCTCAGAACACTCCTCAAAAAGGAGCGCCCAAGCCTACCTTTATACTCTGCAACTACCCTGCACACAACTATGAGAGAGGAGAGAAATACATACAATATATTGGTCTTATGTTCAAGATTGACATAGTCTTTTATTTTTGAACTGACCAAACACACACACATAGACAAGACAGAACATATACATGGTTGCTTCCAAGGCATATAGGTAATACCAAAGAAATAAGAGGGAAGCAGGGAGAATTTTTATAATATAATCAAAGGACACAACTCTTGAGAATTATCTCCCATGTTGTATAGAACTTCTCAACTCTAACACAGCTTACGCTACCCATTCAGCTAGCATAGAAGCAGATACAAAGTACAAAAACAGCAAGCTCAGAACACTCCTCAAAAAGGAGCGCCCAAGCAGACCTTTATACTCTGCAACTACCCTACACACAACTATGAGAGAGGAGAGAAATACATACAATATATTGGTCTTATGTTCAAGATTGACATAGTCTTTTATTTTTGAACTGACCAAACACACACACATAGACAAGACAGAACATATACATGGTTGCTTCCAAGGCATATAGGTAATACCAAAGAAATAAGAGGGAAGCAGGGAGAATTTTTATAATATAATCAAAGGACACAACTCTTGAGAATTATCTCCCATGTTGTATAGAACTTCTCAATCTAACACAGCTTACGCTACCCATTCAGCTAGCATAGAAGCAGATACAAAGTACAAAAACAGCAAGCTCAGAACACTCCTCAAAAAGGAGCGCCCAAGCCTACCTTTATACTCTGCAACTACCCTGCACACAACTATGAGAGAGGAGAGAAATACATACAATATATTGGTCTTATGTTCAAGATTGACATAGTCTTTTATTTTTGAACTGACCAAACACACACACATAGACAAGACAGAACATATACATGGTTGCTTCCAAGGCATATAGGTAATACCAAAGAAATAAGAGGGAAGCAGGGAGAATTTTTATAATATAATCAAAGGACACAACTCTTGAGAATTATCTCCCATGTTGTATAGAACTTCTCAAATCTAACACAGCTTACGCTACCCATTCAGCTAGCATAGAAGCAGATACAAAGTACAAAAACAGCAAGCTCAGAACACTCCTCAAAAAGGAGCGCCCAAGCCTACCTTTATACTCTGCAACTACCCTACACACAACTATGAGAGAGGAGAGAAATACATACAATATATTGGTCTTATGTTCAAGATTGACATAGTCTTTTATTTTTGAACTGACCAAACACACACACATAGACAAGACAGAACATATACATGGTTGCTTCCAAGGCATATAGGTAATACCAAAGAAATAAGAGGGAAGCAGGGAGAATTTTTATAATGTATAATCAAAGGACACAACTCTTGAGAATTATCTCCCAAGTTGTATAGAACTTCTCAAATCTAACACAGCTTACGCTACCCATTCAGCTAGCATAGAAGCAGATACAGAGTACAAAAACAGCAAGCTCAGAACACTCCTCAAAAAGGAGCGCCCAAGCCTATCTTTATACTCTGTTTTGTTTTGTTTTTGTGTGTTTGTTTTATTTGTTTTGTTTGTTTTTATTTTGTTTGTTTGTTTTTTGTTTGTTTGTTTGTTTCTTTTGTTTGTTTGTTTTGTTTTGTTTTTTTGTTTGTTTTTCTTTACAAAACCTACAAAGGGAAAAGTCCACAACTTGTCCACAAATTCATATTTGAAATATTTATGTGTTTGATTTTAAGTAATTTAGTTAACTGATCTCCGACTGAAACTGTATCACTGGGCTTTACTCTTATGCTTACCTTAGTAACGTATCCTGACGAATGTGACACAGTCTTCCGTGCAGGCAGCTTTATATGCAGAAAACACCTGTTCAAGAAAGAACACGATTTTTATTGATTTTTTTGTTAAATTAACCTTTTGACTCCTGCATCCTGTCCACCAGCATCCAGTATTGTTAACCATGCTAACAAAGCGAAAACTTAACCCACTGACTCCATCACCTTATCCACCAGCTTCCTGCAAGAAACTGATGGATGGGGTAAGGGAGTCACAGGATTACATTTTTGCAGTTGGTGGACAGGGTGCAGAAGTCAAAAGGTTAAAGCCCAGCCGACTGCGTAGAGCCATATCAGGGCTATAACCGCTTCAAAACATACAAAACTTCAACAGGGGAAAAAAAAGAAAAGAAAATGAAATACACATATCAATGCATTCGCGCACATAAGCTAAGGACGTGCCCTGTTGACCACTCCGTGAAATTCATCGCACAGGGGATTTAAAAAACACACACCTGAATACAACTTTAAGCATACCTAAGGACACCAAAACATATAAAAACGGATATGAATTACCTAAAATTGCTTTCGCATATCTCACCTCACTAGAGCCAAAAATGCACTTAATGCATGTAACCAATTACCGATCCTAAGAAAAAGTCCGTAAGACTTTATCGAACACATACAGGTGAATGGACCAGCAAGACAGAAAATGATAGGAAGAAATGACAAAAAGCAAAGGAAGAAGGCAGAAACAAAGAGAGTGACAGAAAAGGGGAAATTTCTAGCACATAATTTCCAGAAGGAGGAGGCACTATTTATATTGAAAGAGCCTCCGGCATCCCCACGAGGAGAACGAACACGATGAATATCCATAAAAGCTTGGAAAAAAACCCCTCTGAAAACACCAACAAGACATTGCGGTCAGTCAAACCTGACTATGACAAGAAAAGAGACGTTTTCTTTTTTCTCTCCCCCTCCCCCTCCCCCTGCCCGTCCCTCGAGAACTGTTTGGAACTTCAGTCAGACAGACATTTTGGGCGGGGGGTAGGGGGTAAGAAGGATTACTTACATTAAAAACGCAAGAAATGTACTGGTGAGTGACCATTTCAATAAAGCAGCGATCGTGGCAGAAAGTGAGCAGTCACGAAGTTTTTGTGTTTGTTTACTTGTTTGTTTTGTTTTGTTTTGTTTTGTTTTGTTTGTTTGTTCTGTTTTCCAGCACCGGAGCCCAGCTGGTGCCCATGCTACTTCGTATCACATAATTAGTTAATAACATCGTCTGATTATCAGTATACCATTATTATTATCATTATCATGTTTTGGGGGGAGGGGTTTGTTACAAAGGCAAGCATTATAGAAAATGTCAACATTTTCCATTTGATATACACAACATCACACGCAAAGCCAGAACAAGACTAAGGCAGCCGAGATGTGGTTTCTTAGAAGAATGTTGAGAATTTCATGGACAGCAAAGAAAACAGACGAGACAGTCTTGATGGAGGCAAACACAAGAAGATCAATGATAAGGAAGATTAGGAAAAGACAAGCAACATTTACAGGTCATTTCATGAGGAAATGGGAATTAGAGCACCTGGTCACAACAGGAAAGCTGGAGGGAAAGAGAACACCAGGTAGACCCAAGGAGAAAATTTTTGGGACGGACTTGCAGGGTGGCTGAGGACAGAGAGGGAGGAAGACGTACTTACAACGGACAGATACATATGGAGGGCCATGATCGCCAACACTATGCGGCTGGGCATGATGATGTTGTTGTTGATGATGATGATGATGATGATACACAACATCTTGGGTTTATAAAGCCTACGATTGTACCTTTTTGTTACACAGGCAACCGTTATCGGAAATGTCAAAATTATCCATTTGATAAAATTACAAACATTCGTTTGCTTTTCCGCGAAAAAGAAACGACAAACGAAGGATACAGGAAGCTTATGGCAGTTGTTTTTTTCAAAAAGAACATCAGAATGCTTACACTGTTACATTAACATTATTTCAACTGCACATCCACTGTAATTAGCAGTAAACTTATCTTCCGTGAATCCCTACTGTAATTTGCAGTAAATGATCTACCATGTTTAAATAACATGACAATAAATGATTAAAATGTGTGTTGGTGTGTATACGTGTGTGTGCACGCCCGCTGTGCGCGAGCATGTATTGCTACAAAGTCAAAGATTAACAGAAATGTCTTTGCTGTTACTGTCATTTTCGTTTAAAGCCCAGCTGATTGCACAGAGCCATACCAGGACTATAACCGTTTCAAAACATATACAAAACTTCAGCAGGAAAAAAAAAAGGAACAGAAAATTAAGTACACATATCAATGCATTCGCGCACATAATCTAAGGATATGCCCCGGCGTTGACCACTCCGTACATTTTATCTCAGGGGATTTGAAGAAACATACCTGCACACAAATTTAAACATATTTAAGGAGACTAAAACGTATCTTTAACGGGCCTAAATTACATAAAATTGCTTCCGCATATCTTATTTCTCTAAAACCAAAAATACACTTAATACAGGTACCCAATTATCAATCCTAAGAAATAGGACGTAAGACTTTATCGAACACATACAGGTCAATGGATCAGCAAGGCAGAAAATGATAGGAAGAAATGAGTAGAAAGCGAAGGAACAAGGCACAAACAAAGAGAGTGACAGAAAACAGGAAATTTCTAGCACAGAATTTCCAGAAGACGGGGATACTATCTATGCTGACAGAGCCTCTGGCATTCCCATGGGGGGTAACAGAAATAATTGTCCGTTTTGTAAACACAGAGTAGCGTTGGTTGGTTGGTTGGTTGGTTGGTTGGTTGGTTGGTTGGTTGGTTGGTTGATTGGTTGGTTGGTTGGTTGTTGTTGGTGGTGCTGTTTTTGTTTTTGTTTTCTTTTGTTTTTCTTGCATGTGTTGGATTTTGCGTGCATGCGTGTGTACGTGTGTGTGTGTGTGTGTGTGTGTGTGTGTGTGGTGTGTGTGTTGTGTATGTGTGTGTGTGTGCGTGCGTGATTGTGTGTGTGTGTGCATGCCTGTGCACGTGGCGCGCGTGGTGTGTGTGTGTGTGATGGGCATGCCTGTGTACTTGTGTGTGTGTGTGTGTGCGTGCATGTGTGTGCGTGCATGTGTGTGTGTGCGTGTGCGTGTGCGTGTGCGTTTGGCTTGTTTTGGTTCGGTTTTGTTTTTCTTACCGAGTAGGACAATGAAAAAAAGAAATGAAAACGAAGGAGACGTGTAGCGCAAACACACCTTTATACACACTAGGTCACAAAAATCTTAGTTATGCTGAGTACCATCATCATCATCATCAGGTTCCCTGCCGCATGGCGTTGGCGACCATGGACTTCCATCTGTCTCTATCTCTAGTTGCCCCAGCATCTCCCCACCCTCCTCATCCCAGCCACTCTGCAAGTCCGTCCAGCATTAATTTTTCTCCCTGGGTCTACCTGGTGCTCTCTTCCCCTCCAGCTTTCCCGTTGTGACCAGGTGCTCCAAATCCCCCTTCCTCATAAAATGGCCTATAAATGTTGCCTGCCTTTTCCTAATCTTTCTTATGAGTGATCTACTTGTGTCTGCCTCCATCAAGACTGTCTCGTTTGTTTTCTTTGCTGTCCATGGAACTCTCAACATTCTTCTGAGAAACCACATTTCAGCTGCCTCAATCTTGCTCTGGCTTTGCTTGATTACTGTCCACGCCTCGCATCCGTACAACAATATTGGTTCTATATAACATTCAAGGACTCTCTTTCTGATGTTAATTGATAGGCATTTGTTGAGTACCATGCCTTGTTTTTATTGCTCAAAACCCAGCCCACTGCACAGAGCCATATCTGTGATATAACTTAACTAACTCAAAAAGTATATCATACCTCACTGGTGAAAAAGAAAACATGGGAAAGAACATTAAGTACAGGTATCAACGCATTCGCGCACACAACCTAAGAATATGCCTCTGGCTTTGACCACACCGTTCAATTTATCACCAGAGGAGTAAAAAAATCAACATCCTCGAATGCAAATTTAAACACAACTAAGGACACTAAAACAATAAAACGTGCCTAAATTACCTAACACTGCTTTTGCACATCACATTTTCTTAGAGCCAAAATGCACTTAATACTTGTACCCAATTATTAGCAATACATGTACCCAATATACCCAAGATTCTGTACCTCACGAAAGACTGCTCATAAAATTAGCATCTTATGGTATTACAGGAAATACACTCAAATGGATCCAACATTTTTTGTATGATCGAAATCAGAGGGTAAAGGTAGGAAATGCTGAATCAGAAGAAACAAAAGCAAAAAGCGGGATCCCTCAGGGCAGTGTACTGGGTCCAATCTTGTTTACAGTATTTATAAATGACTTACCTGATTCACTGCACTGTACTTGCAAAATTTTTGCTGACGATACAAACTATATGACAAGGTTGCCAATGTTAATTTAATTCAACAGGACTTGCTAATACTACAAAACTGGTCAGATACTTGGAATTTATATTTTAATGTTTCAAAATGCCATGTAATGCATGTTGGTAAGAAGAATATTAGACGAGAGTATTTCATGAAAATTGGAAATGATGTACAGAAAATTAGTGTGTGTGAAACAGAAAAAGACTTGGGAGTTACATTTGATAGTGAATTATCCTTTGACCTGCACATTAAAAGAGTAGCAAATAGGGCTAACCAAATGATAGGAATTATCAAAAGAACATTTTCGTACATGAATAAACAGACATTTTTAATGTTGTATAAGGCTTTTGTTAACCACATTTAGAATACGCAAGTGTTGTTTGGAATCCGTATTTGATAAGACAGTCAAAAATGATTGAAAATGTACAAAGAAGGGCAACTAGGTTGCTTATAGAGTGTAAAAATATGAGTTATGAAGAAAGGCTTAAGTTTTTAAAACTTCATTCACTGAAAGGTAGGAGGGTTAGGGGGGATTTAATACAGGTATACAAAATAATGAATGGGATGGATAAGTTATCAGTTGAAACATTTTTTTTTCCTTTCCACAAGCTAGTATAACAAGGAATGCTGAAGGTAAAATATTTGTTAAACACAGAAATACTAACACAAGAGCGTTTTGTTTTTCTAACAGAATTGTTAAATTGTGGAATAAAATTCCTTTTGAAATTAAATTTACTAACAGCATTAACAAATTCAAAAATTTCCTGGACGATGACGCAGAATTCAAAATTTTATTTAAAAAAATAGACTGAAGCAGATTTGCTCAAGTATGAATATTAAGGCATGCTTTTCAGACCCAGAAGAAGAAAGCGTAAAAAGATAGGGCGTTAAAAGGCCAGAAGGCCTAGGCTACGAGCCAGCCCTCAGCTACTACTACTACTACTACTAATATAGAACCATTGCCCTAATAAGCCACACCAGTAAGATTTTGCTCATAACTATTCTCAACAGATTGAGGCCCAAGATAGAAGAAAAAATATGACTGTCAGGCAGGCTACAGATAATAATAATAATAATTACAATATTTATATAGCGCAATACAACAAACACACACATACAGACACACACACCGGGAATGGAGCAAATTTTGCCTGTAAAGGACCACTGAGAAGATCAGCCAGTCAATCAATGAATCAGTTAACAATCAATGAATCAGTTAACAATCAATCAATTCAATTTACCAGTTACTCACTCAACCGCTCATCATCATTTAACACATTAATGATCTATTAATCACCAATCTATCAATTAGTTCATTTGTTAATCACTGAATCAGTTAAATGTTTGATGTAAAAAAGCTAGCCAATTTCAAATAAAGGTTTAAAGGACCTCCATTATAGTTCAAATTGCAAAAGTGTAACTTAATAACAGAGCTTAAACAGATGAAGCCACCATTAACGTACATAATATCTCGGCTGCTCAGTGGCAGGAAATACGATGTTAGGAGCGCACTTTGAAATGACAAAATGCACTGATACATTAGCATTTCTTACTACTGCTCATGACGACATGGGCATTCCATTTCTTACCCACTGGACGAGGCGGCAGGGAAGTTTTTAGTCCCGTTTTTATTATCCATTGTTTGGTGTCTGTGATCTGTCTGTGACCGTGCGTTCGCGCTTGACAAAGGCTGGTTGGCCGAAAATTTGCGCTTGTTTTGTTTTGTCTCGTTGGATACGCGCTTACATTGGTTTTCTTGTTCTTCTGGTTCGTGATAGATAAGCGTTATGTGACGGCGACCACATATCAGCGGATCCATACGTACCATCAGGGAAGGATATGCCTTCAGATTCAGGAAGTGTGATAACATATGCCATTATATGATAACGTTTATTTTTTTCGAGAAATCATTTTGTTTTTCTTTATCCAAATATATAAATATCCATTAGTCATTATTACACGTATGGAATCACTGTATGCACCACTGTTTGGACTAACTTGTGTCGTGGCGCTGTCTCCGTGACCCGGCCTTATCAGCGACTGACTGTGTTACTGCTGAGAGGGGAGCGAGGCAGTCGTGAGCGAAATCGTATCCGGTGAGGCTGGGTCACGGCGACACGCCACGACACAATTAAGTGTAAACAATGGTGCATACAGTGATTCCATACGTGTAGGTGTTATAAAGTAATAATGACTAATGGATTCAGTAAAACCTACATGGCGGACTGCTATAATTTGTCAAAAATATATAAATAAGTCCAGGTAGTGAATAGGAGCCAAGCCGGCTGCACAAGAAACCATGCTTTATATCTTCCAATCATCAGCTATGGCAGACTAAGAGGGGCTAATTCATATTGCAGACTCAGAGGGGCTAATTCATATTGCAGACTCAGAGGGGCTAGTTCATATTGCAGACTCAGAGGGGCTAATTCATATTGCAGACTCAGAGGGGCTAGTTCATATTGCAGACTCAGAGGGGCTAATTCATATTGCAGACTCAGAGGGGCTAGTTCATATTGCAGACTCAGAGGGGCTAATTCATATTGCAGACTCAGAGGGGCTAGTTCATATTCTCAAAGTATTTATTATATTTTGGTTTCGTAATTGAAATTAAATATAATATACAGAAACACGTAAGATGATGAAAGAAAACGTAGCCTTTGGCGATGGGACTACTCAATGCAATTTTCTGAGAGGGTGTGTTGCATAATTCAAAATAGTATGCTTCTTCCATTGAGGAAACACCGCTACAAATATTGTCGAAACGTTGTGTACTGTTCAATAAACATACTGATGAGATGAAACAAAACATTAAACGGTGAATTGTTTGAAATCAAAATAGCAACTGGTGCAAGGAATGTATCACACATGTTTTCAACAAAAGTTTTATATGTTGGCCTACCTGTTCACCTGGCCTTCACAGCTGGTATCATGAGTGCTCCTTCATGAAAGGCTTATCTATTCATTCAGGTCTTCAGCAGTTGATATCATAATTACTCCTTCATCAGTATGTGCTTCTAATTATTCATTACATGGGACTGTGTAATCAGTGAGGCATGTACATGTTTACGAACGTAGGTATATATGCGTTATGTACGGTAAGACGTTAGTATGTATTCATTTGTGTACACATATGAAGGTGTGTTTTCTGAGGTGTGTGTATGTGTGATAAAACTGCTTTTAAATCGGTGCTTCTGTATATATTACAAACTTTCTCGTGTAAATGTGTAAGGCGCCATGAGTCGAAATGAATTTGGAGTATGGGGCTATAAAAGAATGATTTATTATTATTATTATCATTATTACACTTTACCATCTGTTAGTACCGTTAATTGTTATTAACTGGCTTTGCACGATAACCGATTTATTTTCTCTCCAGTACTGACAGACGTGTTGCTATGTATTTTAAGAAAAGAAATGCAAAGTGGAAAATAAATGGCCTCCTCGTCTTCTCATCCAAAAACAGAGGGGGAGGGGGGCAATCTCAAGTCTGGTTACAAAGTATTGTCCAGAGGACACGTAAACATACATACACATATGCATGCATATCCACAAACAAACACACACACACACACACACACACGTATGTACACACAAACGCACCATTAAACAAGTCTGATCTTGGCGATCACACGGCACTTTCTGATGGTAGACCTAACGCTTGCTTAGAATCTGAAAAGGTGGATAGAGCCCTCAACGAAACATCTGTATCATCAGGAGAATAATTAATAATAATAATTATAATTACAATATTTATATAGCGCAAAATCTTGATAAAATCAAATCTAAGCGCTGAAACACACACACACGCACGCACGCACACACACGCACGCACGCACGCACGCACGCACACACACGCACCCACGCACGCACACACACACACACACACATACACACACACACACACACACACACACACACACACACACACACACACACACACACACACACACACACACACACACACACGGCTATAAATGGGGAGAAAGAATAAAAACAATGGAAAATCAAGAGATCAAGTTGTGAACGCTGGAAGTGACTGTCCACTTCTTGTTTTACTTATACACTAGGAGAAAAATCCGTTATGTTAACAGCACAGACACAAAAACGAAGTATTCATGCTAATCATGGCGCCAGAGTTACATGCCGACAGCATGAATCTGCCAATACAGTTTGTGCAAATAGTCCTGAGATAAAATCAAATGTTTCACTGACAGTCCCGAATTATTCAAAAAATACGTAAAGTCTTTAAGACTGCTGGAATGTAAAAACCAAGGAACAAGAAGTAATAGTGATTACAACAGATACTATTCAAATTGGACACAAGAAATTGTGTGCATGTGCTTTTTATTTTTGTTGTTGTTGTTGTTTTAATTTTTGTCTGCCTAAGTTGTTTCTTTTCAGTCTTTCGTATTTTGTCTTATCATTCTTCCCCTAACCCAATCCATTTTTGTTCTCTTTTTTCTTTGTTTTTCTCTTATTAATATCGTCATTGGTTTCTTTCAAATCAAGAAGCGATCACAAACTTTGGGCAGACGTCACTCTGATGCAATCATGATCACCATCTTGACATAAAACATTGATGTATCGTCCATCTGTCTGACTGAAGCACAAGCACCGATCAGTGTGAAGACTACGTGCATGATCATTAAAATATGCAGTTCTGTGAGGACTATGTGCATGATCATTGAATGCAGTCTTTCTTCAAGCGCGACCTCTTGCTCCTGAAACTGCAGGCAGACTTGTTCATACTGAAGGTTCAACCTGTGAAACTCATCATTCAGGGATATGTCATCAATTTCAGAGGACTTGTCATGATCTAAGTAAGGGGTTGTGTGGGCCGTATTGATAGTAAGCGTGGAGGGGGCAAAGAAGTCGTCTTTGGTATACATAAAACCACCGTTTTCGTCATCACCGTCGGTTTCATCAACCATCTCCTCAGCACAACCAGAAACAGAGGAAAGACGATGCTGAATTTTTTTTGAGTTTCTGGATTCGACATAGCCGGAGTCATCAGAACCCCGTTTGCTGTAGTCTGATTTGGTTTCACGCAGAGGGTAAAGTTCAGTGGGCTGTCAAAACGTCTGGTCAAACCATGTAGGATTGAGCTTCTCATAGTTGGCAGCTGCCCGCATGGCAGCCAGCCATTCTTTTCCTTCTTCCAGTTCCTCTACGTTGATCTGCAGCGGCAAGTTCACCTGTGACAGGTCCATCCTATTGCTGTCCAAGCCATGGATATGATGCAGGAAGGTGGGCAGGTGACTGGGCAGATGGTAGTGGAAGACAGGTAAGCGGGCAATGGGAAGGCAGAAAGCTTGGGGAGGTGTGGTCGAAGTAGACCATCATGATGTTGCGGACATCCTCATTGTTGGCTATCTTTCCACAGATGTGCTGGCTTCCAGGAGTAAACAAATCACTTCTGATGCCAATTCAGCTTTGGTATACCCGTTCCCCTTACGAAAGGCCAGGTAAAGCTGCAAGGCTGCCTCAGAAGTAATGATGATGACAAAATCAGCACCGTCAATCTGTCTGGACAACCAACAATAGCTGTTGCCTGTCTCACGGAGCTGCGGCAGTTGCTGTGGGGCAAAGGTTACATCGCACATGCAGTGTATTTTCAGGAACTGTGCAAATTTCTCCACAGTCTGCGTGAAGTATTCATGGTCTTCTGAAGCCAGCAGAAGAACCTTTGTCCTGTTGAGCTGTGGTATCATCGGCTCTTTGTCATATCCGAAAATGTCAATGATGTGAACAAACTTATTCTTTTTGTACTTTGGCTTCCATCTCAATTTTTGTTTTCATTTGTATCCTTGCCATTTCCACAAATGAGCTGCCCCTTCTTGTACAGAACAGCCAGTAAGATGGCAACAACCAGAGCAATGGTACTGATGATGACAGCCAATGCTACCTGTAGCATTTCCCGAAGTTTGTGCATCTTCCAAACTGGTCAAATTGTTGGTCTCGAGGTTTGTGAAATTGAAGTATGCTGTCAGACTGAACCGGCAGTTTCCACAGACCCTGCCCGCAAGAAATTCAAGCTGCTCCCAACACTCGCAACGGTCATTGTCATGGCTGTAAAGATCCGATGGCAATAGTCGGATTCTGTACTCTCCAGATGGTACACTGGTGAAGTTGTGCCTTCCTTCGTATTAGAACCATTTCTGAAAATCGTCTGACTCTGTGTAGAACTGCCTTCTCCTTTTTTCACCAGCAGGAGGTTAAACTGCGTAAAGTTTGCAAGGGACTCTTCTGTGGGGAACCCAAACGTAGCCTCGACTTTGCCTTCACTTCTGTGCAGCCTCACGTCTATCCATGTTTCCCAATATTTCGGATACACAATTCTTGCTGTATCCCAATATGGGGGTACGATAATCATGGTCTGCTCTAAATGCCCTTGTTCATATTCCGTGTCTGTTGGTGGTGGCAAGCTAGTTAGCTGGACCACGTAGGTTTCAGTTCTTGTGTTTGGAAATGGAAATACTTGAAATTTAAAGTTGAAATTACTGCTTGTTGTCAGATCCATCAGCTGTAAGTCAATCAGCCTGCAGACAATTTTTCCAGTGCCCACTCTCGACAACTTTAGGTAGTACCCTTTGGTGAGATTACGACTCGAGGTGTCTACTGGTGGCTTCCGTGTAAAATTCACCCCAGATGTCTTATATATTACGTTGCTTGAACGTGTGAAGTTTTTGCGAAACACTGTAGCCGTTAAGTTCGAGGTTTCCCAACTGACGTACCGGAAGACGACCGTTGGGAAAAGTGGAAGTTCCAGATGCACAACTTTTTGTCTTATACAATACACACATGGAGGAGTTCACCTCGTTGTCTCCATCGTACATGTTGAATTTTGCACAGTAACCCGCCACGGCGTGGAACTGAAGAAGTCCGATTAGTATCGCCACTTTAACCTTCATTGCGACTAAAACGATTTCCCCGCGTTCAGCTACTGCGGCCAGATGCTTGAACATTCAGCCTCTGTCACCATGATACAATAACCCGCACTCGTGCCAAACAGAGGCACAACTGACATGTAAATTGTGTTACAAATACTCATAGAGAAAATAAACAGCACAAATAAAGAAGCTTTTGTAACCTTCATAGATAATAGAAAAGCATATGACAGCGTCATTCACCCTGTTCAACACGATGGTCAAAATGGGCTTTCCTAAACATCTCACATCATTAATTGCCTCAATATATAAAGACCAAAAGGCTACAGTTAGATGGGACAATCAGAAATGTGAATTCTTCAACATCACATGGGGGTTAGACAAGGTTGTATCCTCTCAACGTATCTCTTTAACATATACACGGAACAAGTCATGAGAGATGCTGATATAGAAGGCATTGGCACAAAGATGGGAGGAAAAAACTTACAAACCTGCGCAATGCCGATTGATACTGCGTTATTCTTGGCAAACACACATTACTAGTATGAAAATATAAATCAAAATACAGGATGGATTGCAGCAGGGCAAAAAGGCTGAAAATTAGACTTTTAAAAATGTTTGATTTGGCTAGTCATGATTTATGGCTGCAAAGCCTGACTCTGAGAAAAGCTGATTGCAGAAGAATTGAGGCAGCAGAGATGAGGTTTTATCGGAGACTAATAAGTGTCAAATGGACAGACAGAAGAACTAATGAAAGTGTCATGGAAGAACTTGATACCCCAAAAACCTACTAGCAGACATCAACAAGAGAAGACTAGATTGCATTGGCCATGAGTCACGCAGCAAGAACACGGACCTCATGGCAATTGTTTTTCAAGGAAAAACTGGAAAAAGGATGAAAGGCAGACCTCCAATCTCATATATTGAGAACAAAACCAACATCAGTGGCCTAAATTTTCAAGAAATTGTCCACAAAAGTCAAGTTAGAGCAGCCTGGAGGGAGGTGGTGGTATCAAAGAGTGCAGTGGCCAACACTGAACCCGGTGACGGCGACAGGTGAGACATGTACCCAATTATCAATCCTAAGAGAAAACATGTTAAGGCTTTATCGAACACATACAGAAAAGAGACCAAGAACGCAGAAAATAATAGAAATGACAGAAAGCAAAGGAAAAAGAGAGAAACACAGAGAGTGACAGAAAAGGAAACTTCTTGCTGAGAGAAAAATATTATTTGTGAAAGTGTTCGCTTGTAGTAAAAACAACTATGTGTTTGAACTGTAATGTTGTTTTTTGTTTTTAAAAAAACCAAGAAAATACGCCTACATGCACAGCACAATGATTACAAAAATACTAATAACTGTGATTAATACTCCGTCACCGTCACGTCACCGTCACACCGTCACCGTCACCGTCACCGATCCCTTAGACTGGCCGTCCGTCGGGGCGCCTCCGAAGACTTGACAGCAACCTTTCTCCACTCCTCCCTGCTCTCCGCTTTCCTTAGGGTATCCCTCAGCTCCAGGCCCGTCCACTCTCGAATATTATCTTCCTATCACTTCTTTTGTCTGCCTCTTTTCCTTCCTCCCGAGACTGTGCCTTGCAGGATTGTCTTGGCAAGGCCGGATGATCGAGTGATGTGTCCATACCATGTTAGTTTGCGTCGTCTTACTAAGGTCAGGAGGTCAGTGTAAGGCCCGATTTCATTTTGAGTTCTTCTTTTGACTTCGTCATTCGTGATGCGATCTCTGTATGTAACGCCTAGAAGTTTACGAAAGCATCTCATTTCAACCGCCCTGATTCTTCTTTCCGTATCCGCTGTTAAGGTCCATGATTCGCAAGGTATAAGAATATTGACATGACCAGGGAATGCATCAGTCTGATCTTTGAGCTGGTGGCTATGTTACTGTTGTTCCATATGGTTCTGAGCTTGGTCATTGCGGCTGTGGTCTGGGCTATTCTGGAGAGTATTTCGGGCTTAGATCCCTCATCTGACACGAATGATCCCAGGTATTTAAAACTGGGCACACTTTGGAGTTTTTGGTTATTGACCATTGCATCAGCCGTATAGTGGTTGCTGCGATTGGTCATCATTTTCGTTTTCTCGGCGCTGATTTCCATGCCATAATCAGAGGAGGTCTTTCCAAGACGGTCCACTAGGTTGATTAACTCTTGTTCTTTTCCGGCAAGGCCGTCAATGTCACCTGCAAATCGTAGGTTAGTGATGTTTCTACATCCAATGCTGACTGTTCCTTCATGTTCCTCGAGTGCCTCCGTCATTAGTCTTTCTAGGAAGATGTTGAAGAGAGTAGGGGAGAGTAGACAGTCTTGGCGTACTCCGACTGTCGTCCGGAACCATTCTCCAATATTGTTGTTGAAGAAGGATGTGCTGTTGGCTTTATTGTAGAGGTTCTCTATGACTCTGATTAAGTTGGCGTTGATGTTGTACAGCTTCATGGTTGCCCACAAGGCTTCGTGCCAGACTGTTGAATGCCTTCTTAAAATTCTTCTGTCTGTCCATTTGACATGTATTAGTCTCCGATAAAACCTCAGCGTATTCAAAACAATGCTGCACGCCTTGTACTCAAAAAGAAAAAAGCTGACCACATATCTCCTCTCCTGGCACAACTTCACTGGCTCCCTGTATCAAAGCGCATACAGTACAAACCAGACACCATGTGCTATAAAAGCGTCAATAACGCAGCCTCCGATTACCTGTCAAGCCTACTTGAGATCTATGTTCCCTCACGTACCCTCCGCTCTGCCTCCGATCCTCTGACTTTTCGCTTTCCACGCACTAAGCTCAATACCTATGGTCCACGAGCCTTCTCTGTTTCTGGTCCACTCTCCTGGAACAAACTTCCTCTCTCAGTCCGTCAGCAACCTACTTTTGTCTCCTTCAAGTCTGCTCTCAAAACTCACCTTTTCTTCTCTGCATAAAATCCTGACCTCACTCAACCCCCTCTGCAGCCTGTCTCCGCTCGGAGTGTAATATATATTTGTATATAATATGCTCTCTATAATTTTCCTTTGCTTTTCTTCTTTTTCCCCATTTATAGCCATGTGTGTGTGTGCGTGGTGTGTGTGTGTGTGTGTGTGTGTGTGTGTGTGTGTGTGTGTGTGTGTGTGTGTGTGTGTGTGTGTGTGTGTGTGTGTGCGCGTGTGCGTGCGTGTGCGTTCGTGCGTATGTGTCTGTTCAGCGCTTAGATTTGATTTTTATCAAGATTTTGCGCTATATAAATATTGTAATTATCATTATTATTATCTCTGCTGCCTCAATTCTTCTGCAATCAGTGATTAATACTAACAGTAATAATAACAAAGATTATGTATCAAAAAGGTGTTCCATGGACTGCATGTAACTGAGATCATACTAACGGCACATCCCCGAAATACATGCTGCAAATTTTCCTGTTTGTTTCTAGAAAGTGAGCAAGTGTTATTAATTCTAATGTTCGTTTCCATCAAAACAACATCTGTCGCTAATACGCCATGTGTTAAGTCTAATTTATATCTATAAAACTTTCATTCATCTCGTTCACTTCCTGAAAAATTTTGCTTCATTTAATTTAAGTTTTGCGTCCTTTTTTTTTTGTTTTTTTTTTGACAACATTCATGTCTAGAATCATCTTCATATATAATATTATGTATTGTAACTGAGCTCCTCTATTTGCAGAACAGACCTCGTTTAGTGTTTCAGAACCATAATAGACGTCTCGCTTTCAATACCCTGTGTGATAAATTGAACGGAGTGGTCAAAGCCAGGGGCATCTCCTTGGGTTAAGTGCGCTAATGCATGGTTATGTGTTCTTAATTTTCTGTTCCTTTTTTCCTGTTGTAGTAGTGTTCATGTTTTGAAACGGTTATAGCCCTAATATGGCTGTACGCAGTCGGCTGGGCTTTAAACAAACACACACAAAAGCCAGTAACAAGTCCCATCGTAAGCATGCTCTGTACTTCCTGCCTGATTGTGTCCTGAGCACTGTAAGGAGGACGATATTGTTTACATTAAACAGTGACATCAAATGTGAGATGGATGGCATGCATCATCATATCAACTGATAGCAACCCAGGATCACTTGATGGAATGCCCGAAAAAGCTAAAGAAGAGAAATCTGTGAAAGTCTGTCTGAGGATAACTCCTGGTCAAGATGGATGCCCTGAAAAGTTTGTTTCGTCTGTGATGGGAGATTCGTTTCAGCTTGTTTGGGTCCGTTGTTGGACATAAGCCTTTCTCATCGCACGCCACTGTTGCCGATTGACTGCCGATTGACTGCTGTTCTGGTCCATTGTTTGTCGAACTTTTCTAGCTCGTCTCGCCATCTGGTTCTCTGGTGACCTCTGTTCCTTTTTGGCTTTGAGGGATCCAGTGCGTGTTTTTGGTGGTTCATCTGTTGTCAGATCTAATAACATGACCAGCCCAGTTCCACTTTCGTTCACAAACTTTCGATTTTTTGTTTTTCCTCTTACCCAAGCCGCTGTTTTCCGGTCCTTCCAGGTGATTCCCATCATGATCCGTTCGTGGGCGCTTTGCGTGGTTCGCAGTTTTAGGAGCTGACGTTTCGTCGGGTTCCATGTTTCGGCTCCATGTGTCACAGTCGGCTTATGCGTGCGTCGTACACTCGGCGTTTTAATACAATTGGCATATCTTTTTTCTAAAGATGGCACTTGCTGAAGGGAGATTAGGGAGAGGCAAAGGACTTGTTTTTGAACAATCGTTTATTGATGAACATCATCGATCTTATCAAGCATTTGGTGACTTGCATACACGGCTGTGCAAAATGACCAGAAACAGCATCTTTAGTTGCTCGAGAGTCGTGGCACCTAGCCTGGCCCTTGACTCCCTTGATCACACGCTGTGATAGACATTCCAGTGTCAGCAAGCAACAGACGCGGGTCTTTCCCTTCTTTACATTTGTTAAAAAGTGACGATTTTTCGCTCTTTTTGAAAGCGACTTACAAGTGAGTCGAGGTTTTGTCGGCCTCCACGTTTTGTCAAGTAAACGTTCTGTCTCTTGACTCAGTCTAGACGAATTTTGAAAAATTCCACCCTAATCGTTTGTGATTTATTTGCCCTTAATTTGAAGATACTGTCAGCATTGCTCAGTGAGATTAGCGTGAAGTAGACGATGTTGAAAGTGAGGCCCATAGAGTAATAGAGTGAAGTGGAATTAAAAGCCCCACTGTTGAAATGACGGTGTTCTCTCTCTCTCTCTCTCTCTCTCTCTCTTCTCACTCCCTCTCTCTCTCTCTCTCTCTCTGTGGAAACAACTGCAAAACTCGTTCTCTCTTTCATAATGTCTCGCATTGACTATTGCAATTCACTCCTGTCCGGTCTTCCTGCCTCCACCACTCACATCCTACAGCGTATTCAAAACAATGCTGCACGTCTTGTACTCAAAAAGAAAAAAGCTGACCACATATCTCCTCTCCTGGCACAACTTCACTGGCTCCCTGTATCAAAGCGCATACAGTACAAACTAGACACCATGTGCTATAAAAGCCTCAATAACGCAGCCCCCGATTACCTGTCAAGCCTACTTGAGATCTATGTTCCCTCACGTACCCTCCGCTCTGCCTCCGATCCTCTGACTTTTCGCTTTCCACGCACTAAGCTCAATACCTATGGTCCACGAGCCTTCTCTGTTTCTGGTCCACTCTCCTGGAACAAACTTCCTCTCTCAGTCCGTCAGCAACCTACTTTTGTCTCCTTCAAGTCCGCTCTCAAAACTCACCTTTTCTCCTCTGCATAAAATCCTGACCTCACTCAATCCCCTCTGCATCCTGTCTCCACTCGGAGGGGAATCACATTGCAATATATAATTGTATATAATATGCTCTCTATAATTTTCCATTGTTTTTATTCTTTCTCCACATTTATAGCCGTATGTGTGTGTGTGTGTGTGTGTGTGTGTGTGTGTGTGTGTGTGTGTGTGTGTGTGCGTGCGTGCGTGTGTGTGCGTGGGTGCGTGTGCGTGAGTGCGTGCGTGCGTGTGTGTGGTGCGTGCGTGGTGTGTGTGTGTTTCAGCGCTTAGATTTTGATTTTATCAAGTATTTGTCCGCTATATAAATATTGTATTATTATTATTAATTATTATTATTATACAACTACCTTTATACATTATCACGTTATTTGTTTGTATTACTATTGCCACTACAACTACCTTTATACATTATCACGTTATTAGTTTCTATTACTATTGCCACTACAACTACCTTTATACATTATCACGTTATTAGTTTGTATTACTATTGCCACTACAACTACCTTTATACATTATCACGTTATTAGTTTGTATTACTATTGCCACTACAACTACCTTTATACATTATCACATTATTAGTTTAGTATTACTATTGCCACTACAACTACCTTTATACATTATCACATTATTAGTTTGTATTACTATTGCCACTACAACTACCTTTATACATTATCACATTATTAGTTTGTATTACTATTGCCACTACAACTACCTTTATACATTATCACTTATTAGTTTCTGTATTACTATTGCCACTACAACTACCTTTATACATTATCACATTATTAGTTTGTATTACTATTGCCACTACAACTACCTTTATACATTATCACGTTATTAGTTTGTATTACTATTGCCACTACAACTACCTTTATACATTATCACGTTATTAGTTTGTATTACTATTGCCACTACAACTACCTTTATACATATCACTTATTATTTCAGTATACTATTGCCACTACAACTGCCTTTATACATTACACATTATTAGTTTGTATTACTATTGCCACTACAAACTACCTTTATACATTATCACATTATTAGTTTGTATTACTATTGCCACACACAACTACTTTATACATTATCACATTATTAGTTTCTACAGTATTACTATTGCCACTACAACTACCTTTATACATTATCACATTATTAGTTTCTATTACTATTGCCACTACAACTACCTTTATACATTATCACATCATTATTTCTATTTACTATTGCCACTACAACTACCTTTATACATTATCACATTATTAGTTGTATTACTATTGCCACTACAACTACCTTTATACATTATCACATTATTAGTTTGTATTACTATTGCCACTACAACTACCTTTATACATTATACTTATTAGTTTATATTACTATTGCTACACTCCTATAAATTACACGTTATTATTTTATTTACTATTGTCACTACAACTACTTTATACATTATCACGTTATTAGTTTGTATTATATTGCATACAATACCTTTTATACATATCACGTTATTAGTTTGTATTACTATTGCCACTACAACATACCTTTTATACATTATCACATTATTAGTTTCTACAGTATTACTATTGCCACTACAACTACTCTATACATTATCACGTTACTAGTTTGTATTACTATTGTCACTACAACTATCTTTATACATTATCACATTTTTAGTTTGTATTACTATTGCCACTACAACTACATTTATACATTATCACATTATTAGTTTGTATTACTATTGCCACTACAACTACCTTTATACATTATCACGTTATTAGTTTGTATTACTATTGCCACTACAACTACCTTTATACATTATCACGTTATTAGTTTGTATTACTATTGCCACTACAACTACCTTTATTCATTATCACGTTATTAGTTTCTACAGTATTACTATTGCCACTACAACTATCTTTATACATTATCACGTTACTAGTTTGTATTACTATTGCCACTACAACTACCTTTATCATTATCACGTTATTAGTTTGTATTACTATTGCCACTACAACTATCACGTTATTAGTTTCTACAGTATTACTATTGCCACTACAACTACCTTTATCATTATCACGTTACTAGTTTGTATTACTATTGCCACTACAACTACCTTTATACATTATCACGTTATTAGTTTGTATTACTATTGCCACTACAACTACCTTTATACATTATTACATTATTAGTTTCTATTACTATTGCCAAACAACTACCTTTATCATTATCAGATTATTAGTTTGTATTACTATTGCCACTACAAAAACTTTATACATTATCACGTTATTAGTTTGTATTACTATTGCCACTACAACTACCTTTATACATTATCACATTATTAGTTTCTATTACTATTGCCAAACAACTACCTTCATCATTATCACATTATTAGTTTCTATTACTATTGCCACTACAACTACCTTTATATATTATCACATTATTCGTTTGTATTACTATTGCCACTACAACTACCTTTATCATTATCACATTATTAGTTTCTATTACTATTACCACTACAACTACCTTTATCATTATCACATTACTAGTTTGTATTACTATTGCCACTACAACTACCTTTATCATTATCACATTATTAGTTTGTATTACTATTGCCACTACAACTACCTTTATCATTATCACGTTACTAGTTTGTATTACTATTGCCACTACAACTACCTTTATCATTATCACATTATTAGTTTGTATTACTATTGCCACTACAACTACCTTTATACATTATCACGTTATTAGTTTGTATTACTATTGCCACTACAACTACCTTTATACATTATCACGTTATTAGTTTCTACAGTATTACTATTGCCACTACAACTACCTTTACCATTATCACATTATTAGTTTGTATTACTATTGCCACTACAACTATCTTTATACATTATCACATTATTAGTTTGTATTACTATTGCCACTACAACTACCTTTATACATTATCACGTTATTAGTTTGTATTACTATTGCCACTACAACTACCTTTATACATTATCATATTATTAGTTTGTATTACTATTGCCACTACAACTACCTTTATACATTATCACATTATTAGTTTGTATTACTATTGCCACTACAACTACCTTTATACATTATCACGTTATTAGTTTCTACAGTATTACTATTGCCACTACAACTACCTTTACCATTATCACATTATTAGTTTGTATTACTATTGCCACTACAACTACCTTTATCATTATCACATTATTAGTTTGTATTACTATTGCCACTACAACTACCTTTATACATTATCACGTTATTAGTTTGTATTACTATTGCCACTACAACTACCTTTATACATTATCACGTTATTAGTTTCTACAGTATTACTATTGCCACTACAACTACCTTTACCATTATCACATTATTAGTTTGTATTACTATTGCCACTACAACTATCTTTATACATTATCACGTTATTAGTTTGTATTACTATTGCCACTACAACTACCTTTATACATTATCACGTTATTAGTTTGTATTACTATTGCCACTACAACTACCTTTATACATTATCACATTATTAGTTTCTATTACTATTGCCACTACAACTACCTTTATACATTATCACGTTACTAGTTTGTATTACTATTGCCACTACAACTACCTTTATACATTATCACGTTATTAGTTTGTATTACTATTGCCACTACAACTACCTTTATACATTATCACGTTATTAGTTTGTATTACTATTGCCACTACAACTACCTTTATACATTATCACATTATTAGTTTCTACAGTATTACTATTGCCACTACAACTACCTTTATACATTATCACGTTATTAGTTTGTATTACTATTGCCACTACAACTACCTTTATCATTATCACATTATTAGTTTGTATTACTATTGCCACTACAACTACCTTTATACATTATCACGTTACTAGTTTGTATTACTATTGCCACTACAACTACCTTTATACATTATCACGTTACTAGTTTGTATTACTATTGCCACTACAACTACCTTTATACATTATCACGTTATTAGTTTGTATTACTATTGCCACTACAACTACCTTTATACATTATCACATTATTAGTTTGTATTACTATTGCCTGGCCATGATTCATCTTAGGAAAAAAATATTGGACGGACTTGCAGAGTGGCCGAAGACAGAGAAGGTGGAAGATATGCTTCCAGCAACAAGGGACAGAAACATATACAAGGTCATGATTACCAACGCCATGTGGCAAAGCACTTGATGATGAAGATGATGATGATGATGACGATGATGATGATGATGATTACTATTGCCACTACAACTGCCTTTATCATTATCACATTATTAGTTTGTATTACTATTGCCACTACAGCTACTTCTATCATTATCACATTACTAGTATTACTAAATCTACTGTCACCAACAGCACTACTGCTAAAGCCGCGACTACCATTACTGATATTTACACTACAACAACAACCATCACCAACACCATTACTAATGTTGCCACTACTAAAAATAGGTTAAAATTGTAGAAGAAATAAAGCCATTATAAAGTGTCAATCATTCCTCTGCTCGCTGAACAAGAGAGAATGAGAGTGAGAGAGAGAGAGAGAGAGAGTGAGAGAGAGAGTGAGAGAGAGAGAGAGTGAGATAGAGAGTGAGAGAGAGAGAGAGAGAATGAGAGAGAGAGAGAGAAAGAGTGAGTGAGAGAGAGAGAGAGAGAATGAGAGAGAAAGAGTGAGTGAGAGAGAGAGAGAGAGTGGAGGAGAGAGAGAGAGAGGTGAGAGAGAGAGAGAAAGAGTGAGTGAGAGAGGAGAGAGAGAAGAGTGAGAGAGAAGAAGAGAGTGAGGAAGAGAGAGAGAGAGAGAGAAAGAGTGAGGAGAGGAGAGAGAGAAAGAGTGAGAGAGAGAGAGAGAATGAGAGAGAAAGAGTGAGTAGAGAGAGAGAGAGAGAGAGAGAGAGGGGAGAGATGAGGAGAGAGGAGAGAGAGAGAGTGAGAGAGAGAGAGGAGATGGAGAGAGAGAGAGAGATGAAGAGAGAGAAAGAGTGAGAGAGGAGAGAGAGAGAGGAGAGAGAGAGATGAGAGAGAGAGTGAGAGAGAGAGTAGAGAGAGAAGAGAGTGAGTGAGAGAGAGAGAGTGAGAGAGAGAGAGAGAGTGAAGAGAGATGAGAGAGGAGAGAGAGAGAGAGAGTGAGGAGAGAGAGAGAGTGAGAGAGAGAGAGAGAGAGTGAGAGAGAGAGAGAGAGAGAGAGAGAAGAGTGAGAGAAGAGAAGAGGAGTGAGAGAACTAACGTAATTAATGCATATAGCCTATAAGCTATACTTCAATCTGT
>CM060314.1:11303611-11323611 GCA_030674185.1 Monoplex corrugatus | reverse complement strand
CAGACAGAGAGAGAGAGACAGAGAAAGGCTACACTAATATAGATACACTAATACAGAGGAAAATGTCAAAATGACGCAAAAACTGGAATATCTCATATAGAGAGACAGAGACACAGAGAAAGAAAGAGAGAGAGAGAGAAGGGAGGGGGGTACAACACATCAGAATCAAAAGTACTACTAACAGCACTGTTATTTTAAATGTGATCAGTACAAACATGCTTTCCAGGAAGGCATTAAGCTGTTGCCACCGAGGAGAGCATTATCTCTTACAGAGACAGAGATAGACACAGACAGAGAATCCGAGGAAAAGAGACAGACAGATAGGCAAGAATAATTATACCTTCGATCACCCGCCTGCATGCAACAGCTGGGAATACTACAGTGTACACGAGCACAATAGTTTCGTCCACACACACATGGCACGAACTTAGCAGGCAGAAAGAATTGGCCGACATTGACAACAGACCGCTATGCATTAGCCATTAGCCTTACATATACAGTCATGTATATGGTCACGATGCCCGTCAGCATCACAACACACCGGCCATCACCACCAGTATTAGTCATTCAAACCGACCAATGAGTCTATGGCACCCTGTTAACGTCAAAAAGTAACGAGACAATTGCAATGGTAATAATGACAGAAAAGCATTCTTACCAACAAAAGCCTGTCAACTAATTAAAGGGGTAACACATCCGATCCAATGGATCGGGACGCATGCGCAGTAAGCATGTGTGGGGCTAAACTAAATAAAGAAAAGCACGTGGCTGAGGGTAGTAAACAAACACGCTAACAGTGACGAACAAAACAGACACTTCTTAGTAACTGAGAAGAAATTGAAGCAAATTCCGTCCACGCAGCTCTCCAGAACTCGAACGTTTTCCTACGTAATACATGACGTGTATGAGGAAACAGGTTTTGTAAGTTCATTTTAGGGGGTGAAGGTAGTCAATTTATGCTTTCCGTTGACTTTTCTTACAGGAAAAGCTTGATGTAGTTTTAGAGAAATTATAGCTTAGTCCCCCTTCAATGGGAATCAGTACACCCCACACTATCTCCGCAGTCCTGGTTGCCTCCTGCCTGGGGCATAACCAAAGTTTGGACAGGGGGACATCAGTTTGTGTTCAAGACTATTTATCAAATAGTATGAACACTTGATCAGAAGTCTTTGTATTTCTCGACAGTTTGTCATACACACACGCTGCATTATTACTGTTGAGAGCCCCTGACTTCGTGCGCAGATCTAAATTACAGATTGATAGGCTAACCTCATCCCTTCACCCCTAAACAGTTGATTACACTCCGGGCTGGCTCGCGGTAACTGGGGCCTTGACTAGGAGATCCGGTAGACCTATGTAAGTTACTTGAACCTTGCTGAGAATGAGAACAAAAGATGAGAAGGAAAGGATGGTGCTAATGGAAACTCCATGACTGCTATCCCATGCTTGGCCTCTCTCACGGTGTGAAAGAAATAGCGCCAGAAATCTGTGGTCAGACCTATCATTGTCTGTAAGCAAATTTACGCGCTCATTCTTTCTGGGTTCTACTGAAAACGCACACGTCTAGTTTGAGAGAGTTTGTCTTTGACGAAATAATGAATTTTAATTTATTATTGCTGCCTCCTCTTTCTCTCCCATTATGTAACACATCAGTCCCAATTTCTGATTCAGCTAAAAACCTTGGTGTCTGCATTGACTCTACCCTCTCCATGAACAACTTTGTTTCTCAAACTGCCAGATCCTGCTACTATCATCTCCATCGTATAAAGCTGATCAGGAAGTATCTCTCTGTCGAAACAACTGCAAAACTCGTTCTCTCCTTCATAATGTCTCGCATTGACTATTGCAATTCACTCCTGTCTGGTCTTCCTGCCTCCACCATTCACATCCTACAGCGCATTCAAAACAATGCTGCACGCCTTGTACTCAAAAAGAAAAAAGCTGACCACATATCTCCTCTCCTGGCACAACTTCACTGGCTCCCTGTATCAAAGCGCATACAGTACAAACTAGACACCATGTGCTACAAAAGCCTCAATAACGCAGCCCCGATTACCTGTCAAGCCTACTTGAGATCTATGTTCCCTCACGTACCCTCCGCTCTGCCTCTGATCCTCTGACTCTTCGCTTTCCACGCACTAAGCTCAATACCTATGGTCCACGAGCCTTCTCTGTTTCTGGTCCACTCTCCTGGAACAAACTTCCTCTCTCAGTCCGTCAGCAACCTACTTTTGTCTCCTTCAAGTCCGCTCTCAAAACTCACCTTTTCTCTCCTGCATAAAATCCTAACCTCACTCAACCCTCCCCTCTGCAGCCTGTCTCCGCTCGGAGGGAATCACATGGTTATAATATATAATTGTATGCTATGCTCTCTATAATTTTCCATTGCTTTTATTCTTGCTTTTATTGCTTTTATTCTTTCTCCCCATTTATAGCCATGCGTGTGTGTGGGTGTGGTGTGTGTGTGTGTGTGTGTGTGTGTGTGTGTGTGTGTCTGTATGTGTGCGTGCGTGTGTGTGCGGACGTGCGTGCCTGCGTGTGTGTCTGCTTCAGCGCTTAGATTTGATTTTATCAAGATTTTGCGCTATATAAATATTGTAATTATTATTATTATTATTATTATATAAACGAAGAAAAGAAGGAGGCTGTAAGACAACTGTTTGAAAGCTGTGGTTGGGAGTGGAAATGTGAAGTGCTATCACAAGTTACAATCAGTGAAGCTGACAGTGTCAGTGAGAGTAGTTCTGTGTGTGTTGCCAACATCTCCTGTATAGATACCACAGCATCTTGTACACCTACTTCAGTGGCTACACTGTCCTCAGCAAGTTATAGATTTACGCTGGCGACAGATGTAGGCCTAGTGTGTTCCTCATCTGGTGCTAGTGTCAGTGTAGGTGATAGATCTAGTGTTAGTTTACAGCATGCAGTTAGTCAGGGCAGATACCAGTTTTGTTTTTGTGAGCCGTGTGTTACTGCAAACTGTCAGAGGTGGCTGGGTAATGGACAGTCAGCACAAGTTAGGAATTCTGGACTTAGGAAACAGATATAATAGAAAAAAAATTTTGGAACATACTAAATTCTAGGAATGCGTGGAGACATCCACAATATTTTCGAAAGAAATGGGTGACTATGGGGCGTGATGGTGTAGATGAATGTGTATGTGTGGAGACAGCCCTTCGTGAGATAATGCCAGACTGTGTGCTGTCGCTTGTAAGACTTGTACCCTAACCCACCTGGTAAGCCGTACATGGGACATAAGTGGTGGTGACTACAGGTCAGTGTTGTGTTCGTATTGTGCTCCGATGTGTGTGTGTGTGTGTGTGTATGAGTACGGTGAATGTGCGCACAGCTTGTGTGTGCATATAGATCTATTGCATGTGCTCGATTTCTTTTCATACACTACACAATTTTAATTAAGCTGATCGTTTAATTCTCTGGACGTCTATATTGTAGGCCTTTCAGGTGTGTGTGTGTGTGTGTGTGTGTGTGTGTGTGTGTGTGTGTTGTGTGATGTGTGTGTGAGTGTGTGTGTGTGTATGTGTGTGTGTGTGTGTGTGTGTGTGTGTGTATGTGTGTGTGTGTGTGTGTGTGTGTGTGTGTGTTGCGACAACATGCCTTCGTTGTTTTCTTTCCACGTGCTTTTCTATTTTTTGATGGCGTGCCTGTCAGATGTCTCGTCATGTTTTGTAGCCCCGCCTCTAAGTTCGTCCAATTCAGATTTTAATAAATGCATATACGCACATTTTTCGATAAAAATATAACAACAGTTTAAAAGCAGGGATTGAGATTGTACTGTGTGACAAATATGAGCCAGGTAGCTCTCCAACAGCGTCCGAAATCTGTAATTAACTCAGGGCAGACAACCGGTGTTGCTTCGGCAAACGTTTGAATTCAAGTGACTTCCGATCTACTTCCCGCCTTATATAGTCCTGCTGCCCCTTTAACATCAGGAAGACAGTTCTTGAACGTTGTATAGAACCGATAATGCTATACGGTTGTAAGGGGTGGACAGTCAACAAGCAAAGCCAGAACAAGATTGAAACAGCCGAGATGTTGTTCCTAAGAAGAATGTTGAGAGTTCCATGGACAGCAAAGAAAACAAACGAGACAGTCTTTTGATGGAGGCAGGCACAAGATAATCATTCATAAGGAAGATTAGGAAAAGACAAGCAACATTTATTGGCCGTCTTATGAGGAAAGAGGAATTAGAGCACCTGGTCACAACAGGAAAGCTGGAGGGAAAAAGAACACCAGGTAGACCCAGGGAGAAAATATTGGACGGACTTGCAGGGTGGCTGAGGACAAAGAGGGTGGAAGATGTGCTTGCGGCAACAAGGGACAGATACATATGGAAGGCCATGATTGCTAACGCCATGCGGCAGGGCACTTGATGATGAGAAGGATGAATAATGACAGGAACCAGAAAAAAAACCACAAAAAATAACAAGAACGCGTATTTAATGCACTGGACGGAGCAGCAGGGACGTTTCAGTCTTTTTCGCCTCAGTTTTGTACCTGGTGTTTGTTTGTTTGTGATCTTACGCTTGACAAAGGCCAGATGGCCGAAAATTTGCACCTGGTTGTATTAAATACGCGTTCTTAGTATTTTTGCGTGTTTTTTTTTCTGGTTCCTGTTTGCTTGAACGCAGGCAGTCACACTTGTTTTGGATTTGGTAATAATGATGTTGCTTGATAGCAATCAGTTTGGCAGCGCAGCGAATTCCTGGTCTACAAGTGGACTCTCTTGCTTGGTTTGTCAAACTTATGCCTTGAGACATCAAAACAACGTTGGAACGGTTTACAGATTGTTGCTTAGTAAGTAACTCTGTTATCTACGCTATATAATTAGCGTTGTCGATATGGGTGTGCATTAGTAAGTAACTCTGTTATCTATGCTATATAATTAGCGTTGTCGATATGGGTGTGCATTAGTAAGTAACTCTGTTATCTACGCTATATAATTAGCGTTGTCGATATGGGTGTGCATTAGTAAGTAACTCTGTTATCTATGCTATATAATTAGCGTTGTCGATATGGGTGTGCATTAGTATACTTGTATTAGCATATAAGCTTGTCGTGGTGTGCATTAGTAATAACTGTATCTATATATATTAGCGTTGTCGATATGGGTGTGCATTAGTAAGTAACTGTTATCTACGCTATATAATTAGCGTTGTCGATATGGGTGTGCATTAGTAAGTAACTCTGTTATCTACGCTATATAATTAGCGTTGTCGATATGGGTGTGCATTAGTAAGTAACTCTGTTATCTACGCTATATAATTAGCGTTGTCGATATGGGTGTGCATTAGTAAGTAACTGTTATCTACGCTATATAATTAGCGTTGTCGATATGGGTGTGCATTAGTAAGTAACTGTTATCTATGTGTAACAGAGTGCCTTGCTCTGTTACGATCTTTCCCATTTACCTACAACACTCAAAGGCAACGCCGTGTAGCGTGCTTGCCTAGATCAAAAACGCCTTGCATTCTCTTGGTCAAATTGTACTGTTATCTCACAGCCTCTGCCTACCCATAGCTATGCATTGGACATTCCAAGGATCTAGCCAGTACATGATGATTGTAGATAACACACTGCTAAACAATTAGCAGATCTACAATGGGTACGTGTACTCTAAAGCGGGGCCTACGACAAGATTTTGTGGTCATCTCCAGTCAGTATTACGTTGTAGTTTTACAGAACGTAGAGGGGGCCATCACTAATGTATGCGGCCCTCAGCATTGTATGTAGCCGGCGGGAACACTCAGACAATGACCGCAGGGCGTGTTGCAATAGTCACTCGCGAAACTGCCGGACAATGACCAGTGTCTCACTTGTGTGTACTGACGCGCTGCGTTAAAACTACACACTAAGTGTTGATTTATTAATTAGGTGAGAACAACCAATCAGACCTTGCATCTGAAAGGTTTGAGATTTGAAAATATGACCATCATGCTCTGTTCCCAGAGTACAAATTAACAAGGCGCATCATAGCGTGTGCTTTTCCACCGCCACTCTCAGTCTCACCAGAGGTGCCCTTTCCTGCCACCACCCTTAGTCTCACAGCAGGTGATCAACTTCACGGCGTTACTGTAGTAAGTTCTGGACTTTATCATTCATTGTCATTTGCAGTAAGCTTAGACTTAAGTGCCTCTTATTTCTTTAGATTCTAGCTCGAGTCTATTGAGTACCGCGCTAGATTTGCAGAATTCGCACAGTGAGAAAGTACGTTTTGATCTAAACGATGTGCAATCTTACAAGATATGTAGCACTTAGCGTGGCGGCCACCATTGTAAAGATGGAACTGAGGTTTAAATGTAATAACCACTATAGATTTAGCCCCTATTTTCATGTGGCTATTGTAGGACTATTGACAACCATATTCTGCCAAAATCCAAGATGAGATGCATTGTTGTGCAGAGGAAGAGTATTTCATACTTGACAAGGTTGTATTCACATACTGACATGATGACTGATGAAACACGTGCTCAGCTAATTGATCTGTTTAGTGTATCCCTTATCTGATCAGCACCACTGATAATCATGTATAGAGTGTTGTTTTGATGACATGGTTTAATAGTAATATGCTATACTATTTTGTTATCATTGTCTCTTGCACTTGATCTAGAATTATACTTAATCACATAGATGATAGAGATAATGGGTAAAAGATTACTCAAGTGTGTTCTCTCAACACTGCTGACTGCTATTTGATTAGGTGCTGTTTGTGATGACATAGTTCTCATTGTCAAATAGGCCTACTATGTCATCACCACTGAATAGTAACTGTCTGAAAGCTACCAGGATGCAATGCATTATTGTGCACTATTTTATACTTGATAATGTTGTATGTGTGTACATAATGGTAGTTGATGAAACATGTGCTCAGCGAATTGATCCAATTGTTGTATCCCTTGTCTGCTCAGCACCACTGCTAATCATTATAGAATGTTGCTTTGATGACATAGCTTAACTAGTAATATGCTATGCTATTTTGTCATCACTATCTCTAGCACTAGATATAGAATTACACATAACTACATGGAGCAAATATTTAATGGATGACTCAAGTGTGTTGACTGCTATTCGATAAGGTAGACCTAATGTTTGTGACGACAGTTCACATAGTCAAATACTATGTTTGTCGTCACCACTTAAGATTAACTGTCCAATAGCTGCCCACTCAGATGGTTATGTTACAACTAACTCAGTCCATGGCGGCCGAACAGCTTAATATGACTGTGCATTATTTTGCCAGTACATTATTGAAAGTCTACTCTATGCTAAGGCTATCGAACAAGCAGTATGGTAGTTTACCCTCAACTTATCAAAGGGTTACTCAAAGTTTTGTTATCAATTATTTGTTGCATGTTTACAAATGATAGTGCTTTTGTTTGTAAATGTAGACACCTTCTGTTTTATTATAATGTAGTAGTTTACTCTTGTGCATTGACATTGTTAGTTCTTCTTACATGTCTTCTTTCGGTCTTCGTTCACTGACTTCTCAATAATAAAGAGTCAAGTAGCAAAACAAGGACTTGTCTTTTGATTGAGAGACTTCCCTTTCTGCTCTGGATTCAAACGACCACCACAGCAAATATCATCATCACCCTTAACCCCTTAACCAACTCGCACCATCTCACCTGGCGCTGCGACCAATCATCAAATCAAACTCACCTACACACACACACACACCCCCCCCCTTAACCACTCGATCCATCTCATATGCTATATAATTAGCGTTGTCGATATGGGTGTATTAGTAAGTAATTCTGTTATCTATGCTATATAATTAGCGTTGTCGATATGGGTGTGCATTAGTAAGTAACTCTGTTATCTATGCTATATAATTAGCGTTGTCGATATGGGTGTGTATACGAATGCATGTGTGTATGTCTGTGACCGGGTATGTGGGTATATGCATGTATTTACTGTTATTTGTTATTTTCATCTCTTACCTGTTTACTTATCAACATACTCCTTTATTTTGTATTTATTCATTCACACCTGCTCACTTACATCTTATTCACTTACTTACTCACTCACTTGTTTACTTACTTGCTGACTTGCTTGCTTACTTGCTTGCTTACTTACTTACTTGCTTACTTACTTACTTACTTACTTACTTACTTACTTTACTTAATACCTATATATGATTAAGAAAATATTTTCATCTAGTTGATAGCTGAGCATTTTGGCATTGACTGGTGTGGGGCGGGGCGGGGGTTCCGTCATGTGAGACGAGTTTATACAGAACAGCTAGTTGTGTTGTGATTCAGACCTTTGATTATTCATATATTTACTTTATATATAAATTATGTTCCCTTTTGACGGCAAGATACACAGAAACACATGTCGTTTACATGTAACCAAGATCATTCCAGTGGTAGGCTGATAAAATACCAGTGTAAAGTATAGACTAGGTAAAACATAGGCTAGGTAGAACCTCGGGACCTGGCCAGCTCATGGGTTTATGTGCAGGCTTAAGGCTTGTACCATGATCACCAAACACATGGCACCTGTGACGTTAGTGCATATGGGATTCGTTCCGAACGCAGAGACGTCATCTTGAGAAACTGAGACTGAAACTGAAATTGTCGTTCCAGAAGCTTCAGTTTAAGTTCCAACTTGCAGCAAAATTTCTGCTATCACAAAAACTATGAGACGATAAGCACTGAACTTACACAATTATCCTGAACAGAGATGTTTAGGATATAACCAAAACAAAAAACAAAAAACAAAAAAAGCCCCAAAATAGGAACGGAAGTGAAAAATCTGTAGTCTTGGTCAACACTATATTCATACAACTAGGGGCAAACTACTGCCTGATAAACAGAAAACTAACGCTGTAAATTCCATGTGATGGAAACAGAGTTAGTGTTTCAAAATAATCGTACGCTGGACGGGTCTTGAAATTCTACCTACCTTGTAAGTTCTGTATATTATTTTCTACCCCACCTTGTAAGTTCTCTATTAACTATTTTCTCTCTGTCATTCACACGAAATTAGACCGTCATCATCAAGTGCCCTGCCACATGGCGTTGGCGATCAATGCCCTCCATATGTATAGATCTATCCCCATCTTTCCGCAAGCATATCTTCCACCCTCTCTGTCCTCAGCCACTCTGCAAGTCCGTCCGATATTTTCTCCCTGGGTCTACCTGGTGTTCTCTTTCCCTCCAGCTTTTCTGTTGTGGCCAGGTGCTCTAATTCCCCTTTCCTCATAAAATGGCCTTAAATGTTGCCTGTCTTTTCCTAATCTTATGAATGATCTTCTTGTGTCTGCCTCCATCAAGACTGTCTCGTTTGTTGTCTTTGCCATCCATGGAACTCTCAACTTTCTTAGAAACCACATCTCGGCTGCCTATATCTTGTTCTGGCTTTACTTGTTGACTATCCACGCCTCACAGCTATATAACATTATCGATTCTACGTAACATTCAATAACTCTCTTCCTGATGTTAATTGATAGGAATTTGTTGGTAAAAATACTTTTCGTCTTATTGAATGCTGTTTTGGCTTGGCCGATTCTGCTGGCTATTTTTGATGTGCATCTGCCGTCTGGTGGGATGATCGTTCCCAAATTAGACTGTATTGTTGCGAAATGCTTTTCTCCGTCGGCAATGCTCCCTCTAATCCCTTAAAAACCATCATGGATGCTTTCAACTTAAAAAATATTCAAGGATGGTCAAGCCAGTCTAAAAATCTTCCCTTTCTTCATGAAATAATGTAAGTTGCCCTAAACTTTATTTTGTACTTCTCAAAGCTCTTGTGACCACGAAGAAGCTTTAGTTTATATGACACTTGATGCCAAAAGAGGAAACTTGTTATTGTTGTTTTAAAGCCCAGCCGACCGCGCAGAGCCATATCAGGTCTATAACCGTTTCAAAACATAAACAATACTTCAACGGGAAATAAAAAAGGAAAAGAAAATTAAGTACAAATATATATATATATATATATATATATATATATATATATATATATATATATATATATATATATATATATATATATGACTAAGTGCCAAAAGGTGGGACCCCATTTAGGACAAGGGGTTGAAAAATAAAGTCTGCTTTAAAGAGTTCTCTTTGGTACTGTCTGATACTTTTCAGTACCAAACATGATTCTGTAAAAGCAAAAGATAATCAAAAGCTCGGTTTTGGAAATATCTCAGTTTAAATGTTGGGATGTCTAAAGTGTCGCACGTCAAACATTACAACACAAATGCTCATAACATATTTCTTTTTTATAATGCTGCAGACCCAAGATACTGTTTTTGTGTCCATGTAGCATGCCTAAATGTAATGCTATCATCTCTTTCTGATTTTCACACCCTGAACATAATTTATGGACATGTATTGTGGTAATGTTTGACGTGCGACACCAGACAGATTTTTAGCAATTTGCCACCAGGCCCAATCACACTTTTTCTTCTAATAAAACACATCTGCACATTCAACACACACAAAACAAGACAAGCTGTATTTAAGTATTAAAAAAAGAAGAAATATATTTGAAGAAAAGGATGATTTGTATTTAAGTATTAAAAAAAGAAGAAATATTTGAAGAAAAGGATGATTTTCAAAAAAGTGTTGCACATCAATATAACACCAAATCACAACATGGGTCTTGGTTCAACATCACCAGACTGACACAAACAAAAAATGATGCAAACATTAACTTATGGACCAATCTGAACTAAACATTAATCCACTAAGACCATTGAGTCATTGTAACCCATGCCAACAGCATGGGTTTAGAGGTGGCTCATCGTCATCAGTAAAGGTCTGAAGCCAACCGTCCTAACAAACTTTGAACAGCTGGCACCTTTGCGTGGACACCTTGTCCATTAACTTAAGTGTGACTTCCCTCACAAGAGAAGTGTGTGGCTTCCAAGAGTACATGTAGTCTGCCACACTCCAGCACCAAAGGCCATTTCTGACTTTTGACATGAAGTGCAGGAGTAAGGCTCGATACGTCCCAGGTTCGACGCGTCCCAGGTTTGACGCGTCCCAGGTTCCATACGTCCCAGGTTCCATACGTCTCAGGTTCCATACGTCCCAGGTTTGATATGCCCCACACCCCCACACTCACACCATCCACACACCTCCACTACACCCACACTTGTGGGTGTGGTGTGGATGGTGCTGGAGGTGTGGGTGGTGAGTGTGGGGGTGGTTTGGGTGGTGTGGTGTGCTTGGTAGGGGTGGGGTGCTGTGAATGTGGGGGTGTGCGTAGTGGTGTGGGGGTGGGGGGTGTCAGTGTGGGGGGTGGGTGGGGTGTGGTTGGTGGATGTGAGGGGCTGGGTGGGATGGTGAGGGTGTTATTGGTGTGGGGTGTGGGTGGTGTGGTTTGGGTATGGGGTAGTGGGGGTATAGGTGAGGGTAGTGTGTGGGTGGGTGGGGAGGGGGTGAGGTGTTGGTGTGGGACGTATCGAACCTGGGACGCGTCGAACCTGTGACGTATCGAACATGGGACGTATCGAACCTGGGATGTATCACACCTGGGACGCGTCGAACCAGGGACGCATCGAGATGTCCCCGAAGTGTACACAGACTACTCCTAGCAGTCCATCCATCTCCAGCACCTGACAGGGATATTCAATACCTGACCACCCAATCATATAGGAAACTGACATGGCTTCCTGAGGATGACCAAGGGAACAAAATGGTTCGGGGTCCAGTGTTCCGCAACCATGTCGTCCCTGGACGAAGACCATATCACTGTCAGCTTCTTCTTGTTTGTGCAGCCATGCGCACGGATGATCCTGTTGCAGTGCTTATGGTATACTGGCCATCCAAGTGATGGGAATACTGACTGCACAGGCCTGTTCAGGGCAACGGAGGCAGCAAAAAACTGCCACAAACCTGTGTAGACAGCATTCCCAACCACTGCCATGCATTCATTCCTGAAAGCATCCTCTGGTGTAGCACGGGGTGCGGATGTCAGCACTGCAACATAGATCACATGCTCTGCATTGAGGTTGTCTGATGGTGCACACCAGTTCTGGCTATCAAGAAATAATCCTTCCTGCAGACACAGAAAATTACAGATTACAACAAAAATGTATTATCAAACGTCAAAATCACCACAAATGCCTTTGTTGTAAGAAAGCAAGAAAACCATTTCTCTATTTTGATGTAAGCTAAGATGCTTTGTTCTGTCGTCAGAATACGATTTCCATCGGCTTACTGTATGAAGCTGACCAAAATCAAATGAATGACAAAACCTGCTTTGTCGATATTTGTAAAAAATACCGAATGGTGTGGTGTCGGTCATCAAAAAGTGTCACACGTCAAAACAAGGAAGAGTACTACAACATACCTTCAGATGCAGACAGTTCCTCATCAGCAGCAAAACTCCTGCGAAATGCACGTGACCACAAACCAACGTGTAACCCACGTGTGTACTGGAAGTGAATAACATCGATTTTTGCGATATCGTTGAAATTTTGGGCTGGGTGTCGGACGTCAAACATTTACAACACATTTTCGCGACGGTAACAATCGCAATTAAAAAACAGATAAGAATACGCTCAATACTTTTCACTCAAAGAATGATTAACAATCGTTTCCAGAGTACAAAATGATACCATTTTGGAATCTCTAACCCAAAACATTTGTAAGAACAACACGCTCAAAGTTTCGACGGCGGTCTTACAACACGTTATAACGTGTGACACCGAAAATTTGAACGGCCAGAATAGACGCATCAAGAAATTCCGATCCATTCGGCAAGTTTGTGTACGTTAATCGAGGTATATTTTGCTCACATGCTTAGTTCAGTGCTTTAATCACATCTAGGCTGAGCACGGCATCTTCATTTAGTGCTGACTACGAAATGTCCGTTTTCGACGCCATGATTTTTAAGACAATTTTGTACAATATTGCACGTGTAGAGCAAAATACACAAAAAATTAGGCTTGAAGTTATCTCCACAATCAGTACATTCATTCTTCCACACAAACCAAAAGAAGAACACGGGTTTCAGATGTGAAAATAATGTTTTTATTGCAGTTCTCATGAACACCCTCTCAGCATCCCACCTTTTGGCACTTAGTCATATATATATATATATATCAATGCATTCGCGCACATAATCTAAAGAGATACCCCTGGCGTTGACCACTCCGTCCAATTCATCACACAAGAGGATTTAAAGAAAAAACTTACCTGAATACAAACATAACTAAGGTCACTAAAAATATATAAAAACGGGCCTGTATTACGTAAAACTGCTTCCCCATATCTCATTTCCCTACAGCCAAAGATGTACTTCATATATGTACCCAATTACCAATCTTAAGAGAATGTACGCAAGACTTTATCGAACACATCCAGGTGAATGGACCAGCAAGGCAGAAAATGATAGGGAAGAAATGACAGAAAGCAAAGTAGCAAGGCAGAAACAAAGAAAGTGACAGAAAAGGGGATACGATTTATACTGCAAGAGCTCCCAGCATCTCCACGGGGGGCAGGGGAGGGGGGGGGGATTTCGGTTTGAAAGATGGAACACACACTCTGGAATCAAAGAAAGAGCGAACAATGTCTGTGTGGTGTATGATGTTAAGAATATCAGAGAGATATTGACGGCCTGTTCCAAAGGTAGAGGCAAAGTATTACAAGGAGAGTTTGTTGTCGATTCTATATTGAACAGATGAAAACAGAATCAAAAGTGCAGAGATGCGGTTGTACAGAAGATTCCTAACAATAAAGCTGGACTGGAAGGCGTACATACCAAAGCATTCTAGAAGAACTGAACAAACAACCTGAACTTTTAGGCCTGGTTAGGAAAATGAAAATGAAATACTTTGGACATGCTATGAGACATCAGAGCTGCCATGTAATGAAGACTGTGGCCCAGGGCAAAATGGAGGGCAAGAGACGACAAGGAAGACCGCCGACTTCCTATGTAGAGAACATAGCCAAGTGGATGAAGTTGCCGAAAGGTGAAATGTACAGGAGGGCTGTAGACAGCTGACGGGGCATGCATCAGTGGCTACCATCAAGAATGATGTCGTCGACAGGTAACAGATAACACTGAACAGGAAACAAATGCAATGATTTCAGGCAAATACGCTCACATCTGGAGGCTTGCTCACAGTTAGCTTGTTTGAAAACAAGCCAAGCAGCACTATTCTGAACTTTCTGGAGCCTGGGAAGTTTAAAAGCCAGCCGAGAGAACGCTGTAATAGTGTAGTGGAGATAGAATGAACGAAGAAACAAGTACTTCAATGGCATCAATGGAAAGGTGATAGCAAGAAACACTGTTCTGTCGAGTTCTATACAGACCATCTCGCAAATGTTGGAAATATGCTGTTTAAAAGAAAGTATCTGATCGAATGTGACACCAAGGTTACGTATATACGGTAAAAATGGAATGTCAGTGACATGATAGATAATAATATTGATAGTACTTAATAATGATACATGCAAGAAGAAGGAGAAGAAGAAGAAGAAGTCGAAGAAAGTGCATGCGCGCCCTAAACAGGCGTGAAAACGCATGATGTAACAAAGCTGAGATAAATAAATACACTATACGTCTATCATACGTGTCCAGACCCCAATTTCGGATAAAAAAAAACAAAAACGCATACAGGATTCGTGAGAATCCTATAAATTTACTAAGTTGACTGGGCAGGTGTTTGCATGCAGCCCACGAACGCAAGAGAACAAAACAATACACGCAACACAACAACAACAACAAAACAAAAACAAACCAATCCTAACGCACTAGTCTTCCATAGGCTGTATTTTGCTATCAGTATGACCTTTAAGAACAAGGCAAGGCACTAAACGTGAATTATGCAGCAATGAAGGCGTGTCCTTTGTGTACCGCAGATCGCAGAGAGGCTTTCTATAATAGTGTTTGATAATAAAAGGTTCCACAATTTCAACCCAGCACGGCATGGGATAGACGTCTCCTTGAAGGAGTGAGAAATTCAAGACACAGGAATCGAAAACATCACGGAGGTTATATCAACGCTCAGTCTTCAGCTTTCAAGCTTCTGACGATATATTGTTCTCTTCAGGAATCAATCAATTAGTTTTAAAACCGACACAGAAAGTCTTCCAGCATCTAGACGGGCAGGCCACTGTGCAAACACGTTTATAAGTGATTTCATAGCTCCACACGCCTTCGCCTGGGGAGGTGATGCACGCGTACCGAAGTGATGCATTGAACACTTGTGGTGTGTACTGGCTCTTTTTCCTTCCTGTTGGCTCTGAAAGTTGTCCAGGTACACGGTCTGGATGTCTTGGACGGTGTTGACCGCTCGCGCGTCTGTGTGTTTTGTGTGTGTGTGTGTGTGTGTGTGTTTGTGTGTGTGTGTGTGTGTGTGTGTGTGTGTGTGTGTGTGTGTGTGTGGTGAGTGAGTGGTGAGTGAGTGTGGAAAGAGGAGAAGAGAGAGAGAGAGTGAGTGTGTGTGTGTGTGGGGTGGTGGGGTGTGTGGTCGAGTGCGCGCGCGTGTTTTTGCTCTGTGTGTGGGAAGAAGGTGGGTGAGAAGAGTGAATATTTCGGGGGTGTGTGTGTGTGTGTGTGTGGTTTCTGTGCGTGCGTGCGTGCGTGCGTGTGTGTGTGTGTGTGTGTGTGTGTGTGTGTGTGTGATGGAGAATGTGTGTGGTGTGAGTGTGAGGTGTGTGTGTGGGTATGGGTGTGTATGTGGTCGAGTGCGCACGCGTGTGTTTTCTGCGTGTGTAGGTGGGAAGAAGCGTGGTGTTGTGTGCACTTGGGTGGGTAGGTGGGTGAAATGGGTGAATATTTTCGGGGTGTGTGTGTGTGTGTGTGTGTGTGTGTGTGTGTGTGTGTGTGTGTGTGTGGTGTGTGTGTGTGTATGTGAGAATGTGTGTGGTGTGAGAGTGTGTGTGTGTGTGGGTATGGGTGTGTATGTGGTCGAGTGCGCACGCGTGTGTTTTCTGCGTGTGTAGGTGGGAAGAAGCGTGGTGTTGTGTGCACTTGGGTGGGTAGGTGGGTGAAATGGGTGAATATTTCGGGCGTGTTTGGTTGTGTGTGGTGTGTGTGTGTGTGTGTGTGTGTGTGTGTGTGTGTGTGTGTGTGTGTGAATGTATGAATAAAATAAAATGAGAACGATAGTTGGACGGGTTGGATTGGGCAGAGGGGAGACAGAGGAAAAAGTCATAAATAGGTGGCAGAATAGTGAAATGGAACGAAATCTTAACTCTAACATTAGTAACAATTAACTTCAACAATGTGAAGGGAAAATTTAACACTAAAACACAAACTGCATAAAGTTAAAGTAATGCATTAACAGGACTGTGAACTAATGATTCTGAAATTTTAACTAACAAAGATTGATCTGATGCTACTTTTTTTAAATGAGTTTCAGAATAGTTTTCTTGTGTAAACATTTTCGGTAGAAAAGAACGTAGCATTTTGCAATAAAATAAACAGTGAAACAATGTGAACTGTTGCCGCAAATACACTTGACATTTTTACAATATTTCAATATTTTGTTTTCAATGCGTTTAGCTGAATACGAAAACGAACAGCAACAGCAACAGCAACAATCGATCGCAAATAATACATGGTGTGTGTGTGGGGGGGGGGGGGGGGGTACGGGTGTGTATGTGGTCGAGTGCGCACGCGTGTGTTTTCTGCGTGTGTAGGTGGGAAGAAGCGTGGTGTTGTGTTGCATTTGGGTGTGGGTTGGTGGGTGAAATGGGTGAATATTTCAATGTGTGTGTGTGTGTGTGTGTGTGTGTGTGTGTGTGTGTGTGTGTGTGTGTGTGTATGTGTATGTGTGTGTGTATGTCTGTGTGTATGTGTGTGAATGTCTGTGTGTGTGTGTGTGTGTGTGTGTAGTATGTATCTCTGTGTGTCTATGTTATTAATCAGTTTTATAGATGTGTGTGTATGAGTGTTTGTGTAGTATTATGTGTGCGTGTGTATGTTACTAATCAGTGTTATAGATGTGTATGTGTGTGTTTGTGTAGTATGTATGTCGTGTCTGTGTGTGTGTTATGTTATCAATCAGTTTTATAGATGTGTGTGTTTGTGTAGTATGTATGTATGTCTGTGTGTATATGTTATTTGATCAGTTATTCAATCTGGAATTAGACATATGATGGACATATGACGGACAAAATCGAAAAAACGATTGTGGCACAAGCTGGCATCTGCGTACAAGTCCTAGGCGTTGGCAAGGCTTTCGGGAACAAATTATGGACCGCCTGAGAATCGAACCCACGACTTTGAAGTGAACATCATGGTGCTCTAACCAGCTCCGCCAACACAGCAGAGAGAATGACCAGACTTAGAAAAAAAAGTGTAAACATTCATGTCCACAGTGTTGTGGATGTTTGTGAAAGATAGACGTATGAAAGTGTTACAAGCTTGAAGCTACGAGTGAGTAGGTTGTTTTCAGGAAACGACGACTATTAAAATTATGTTTATCAGGCTAAACTATGCTGTTTTATTTCGAGGAGACTACAAAGCTGATCAAATGTAAATGAATTCAGAACTTACCTCGTTCTTTTCTTCACACAAGATCTTTAGATGCTGGAGACAGCCGAGATATAAAAATGGCGACCCGCTTTTCTTGGTCACGGTACGGAACAAAAGTTGCAAGACGAGTGATCCCCCCCTCAATGATCGTGTGTGAAGTGTGAAAACGACCGGCGAAGATGTGTGAACTCTAACACACGTTTCCCGAAAAAAACCACAAATGAGACAAATTGCTGACTTATTTTTAGGATGTTTCGTGGCCATTTGCTTCATATTCAGTTTATGAACCCATATGTACAGTTTTCCAAGCACACACACACATACACACACACACACACACACACACACACACACACACACACACACACACACACACATACACACACACACACACACACACACACACACACACACACATACACACACACACACACACATACACACACACACACACACACACACAACACACACACACACACACACACACACACACACACACATACACACACAAGGTGTAATCAACACCACCGAACGCCGATAACAGATCGAGTTTCTCGAAGACGTGAGGTCTTCACTGATGCGCTTGTGTCTAGGCTGTGTCACAGTATTTGTATGGCAATCTAGGATGTTACGGCTGTGTGTAGTTATGCAACTTGTGTGCTTAGCTGCATCTGAGGCTGTAACGTGCTTTTGTGTCTGTGGATTTGTGTCTTCATTTCATCAAAACCCGACAACGAAATATTAAAATCGTCTTTGATTCAGTGAAGGTAGAAGTGTGTGTGTATGTGTGTGTGTGTGTGTGTGTGTGTGTGTGTGTGTGTGTGTGTGTGTGTGTGTGTGTGTGTGTGTGTGGTGTGTGTATGTGTGTGGTGTGTGTGTGTGTAGGTGTGCATGTGCGCGTGCGTGCATGCATGCGTATGTGTGTTGTGTGTATGTATGTGTGTGTTAGCTAACATTCATACGTCTATCTTTCACAAACATCCACAACACTGTGGACATGAATGTTTACACTTTTTTTTTCTAAGTCTGGTCATTCTCTCTGCTGTGTTGGCGGAGCTGGTTAGAGCACCATGATGTTCACTTCAAGTCGTGGGTTCGATTCTCAGCGGTCCATAGTTTTTTCCCAAAGGTCTTGCCAACGCCTTGGACTTGTGCACAGATGCCAGGCTTGTGCCACAATCGTTTTTTCGATTTTGTCCATCATATGTCCATCATATGTCTAATTCCAGATTGAATAACTGATCAAATAACATATACACACACAGACATACATACATACTACACAAACACACACATCTATAAAACTGATTGATAACATACACACACAGAGACATACATACTACAAATACACACACATCTATAAAACTGATTGATAACATACACACACACACACAGACATACATACTACACAAACACACACATCTATAAAACTGATTGATAACATACACACACACACACAGACATACATACTACACAAACACACACATCTATAAAACTGATTGATAACATACACACACACACACAGACATACATACTACACAAACACACACATCTATAAAACTGATTGATAACATACACATACACACACAGACATACATACTACACAAACACACACATCTATAAAACTGATTGATAACATACACACATACACACACACAGACATACATACTACACATACACACACATCTATAAAACTGATTGATAACATACACACACACACACACACACACACACACACACACACACACACACACACACACAGACATACATACTACACATACACACACATCTATAAAACTGATTGATAACATACACACACACCACACACACACACACACACACACACACACACACACACCACACACAACATACATACTACACATACACACACATCTATAAAACTGATTGATAACATACACACACACACACACAGACATACATACTACACAAACACACACATCTATAAAACTGATTGATAACATACACACATACACACACACAGACATACATACTACACATACACACACATCTATAAAACTGATTGATAACATACATACACACACACACAACTACATACACATACACACACACACACACACACACACACACACAGACATACTATACTACACATACACACACATCTATAAAACTGATTGATAACACACACACACACACACACACACACACACACACACACACACACACACAACCACACACACACACACACACACAGACATACATACTACACATACACACACATCTATAAAACTGATTGATAACATACACACACACACACACAGACATACATACTACACATACACACACATCTATAAAACTGATTGATAACATACACACATACACACACACAGACATACATACTATACATACACACACATCTATAAAACTGATTGATAACATACATACATACACACACACAGACATACATATTACACATACACACACATCTATAAAACTGATTGATAACATACACACATACACACACACACAGACATACATACTACACAAACACACAC
>CM060314.1:11153611-11301111 GCA_030674185.1 Monoplex corrugatus | reverse complement strand
TTCAAATTTAGTCGCAACAAATGTTTCAGTCAAACAAATCAGATCATGTGCGATAAGAAAACTAATAAAATCTGTGTTCTCTAATTTTTCTAAGAATCTATTTACATTGTAATTGATACATTTGACGTTAGATCTATTTATGACATTATCATGAGAGTTGGTCTCGGACCCTGGCACTGGTCCAGTCTTCCAGTTTAGAGGGGAATGATCATGAAATCCAGAGGACAGAATACATCTGTCTTGTATTGTGGCCCGGCCGATTACCTATTTTTGGCATCTGAGGCAGCACCCATTGTGGGTTTAGTTTTAGTACTTCGTGATCTGTCTCTGGATTTTGCCTGATCTGTAGTTTGTGTTTTCCTAAAGGAATCTATGATACTGCTCTGACTACTGGACCGTAGACGAGCTTTGTCAGAGTCCTGGCTGACCACTCGTGTGTGGGACACGGCACGTCGTGGTCGCAGTTCATGAGTAGAGGGCTGAACCTGCAGATGTTGGTTTATGGCCTGACTTTCACTGTCCAACACAAGAATACTGTCCTCTGGGTTTGGCAGTCTGTCAGTATTCAAGCTTTGTGTCAGTATTTCTACATTTGCCAGCTTTGTTTGGTCGTGTCTGCTTTTGTTAGGGTTTGATTTATTTAGCCCTACCGCTTGAAGTACAGCTGGTTCTGTTCTTGGTGTAACTTTGTCAGAATGGTCATCTTCGGCTGTTTTATCACTGACCGTCATATCATCAGCATCAGTAGTAGTGTTTGTATTTTCAGTCACTGTTTTAGGATGTTCATTATCATGAGAGTCCCCTGCTCCTTCATTATCAGTGATGTCACAATCAGACTCACCTTTATCCTCACAACCACTTAAGTCTCCCTTGTTACTGACAGAAAAATTGTCACTGTCATCAGTGTGAACAACAATGTGTTCATTTTGTTGTCCTCTAGTCATTTGACTATTCTGGACACGTCTGTCAATAGTTTCCAGTCTGTCTGGAGCGTGGGGGCCATGTGGGGGCGGGGGCACTGACCGGATTATGCTCCTCTGACGTCTGCTGGTACTCTTCTCAGTTACTCTGTCTGTCTTGAAGGCAGTGGAATTTTGTCCGCTGGAAACAGAAGAGTTTTGTCTGTTGGTGTTTTCTTTTCTGAAAACAAACCTTCTATGATTCGAACCGTACTGGCCAACGTCTCTTACCACGTCGCTGTATAGGTATGGCCGGGGACAAGGGGTCTGGTCCTAGTTCTACTCCAGTCTGTCTGGTTGGAGGCGTGTCCAGATTTATCATAGTCCCCACTGTCATTGCAGTGTCTAGACTCAGCATATGTTGTAGTGAGTGTCCTCGATGTATGTGGGCCCTTATTTGACCTGGTCTGCGGTCTGTTTTGTCTCTTCTTCCTTTGGTTCGTGTCCATTTCCAGAACGAAATCATCATAATGGTTGGTCGGCTGGTCTCTGTTGTAATGTCCATAGTTGTTCCTTGCCGGGTGTATATTGACGGGCCGTGGATCTCTGCTGTTTTTGTATACCTCAGGTCCAATGTCATGGGCCTGAGGCCAGTCTTCCATGTACTGTGTAGTATCTGGTGGGAAGTGTTGGCCATTTTTGTACGTGTGGTGATAGGTGTCCTGGCTGTTCCTCACATGGAGCTTTCCCTTGTGAATGTATGCTGTCTTGCCAAGCCCACTATGAAATGCGAGCATTTCCCTTTGGTGGGTAGTGAGGTCAGAGGCCACCCTGATTCCGCTGTACCTCAGGCTGTTTCTCATTTCTTGGTCGCTCAGTATGGCCATTTTGTCAGCCCAGCGACAAAACTGCACCAGGACAGTACGAGGACTGCTTCCGTGAGTGCGCGGGTTTTCCAATTCGATATGCGTGTACAATGTCTTCTTTGTACCAGTCAGGTTTCCTTGTGTGATTGTTGAGGACTTCCACGATGATTTCGGTTGTGACGTAGTCATCCTCCCATTCTTGCTCCGCCACACTGATGAATATCAGGTTACATGCTTTTGCTTCTTTTTCAGTTGCTTCCAGGTTTCTTTCAAGTTTTTCAATTCTGTCCATCATTATTGTGCTATTTTCTTGGAGATCGTCAATTGATTCTCTGTTTGTAAAAACACATTCCTCCAGCTTCCTGACTTCAGTAAAGAACTGTGAAATTTTGTCCTCTAAGTTGCTGAACTTTTCTTCCATGGTTCTCTGTACTGCTGCTGAATGCAATTGTAGTGCATGTTGTATCTGTACAAATCGCCAGTCAATCAAGTTAGGGTAAGGGGGTGGGTCGCAATTTCCCTGGGCCATAATGCCGTTAATGACAAGCTTCTTTTCTCGTTCAGAGAACAAATGTTCACACACTACCAGTGGTTTTGACTGCTGAAGTCACAAATGGTATTGTCGAAAGTGATTTTGGTGCAGTACATTCAGAAAATAACGAATTTTGTAATAAATTTATTTGGAAACAAGAACTAGAAGCCGATTTTCACAAAATGTTGAAAAACTCAGATATTCAAAAGAGACTGAAGTTGGCCACCATTACTCTACATAGCGATGTAGATAGTGCTTTGGATATCTTTGTACAATGTCTAAGAGATGCTAGCGCATGTATGTACAAAACGTTTAAGCTTAACCAGAACAAAAGATCCGAATGGTTTGATAAGGAGTGCCAGCAAGCAAAAAAGGAAAGTAGGCAGAAACTCAATTATTTCAGGAAAAAACAGAAAGGAAGAAGATAGGATTTTGTATGTGGAAGCAAGAAAAAAATACCGACGATTACTAAAGACAAAAGACAGGCCTTTAGAAAACAAAAAGCGGAATCACTAAGAAAGGAAATGAATAATTCATCACAATTCTGGAAAACGCTGAGAAGCATGGGTTGTGGAAAGAAAGACAAAATCAAGAATAATATCAGCACTGATGTCTGGTTCAATCTTTCAAAAGCGTTTTTCAAAATAATGGAGAAAACGATGATGAACATTGTAATATTAAAGTTGATTTAAATGAGGAATCAGAGTACGTGCTAAACAGTGACATATCTAAGGAAGAGATTAAACGAGCTATTGATAAGCTTAAAACGGGGAAAGCAAGCGGAATAGACAATGTTTCAGCTGAACTGTTAAAAAACAGCGATAAAGATATTCAGATGTTTCTCTCAAAATTATTTAATAGAATATTTAGCCAAGGGATATATCCTAAAGAGTGGGCAAAAGCCATTATTATTCCTATTTACAAGAAAGGGGATCCTGAAATTGCGGACAACTATAGAGGTATCTCTCTATTAAGCAAATTATCAAAATGTTATACTTCAATATTGAACACGAGATTGTACACCTGGTTAGAAAATAATAATTTGATCTCAGAAAGTCAGGCAGGATTTGGTAATAAATATTCAACCACTGATCATATATTCACTTTGCATGCCATCATTCAGAAATGTCTTTGCAAGAAAGGCAGAAAATTATATGTTGCTTTTGTCGATTTTAAAAAAGCATTTGATTCTGTCAGACATGATAAACTTCTGCAATGTATTGAACACGTGGGAGCAAAAGGGAAATTTCTTGCTGCAATTATGGTTATGTACAAGTCACTATTTTCGTGTATCCGTGTGAACAACGATCTCTCAGAAATGTTTGAATGTCCGGTTGGTGTCAGACAGGGTTGTGTTCTGAGCCCAACATTATTTTCCGTATTCATCAATCAGTTAGCAAATCACATGGCCGACAAAGGCAAACATGGTATTCAGTTACTACCAGGTATTATGGAATTATTCATTTTACTTTTTGCAGATGATGTGGTGTTGTTTTCAACTACACCTAATGGTTTACAGAATCAATTGGATGTTCTATGTTCGTGCTGTAACAACATGAAATTAACTGTAAATATTGATAAAACAAAGATTATGGTGTTTAGGAAAGGGGGTTTCCTGGGAAAGCAGGAGAAATGGTTCTTTGATGGAAATAGATTGGAGGTGGTGAACAGCTATTGTTATTTAATTTTGCAACAATGATAAGTGTCAGAAAAGGCACTACACATTTAGCAACGAAAGGAAAGAAAGCAGTGGTACAGCTCAATATGGCTTTTCAGAAATACAAGGAAATGACAATGGGGATTTTCTTTAAAATATTTGATGCGAAGATACAGCCCATACTATTATATGCATCTGAAGTCTGGGGATTAAACAGACTGCAGCACATTGAAAAGGTACATTTAATGGCACGCAAAAGATTTTTGGGTGTACTTGTAAGGACACCAAATGCGATGGTATATGCTGATCTGGGAAGATGCTCTCTATATATAAATTCTAGTATTTCATGCTTAAGATATTGGTTTAAACTGTTGCAAATGGATGTAGAAAGATTACCGCATAAAAATTACTGTATGCTACTAGAACTAGGCATAAATGGAAAGGATTGTTGGGTATCAGATGTAAGGAAAATCTTGTGCGAGACTGGATTTAACATCGTATGGATGCAGCAAGAAGTAGCAGATGTAAAAGCATTTTTAAACATCTTCAGACAAAGACTTGTTGACTTGTATATCCAAGGATGGACTGGAGCAATTAGAGATCGCGAGAGATTCGGGAACTACAGATCTTTCAAAACAATTTTTGAAAAAGAAAAATATATTTCCAACATGGATACGTATTGTTTTAGAGTTGCTGTTACTCAGTTACGATTCAGTGTACTACCACTCAATAACAATACACATCGTTACAGTGAATGTGCTCACAAGAAAGCATGCCCATTTTGTAAGACACAAGTCGAAAATGAGCATCATTTTATATATGAATGCCCTGTATACACAGACCTAAGAATGAAATTCCTAAAAGAATCAGTTAAAATACCACTCGGTACATTACTCCAAGCAATAAGTTCACACCACAGACACAATGTGTCCAGGTTTGTTTTTCATGCCATTAATAGACGAAAGAAAATAATGAATATAAATTAACAGAAAACATAAAATTTGAAAAATGTCTTACCATCTGTCAACAGTATTATTGTGCTAAATGGATCGTAACCATTCAATATTGTATTATTAGAGTCAAGGGTTTGGATATTACGTATGTGTTATTGTATATGTCATCATGTTCATACCAGTTATTGAATACTCAAGGAGTGCTCTCAAGTCCTGAGACATGATTATAGAACTGTTCAATCATATATTCAATTCGACCTCACTCCACCTCCCTCCCTCGTCAGACTACAGAATGGTTTAGTGTAGAAAGGGGATGTAGACAAGGAGATCCAGTATCACCCTACCTTTTTATACTTTGTGCAGAAATTCTAGCCATAATGATCAGGGAGGAAGACTCAATAAAAGGAATATATGTTAATGGTGTAGAACATAAAATTTCCCAGTTTGCTGATGACACCCAATTAATAAATGTAGGATATAAAACCTCTTTTGAAAGATCTATTCGTATATTTAATACGTACGGCACAGTTTCAGGTCTATTCATGAACAGCGAAAAAAACGGAAGTAATATGGCTTGGTTGTGAGAGAAAATCACAAATAATATACTGTCCCCACTTAAAAATGATATGGAATCCTCCTAAGTTTAAAATACTTGGCATCTGGTTCACTCAAGATCTAAGAAACTGCGAAATAATGAATTATAAAGACAGATTTTCAGAAGTGAAAATGTTATTCAAAATTTGGTCTCAAAGAACCATTACCCCGATTGGTAAAGTCGCAGTTCTAAAATCTCTGGTATTGTCTAAATTTATACATCTATGGATAGTATTGCCTGATCCTCCAGATCATTTTATACAACAACTACAGATGTTACGTTTTCAGTTTGCATGGAATGGAAAACGAGACAAAATCAGCAGAAAGACTGCCACTAAAAATATTAAGCAAGGAGGACTGAATATACCGGATTTAAGAACGTATATATATGCTCTCAAACTTCCATGGATAAAAAAATTCAAAACTTCAAACCATAAATGGAAAAAGTCTAGCAGCTGAAATGTATCCGTTCCTTAACAACATTGAATGCTACGGACCAGCGGTTGTTTCATATTTCATGAAGAATAATATGTTCTGGGCTGATACATTTAAGGCCTACATGATATTTTGTAACCATATAACACCTAAGAATTCAAGTGAACTGTTAGCTGAACCTGTCTTTTATAACGAAAAAATAAAGGTGGATAACAAAATAATCAAGAATAATAAACTAATAGAGAAAGGAATATACTGCATCAAACATTTTCTTAAAGAAAATGGCTGTTTTTTTACCTATGAAGAATTTGAAAATAACGCTGATTGCCGTATTAATTATGTCACTTATAATGGATGGATATTTTCAATCAAACAATATTTAAGAATAACCAAAATTCAAATGAACAACAACACGAATAGTATTTTGAATGCGCCAAAGACTAATAATGAGTGTACAAAAGGGAACTAGACTTTACTATGAAAAAATGAAATTGGATGATAGCAAACCAAATTGTTGTTCAAGGTGGTCAGAGGAATTAAATATCAACATTTCGTGGGAAAAGTGTTTCTAAAAATTCATAAATTAAATGATGTCAAATTAAAATGGTTGCAAATAAGAATTGTTCATCGGATTATTGCCACCAATATAATATTAAACACAATGGGTATAGCAACTACGACAAATTGTACATGGTGTAATAATGCAAGAGACTCTATTTTCTGTGGAACTGTTACTGTTACCGTAATTTCTGGAATTTAACAGAAAAACTAATCAACGCAAAATGCGAAAATACCTTCAACATCAGAATCACACGAAAGCTGGTGTTGTTCGGTGTTGACCAAAATGTAAAAATAGATAGAGTATTTGATCTTATAATAATGCTTGCAAAATCATTTATGTATGAATGCAAAATAGACAAGTGTGTTCCAAATATACATACTTTCCAAAGAATGCTAAACCAGAGATTCAAAATTGAACACTATAATGCCAAAATAAACTTTCGCTTGTCCTTTTTTAATGCTCAATGGAACAACTATAGATCAATGTTCCCTGTGTAGAAAACAGATTTTCTTCATGACATGTTTCTTAAATATTGATGTACACAATGAAATCATCATTGATTAGAATATTGTTTTATATGTTTTGTAGGCTATATGTTTTCTTTTCTTTTCTTTTTTTATATGTGAACAATTATTATGAATTGAAATTATTAAAAAATATTTTTTTAAAAGCTAGTCTGGGTTCTCCACTATGTAAAATAACTTAAGCAGGCTAAAACTTCCTGATATTGTCCACTGTACAAAGTAGTAAATTTCTGTCTCTGTCTCTTTTTTTCTGTCTCAGTCTCTGTCTCTCTCTGTCTGTCTGTCTGTCTGTCTGTCTGTCTCTCAGTTGAAGTCAGCATGCTTCAATAATAAATCAGTATGATGTGCAAAACATGAAGTGTTGATCTATCAATGGCCAGAAGGGTCAAAAGCCTTCTCGAAATGAAGACATTGATCATACATTTTGTCTGTCATAGTCCTAACTGTCATTGTTTCTTAGATATATTTTCTGCAGTGTGAAATACCACCCCCCCCCCTCTCTCTCTCTCTCTCTCTCTCTCTCTCTCTCTCTCTCTCTCTCTCTCTCTCTCTCTCTCTCTCAGCATATCACAACAATAAATTAATGTGAGGTGCAAGACGTAAAGTCCGGATATATCCAAGACTTGGAGGGACGATAGCCGTCAGGTTCTGGAGAATCTTGATTTTGATGGGAGTTGAATATTGCAGAACCTGACAAAGTTTGGCACACTTTGCATGTTCTGCTGAATCTGAATCAGACAGTAGCATCCTAATCAGATTCTGCAGAACTTGAGAGGTTTTGGCACTATGAAGCAGGTTCAGTATATATAACATTCTGTGGAACGTAAAACTCTGTTATGTTCTGCAGAACCTGGCAGGTTTGTCTGACTTAATAGGTTTTACAAAACTGGGTTTAGGATCTACAAAATCTGAAAGAAATTCAAGGGAACATGACGTTTGATACAAATAATAATAATAATAATAATAACGAAGATTTGTTAAGCGCCTTTTCTCGACTGAGCTCTAAGCGCTTTACATCGATACAAATTATGATAATGACTAGAGCAAATCAAACAATCACTAAATCAAACAAGCAAATGAATCAACAAATGAATAAAACTCAAAAAGACATGCCCGCAATGCCCCCTCCCCCCCTCCCCCGCACACACACACACCCCACCCCACCTGCACATACTGGCGTGCCGCACGCGCGCATGCGCATGCATGCACACACACACACCCACCCACACACACACACACACACACACACACACACACACACACACACACACACACACACACACCGCTCCAAAGACACATGGAAAATATAAACACTAGAGGTAAAGTGGATTGGGGGGGGGCAGCGGAAGGGGGGGGGGGGGCACTGAGGGGATTCCAGAGGAGGGTGGGAGGCGGCGTAAGATAGAACCGGGATCAGTGTTGCTTAAATAAACAGGAGAGATGCAGTGGATTGGGGGCAGCGGGAGGGGGGCGGGGCACTGAGGGGATTCTAGGGGGGGGGGGGGGGAGGGAGGCGGCGTAAGATAGGGCCGGGTCAGTATTGCTTAAACAGATAGGTCTTCAGAGAGGACTTGAAAGAGGCTGTAGAAGTAGAATGTCTATTGGTGAGGGGGAGGGTATTCCAGATGGTTGGACCCTGATAGGAGAAACAACGCTGACCAAAGGATTTTGTTCTAACAGTAGGGAGACAGAGAATGCGATCATCAGATGAGGAACGGAGATTTCGAGAAGGGACGTAGAGGCGAAGAATGTCAGACAGATAATCAGGGCCTGTGCCAGAGACAGATGAGAAACAGATTGAAGAAAGTTTATATGAGATTCTAGATTGTACAGGTAGCCAGTGCAAGGATTTCAGAAGAGGTGTGATATGTTCATGTTTGGGTGACTTGAGAATCAGCCTTGCAGCATTGTTTTGTACTTTTTGGAGCTTTTGAAGCAGATACTTTGGCACGCCTGCAAGAAGAGCATTACCATAATCAAGCCTGGATAAAACAAAGGAACAAACCAGAGTTTTGGTTGCATCTACAGACAGATAGTGGTGGATGGTGCTTATTCTCCTAAGTTCCAGGTATGCTATCCTGCAGACATTTGATATGTGAGATTTAAAAGAAAGGGTCTGATCAAAAATGACACCAAGGTTACGAACATGGGGAGAAATCTGAATGTCAGCACCATCAATACAAATCGCGTCTGGAAGTGAGGGATGTTTTTCAAATTTTGGAGGAACAGTTAACAAAACTTCTGTTTTTTCTTCATTGAACTGCAGTTTGTTGAGTGTCATCCAAGCCTTTAAATCATATATGCAGTTTTGAGTACTTTCAATCACTTGATGGATTTGAGTAATTGGGCTGGACTGATAGAGCTGTGTGTCGTCAGCAAAGCTTTCATGTGATAGAGAGTGACGGTTAACTATCCCAGAGATAGGTGTTGTGTACATGATAAACAATACAGGTCCCAGCACAGAACCCTGTGGAACTCCGTATTCCAATCGCGTAGCAGGTGAGCAGAGGCCATTTACTAAGACTTTTTGTGTACGCTCACTAAGATAAGACTTTATCCAAGCAAGGACGGTACCCTGAATGCCAAAAGAGTATTGCAGTCTAAACAGAAGAATTTCATGGTCAATCGTATCAAATGCTGCTGATAGATCAAGAAGAGAAAGAACAGAAATTCTATCATCATCAAGCGATGTGAGAAGATCATTTGCAACTTTTAAGAGGGCAGTTTCTGTGCTGTGACCTGCTCTATAGGCTGATTGATGTGGGTCGAGGAGATTATGGGTCTTAAGATGGTCAAGAAGCTGAGCCAGTACAACTCGTTCAATCAGTTTGGCCAAAAATTTCAAATTTGAGACAGGTCTATAGTTTTTCAAGATGTTGGGATCAAGGGAGGGCTTCTTTATCAAAGGGCGGATGATGGCTGATTTGTAAGTACTGGGGGAAATACCACTTGAAAGAGAGTCATTAATAAAGTGAGTTATACACGACAAAAGGACATCAAGACAATCAAACAAAAGGTGGGCTGGGACTGAATCAAGTTCACAAGATTTCTGTGGAGAAGCAAGCATGATTTTCCGTACTGCTTCAGTAGTTACACTTTGAAATGAAACAAGGGGTTCACCACAGAAAGACCTGTCACTTGAGTGAGGGGAGCCACAAGTTGTAGACACGTCAAGATTGTCACGAATAGCCCAAAGATGCGATTAGTTTATTGATTGTTTAGATAAAACTCTAATGGTTTCTAATGTGATTGTTTAATTGATGGTTTAGATATTTATTGAATTTTTATTTTGTTTGTTTGTTTGTTTCAGTGATATACCGACACAATTTTCTGATACTGATGTGATGGAAATTGGAATACAGTCATCAGGATCTGAATGGCAGCCTGGAGATAACAGCTTTTCCTAAGAGGATGAGTTCATCCCTGTTGACTACATCTCACACAGGAAAACAAGTCTCCAAGCCAGCGGGCTGTGTGTGCCATCTGCAGGTTGTGGCAGAGATGCAGCAAGAGAAACGGTGACCGTGTGTGTGTCAAATCAAAATAATGACTCGATGGATGATGTTGTAAAGGGTACTTCAGAATCTGATATTGATGCTGACAGCTTCGTATTCCCTATGCCGAGTAAACACGAGGAACGTATATTATTACGGTTGCAAAAAGAGTAACCAAAAACAAAGGGGACAAAAACCATTTTTGTAATTTTTGCAATCAGCCAAAGACCAAAATGAGTACACCTCTTCAGAGAGTGCATAAAAATGAAGTAGAGGTGGCTGCTGTTTTAGCTTTACCAAAAGGTAGTAAGGCAAGGAGGGATGGGTTTGTTAGTCTTCTTCATGAAGGTGATTATGATCATAATGGCAGTGTTCTCCAGTGTGAGTCAGGGTGTCTTATTCTAAAGTATCGTTCAGAGAAATGTAGCAAGGATGGCTTGTCCCCACTGCAAAGGCTTGTATTGTAAATCTTTGCTGTCAAAACATGTCTCCCGCTGCCCTTTGAAACCTGAAGGGAAGCTCAGGAAAGGCCAGAGCTCAAAATTGGCGCGGCTGATTTGCCTGTTTCATACTCTACTTTGCTTCTTTTTGAGAGAAAATTCTTTTGAAAATGAGAGAGGATGATGTAGGCAGATTAGTAGGATCAGATGGTGTATTCCTTCAGTACGGGGAAAGGTTGTTTGATAAGAAAGAGAGAGAGAGAGGTGCACACAGCTGGACAAATAGTTGGACGACAGAGAGAGCTTGGGAGTTTGGTAAAATGGTTACGGGAACGATCTGAATGACGGTTTCCACCATTACAGCTGCTCTAGATCCAGCAAATTTTGATGTCCTCATTTCTTATGTGAAGGAGCTGGCAGAGTTTTCTGAATCATCTCATAATTTCCAAAAAGGTTCTCTTGCTCTGAAATAGGCAACTCGCTAAGGAAATGCCGCCAGATACTTTCTGCAGAAGCAATCAAAATCAATGATGGAGATCAGAGGGACAAAGCTGAACGTTTCATGCTCTTGTATGAAAGAAACTGATACGACAAAGTGTCAGCGTGCGCTGCACAGTCTGTAGGGCGAGCCAAAATGAACAGGCCACAGTTGTTGCCCTCTGTGTCAGATGTTGAAAAAGTCACTTCACTGTTGGAGGCGTTAGTGTCCTTAGTTATGTTCACTTTCTTGTGTTCATTTGTTTTGGTTTTTTTGTTTGTTTGTTTGTTTGTTTTTGAAACCCTCAGGTGATAAATTGGACAGAATGGTCAACGCCAGGGGCATATCCTCAGACTGTGCGCGCATGCATTTATAGGTGTACTTAATTTTCTCTTCCAGTCTTTTTTTCTCAAACCAGATGTTGTGTACTTTTTGAAATGGTTATAGCCCTGATATGGCTCTTTGCAGTCGGCTGGCCTTTAAACAGTAAGAATAAGAATAAAGATATGGCCAATTCAAACTATGACATCAGCAGGTATTTAAGCATTCGAGGCTGCCATTCAGCATTATTGCAAAGGGATGACCACGACAGAAACACGAAATGGTATAAACTTTTGATATGAACCTGTCTCTCCCCTACCTCCCCCATAACGATGGAAAGCAAGGACCCCTTATGTTTATTTGTTTTTAAATTTTCACATGTGTTTTATGACAGTATTACAAATAATGATAATGTTCAGTATGTTAAGAGCACTTGCTATTGTAAAATCTTCAATTTTTTGTATATTTACAGCGTCTTCAGGAAAAGTTTTGTGTGTCATTTATTATATTAGGTTCTAGTACGAAACAATTTTTATTATGACTGTTGATTCAGAGCATGTCAAGGAGAATGACTGACACTTAATGAGAAGAACTTTCAACACCCACTTGGGCTTTATTTTTGAATCATTCCATTTTTGAATTAAAGACCACTTTGAATTCTGTGACTGGAATACAGTGTCTAATCTGTGAGAGTATGCTATGATTCCATGTCTGATTTCGACAAACATAAACGTTTCGATAAACATTTACAAGAACTGTTTTGGGGGTATTATATCAGTTGCCTGAAAAATGTTGGAGTAGACTAGACAGTTTGTGACCATGTCAACAGTGATTTTGTAAGGGAACAAAGTTCATCATTATAATGTTCTGTTCTTTTGTTCAGTCTACCTGAAGTACAGCAGGATTGTTTCATTGCTTGCTTGTCCAGTATGACATATTAATAATTCCTTTCATGAAAAAGAATTGAGAAATAAAAGATGGAAGAGTACAGTACTTTTCAGTTTTCATTTGCTTGTTATGTGTGAATTGTGTTCTTTTCTGGTGTGGATGTTCTTTCATATGGCAGATTTCAGACAAAATAGGGAGACTGCAATCCTTGTTCCAGCTGCCTTGCAGCAGGACCAGATGACATCTTTGCAAGAGCTCTTTTAAGGTAGATGTAGATACGACCGTACAGCAACTATACACTCTCTGTTTGGGAAGGCGACCTCGGTAAATGCTTCAACTACAAAAGTATCACAGTACCTGGAAATATTTTAACTGTCTTCCTGGGTGGAATGAAAGACGCAGCTGACCCCCAGCTCAGAGGCTAGGAAGCAAAATTCCAAAAGAATTGATCATATGCAACTAGATTATCACCCTCCGTATCATTGTGGATCAGTTCTTAAACTTCTCTGTCAACTGTGTCAACCACGAAACAGCATTTGACAGCATAAACAGAGAGTCCTATGGAAACTGCTCTGGCACCACAAAAACTACCCCCTACAGACGCAAACTTTTCATGAACATGTATCTGAGAAGAATGGTCCAGATTCACAGACCAGATAAGACAGCCGCATCAATCTGTGGAAGAAGAGTAATTGTCAGCAGAATACAGACATTACAACATTTATCTTCAACACAGCTCAGAAAACAAAATCAAAAAGTGTGCAGATATACAACAAAAGTACATAACTCCAACGCACAACAAAAATTCATCAATACAAAATGCACTAAATCCAACGCTTCCTTCATAAGCAAATCATCATCATCATCATCCCCCATTGGGGATGCTGGGAGCTCTGTCAATATAAATAGTATCCCCACCTTCTGGAAATTCTGTGCTAAAAAATTCCTCTTTTCTGTCACTCTCTTTGTTTCTGCCTTGTTCCTTTGATTAAATGAGATTTATGGCACTGGAAAAATCCCCAAAGATATGTCAAAATCAACTTTCAATGCACTTCCAAAGAAAACGGGGGCTATAGAATGCGAACTCCATCGCACAGTCAGCTTGATGAGTCATGTAACAAAAATCCTATTAAGAATAATCATGATGAGGACAAGGAATAGAATCAAAAAAGAAATAGAAGAACAGTGTGGATTTGTCGAAGGGAAAGGAACTACTAATGCCATATACATCCTAAGAACTATCATAGAGAGGTCAATCGAGATGAATAAGGGTTTATATTCATGCTTTGTTGATTACACCAAGGCTTTCGATCGGGTAAGACTCGATGAATTGATCAACCAGCCAGAAAGACTCAATATTGATGGAAAAGATTTATGAATAATCAGAAATATGTATTGGGAATAAACAGCTGCAGTGAGATTAAAACAAACAAACGACATAAGCTCTTTCCAAGATATCAAAAGAGGAGTCAGACAAGTTTGTGTTTTGTCATCAGATCTGTTTTCATTTAGAGCGAAAGCATCGTGAGAATCCTAGAAGAATACCCTGGAATAAAGGTCGGAGGAAAAATGATAACGTTCGATACGCAGATTACACCGTGCTAATTGCAGAAAATGAAAGGGACCAACAAAACCTTATGAATATCCTAGAAATAGAAAGCAAAGATAAGGGGTTGGAACTAAACAGCAAGAAGACTGAAGTCATGGTAATCAGTAAAAAAAAACATGAAATCCTGTCATGCAAAATAACAGCAAACGGCACAACTTTGAGGCAGGTTGGTAAGTTTAAATATCTGGGAATGATCATTTCACCAGACGGCAGATGCACATCAGAAATAGCCAGCAGAATCGGCCAAGCCAAAACAGCATTCAAGAAGATGACAAGCATTCTTACCAACAAATGCCTATCAATTAACATCAGGAAGAGAGTTCTTGAATGTTATATAGACAATGTTATACGGTTGTGAGGCATGGACAGTCAACAAGCAAAGCCAGAACAAGATTGAGGCTGCCAAGATGTGGTTTCTAAGAAGAATGTTGAGAGTTCCACGGACAGCAAAGAAAACAGACGAGACAGTCTTGATGGAGGCAGACACAAGAAGATCATTCATAAGGAAGATTAGGAAAAGACAGGCGACATTTATAGGCCATTTTATGGGGAGAGGGGAATTGGAGCACCTGGTCACAACAGGAAAGGTGGAGGGAAAGAGAGCACCAGGTAGACCCCGGGAAAAATATTGGACAGAATTGCAGAGTGGCTGAGGACAGAGAGGGTGGAAGATATGCTTGCGGCAACAAGGGATATATACATATGGAGGGCCGTGATCGCCAATGTCATGTGGCAAGGCACTTCATCATGATAATGATCCTTTGCTTTCTGTCCTTTCTTCCTATCATTTTCTGCCTTGCTGGTCCATTCACCTGTATGTGTTCGATAAAGTACTGCGTACCTTTTCTTAGGACTGATAATTGAGTACATGTATTAAGTGCATTTTTGGCTCTAGGGAAGTGAGATATGCGGAAGCAATCTAAGCAATGTACGCCCATTTTTATGTTTTGGCGTCCTTAGGTATGCTTAAATATTTGTATTCGTGTGTTTTTTAAATCCCCTGTACGATAAATTAGACGGACTGGTCAACGCCAGGGGCACGTCTTTAGATTATGTGCGTGAATGCATTGATATATGTACTTAATTTTCTTTACTTTTTTTCCTGTTGAAGTTTTGTATGTTTTGAAGCAGTAATAGGCCTGATATGACTGTACGCAGTCGGTTGAGCTTTAAACAACAATAACAAGAACAATGAGAATTATCGTCATCATCATCATCATCATCATCATCATCATCATCATCATCATGTGCCATGCCACACGGTGTTGCCTGCCGATCATGGCCCTCCATACGACCATATCTTTTGTCACTGAAAATCTATCTCTTACCGTTTCTCTCCCCATCCACTCTTCAAAACTGATGTTTTTTCCCTTGGGTCTACCTGCTGCTCTTTTCCCTTCTTGCTTTCCTGTTTTGACTAGGTGCTCTTATTTCTCTTGTTTCATGAAATGTCCAATAAATGTTGTTTTGTCTTTTCCTAATCTTCTTCATTAATGATCTTTTTGTGTTTGCATCTTTCAAAACTCTCATTTCTTTTCTTTGCTGTCCATGGAATTCTTAACATTCTTCTTAGAAACCACATTCTCGTTCTGATTTTGCTTGATTGTCCCGGCTTTGCATTCATACAACAATGTAGGTTCTACATAATACCGAAGAACTCTCTTCCTGATGTTAATTGATAGGCTTTGTCGATAAGAACTTTTTTTTCCTTGGGTGGTGTTTTAGCTTGACCATTTCTACTTGATATTTCTAATGTGCACATCACTAGCAGCATTTGTGACAGCGTGGATACTTCATAAATGATAACCTCATTTTGCTAATGGGCAGTGTGTAAGTGATCTGAAAATAGTATAAACCCACTGGTACGACGGTTGCCCCATTTCTCACCACTATCATATCATGTAAAGTTATGCATTATTTGTGAAAGTTTTGTTATGAATAATGAAAAATGCCTATAATAACCTACCCAAACTGACGCTGTCACAAAATCATCACTAATACTATTGGAACCCAAATGTGCTAAGTTTGACATGTAGCTCATTTCCCCCGTTATATACACGTGTGTGTGTGTGTGTGTGTGTGTGTGTGTGTGTGTGTGTGTGTGTGTGTGTGTGTGTGTGTGTGTGTGTGTGTGTGTGTGTGTGTTTTCCCCAAACCATGATAGTGCAATTCGAAACTTTTGCCAGGGAAAAAAAATAAAATAAAAAAATAAAAATAACATCAAATAAAATAAAACCTCTGTTGCCATGTGCTCTTTCACATGCGCTGATATAAGCAATGCTGCACATAAAACGTCGATTTTTCGTCAGAATGTCGGGTTGGAACCTGCTGGGTTAACCTTCCTCCCGCCACACACACATACACACAAAAACAAACAAACAAACAAACCATCAAAGAAACGTCAGGTTTTTACCAAAAAACAAAAAAAACATACAGGTGAATGGACCAGCAAGGCAAGAAAATGATGGGAAGAAATGACAGAAGGCAAAAGGAGCAAGGCAGAAACAAAGAGAGTGACAGAAAAGAGGAAATTTCTAGCACAGAATTTCCATATAATAAGGTGGGGAAACATTTTGTATTAAAAGAGCCTCCGGCGTCCCACCGAGCACCATATGATGGACAAAATCAAAAAACGATTGTGGCACAAGCCTGGCATCTGTGCACAAGTCCAAGGCGTTGGCAAGACCTTTGGGAAAAAACTATGGACCGCCTGAGAATCGAACCCACGACCATGAAGTGAACATCATGGTGCTCTAACCAGCTCCGCCAACACAGCAGAGAGAATGACCAGACTTAGAAAAAAAAAGTGTAAACATTCATGTCCACAGTGTTGTGGACGTTTGTGAAAGATAGACGTATGAAAGTGTTAGCTAACACACACATACATACACACAAACACACATACACGCATGCATGCACGCACGCGCACATGCACACGCACACATACACACACACACGTACACACGCACATACACACACACACGTACACACGCACATACACACACAACGCACAAACACACACACACATACGCACACACACACATACACGCACGCACCACACACACACACACACACACACACACACACACACACACACACACACACACACACACACACACACACACACATTTCTACCTTCACTGAATGAAAGACGATTTTCCATAAAATTGTTTCGTCGCCGGGTTTTGATGAAATAAAGACACAAATCCATACACACACAAACACGTTACAGCCTCAGATGTAGCTAAGCACACCAGTCGCATAATTATATACAGCTGTCAAAATCACGTGTGTCAATGGCAGATGTGATGCGTCTAGTGTGTCGGCTAGTGACTGCGTGCTTGTCACCTCTCACTTTCAGCTTGCACCGCTGGCTGGTTTTGCTGCTTGCAGCTATGCGAAAAGAAGAGCAGAATGCGTAAGTCTCTTCCTGTCAGTACATAGCCTCTCCAACAGCAAGCCCTATATTATGCCTCCTCGTGGCGACATGCGGTAACTGAGCACCTCACGGACTCAGGCTAAATCTCGAGGGACTCGGAGGAGGTCTGGCCCCCAGACGTGCGCCACGCAGGCCCACCGGCGTGTGGATATGCCCTGGTGCCCACGAACCAGATCCCCAGCTATGGGTAAAAAGTCCACTGCCTTGTGGACATCTTGGGAAAGAATAAGGCTAAGGGAGGTTACCCTGAAAGAAAAAAATCACCCTACTGCCTTGTAGGTTGTCGTGGAACGACAAAGGCTAGCGGAGAGACCGCAAAAAAAACAACAACAACAACAAAACAACAACAACAAAAACGATGGAAGGCAACGGGAAACCACCATCGTATTCTCCCTAGAAAAATTATGGACAGTGAAAATAAAAATGAAGATAACGACGTAAATAAGTGCTCCGATGGAGCATCTTCGTCCGGTAGGGACCATCATGCGGCGCAGGTGACACCAGACCGTCAGCAAGCTACTGCGACCTAACTCAAACTCAGAAATACTAAGATAGCAACATGGAACATCAGAACTTTGTACCAAACAGGCAAATCAGACAATGTCAAAATGGAGATGGAAAGGCTTAACATTAGTATTTTAGGACTAGGGGAAGTGAGATGGAAGGGGGCAGGCATGATAACATCCGAAGAGTATACAGTGATATACTCTGGTGGAAACTCACATGAAAGAGGAGTAGGCATTGTAATGGACAGGGACAAATCAAAAGCAGTTAAGGGATACTGGGCTGTGTCCGACAGAGTCTTGCTGGTCAAATTGGGATATCAACATCATTCAGGTGTATGCACCAACATCCACAAGTACTCAGGAAGACATCGACAACTTCTACGAAGTAGTAGAGATGGCCAAGGCCCAATGTAAATCACAAGAAGTTACCATGATAATGGGAGATTTTAATTCTAAAGTGGGAAAGGATAGGGTGGAGGATATAGTTGGACCTCATGGCCTTGGTACACAAAATGAAAGGGGAGGGAAACTTGTAGAATGGGCACAGATGAATGAGTTCATAGTAGGAAACACCTGGTTTGAGCAGCCTAATAGATGAAAATGGACTTGGATGAGTCCAGGAGATAATACCAAAAATCAGATTGACCGCATCCTGATTAATGAAAGATTTAGACATTCTTTACCGTCAGCGAAAACACTACCAGGCGCAGACTGCAACAGTGACCACAATCCTGTAGTGGGAAGATTTAGGCTGAAATTACAGAAAAGGAAACAGACCAAAAGCAACATCAAACTAAATCTTGGACTCTTAAAGACAGATGAAATGATACGTCAAAAAATTAATGTACATGTTCAAAACAAATTCAATGCTCTGGAAGAAGTTGGTGACAGTGAAGAACAATGGACAAAGTTGAGAAATTCGATAAATGAAGCTTGTAAAGAAGTCCCTGTAGTAGATAGAAAAGCAAAAAAGAACTGATGACAAAAGAAATTTTAGGCTTGATGGAGGAACGGAGGAAGGCAAAGAGAAACGAGGATATGCACAGGAAGATAAACAAAGAAATCAGGAATAGGTGCAATGAAGCTAAGGAAGCTTGGCTGAAAACAAAATGCAAAGAAACAGAAGACCGACACAAAACGGATCCTCAGGGTATGTACAGACGAATCGAAGAAATTGTTCACAGGAAAAATACATGCACATCAACTGGTTGCTTAAAATCGAAAGATGGTACGCTTCTCATGGAAAAAGACAAAATATTAGACAGATGGGGAGAGTACATTAAAGACCTTTTTGAAGATGACAGAAATGTAGAACACATTATAAGAAAGAACTTTGAAGGACCACCCATAATGAAAGATGAAGTTAGAGTAGCACTGAAAAAGATGAAACCAGGAAAAGCCCCAGGACCAGACAACATTACTACAGAGATGATTGAACTTTTGAAGTCCTGGAGGAATTCGATATAGAAAAAGTAACAATCCTCTTAAATGAAATTTACGACACTGGAAAAATCCCCAAAGATATGTTAAAATCAATTTTCATTGCACTTCCAAAGAAGACAGGGGCTATAGAATGCGAACTCCATCGCGCAATTAGTTTGATGAGTCATGTAACCAAGATCCTATTAAGAATAATCATGATGAGGACAAGGAATAGAATCAAAAGAGAAATAGCAGATGAACAGTGTGGATTTGTGGTAGGGAAAGGAACTATTAATGCCATATACATCCTAAAAACTATCATAGAGGTCAATCGAGATGAACAAGGATTTATATTTATGCTTTGTTGATTACACCAAGGCTTTCGATCGGGTAAGACTTGAAGAGTTGATCAGCCAACTAGAAAGACTCAATATTGATGGAAAAGATCTACGAATAATCAGAAATATGTATTGGGAACAAACAGCTGCAATGAGAATAAAAACACGATATAAGCTCTTTCCAGAACATTAAAAGAGGAGTCAGACAGGGTTGTGTTTTGTCACCAGATCTGTTTTCACTTTACAGCGAAAAATCATGAGAAACCGAGAGGAAGATCCTGGATTAATCAAAGGTTGGGGGGGGGGGGGGGGAATGATAAACAACGTTCGATACGCAGATGACACCGTGCTAATTGCAGAAAGTGAAAGGGACCTACAAAACCCTGTGAATATACTTGAAATAGAAAGCAAAAGAAAGGGCTTGGAACTAAACAGCAGGAAGACTGAAGTCATGGTGATCAGTAAAAAACATGAAATCCCCTCATGCAAAATAACAGCAAACGGCACAACCTTAAGACAGGCTTAAATACCTGCGAACGATCATTTCACCAGACGGCAGATGCACATCAGAAATAGCCAGCAGAATCGGCCAAGCCAAAACAACATTCAAGAAGATGAAAAGCATTCTTACCAACATAGAACCAATACTGTTGTACGGTTGCGAGGCGTGGACAGTCAACAAGCAAAGCCAGAACAAGACTGAGGCAGCCGAGATGTAGCTTCTAAGCAGGATGTTAAGAGTTCCATGGACAGCAAAGAAAACAAATGAGACAGTCTTGATTGAGGCAGACACAAGTACATCATTCATAAGGAAGATTAGGAAAAGACAGGCAACATTTATAGGCCATTTTGTGAGGAAAGGGGAATTGGAACACCTGGTCACAACGGGAAAGCTGGAGGGAAAGAGAGCACCGGGTAGACCCAGGGAGAAGATGCTAGATGGACTTGCAAAGTGGCTGGGGACAGTGAGGGTGAAAGAGATGCTTGAGGCATACAACAAGAGATAGAGACAGATGGAAGTTCATAATCGCCAACGCCATGCGGCAAGGCACTTGATGATGATAATGATGATGATGTTAACATCATATATTGCTAAATTCCATACAAATACTGTGACACAGCTTAGACACAAGCGCATCAATGAAAACCTGACGTCTCCGAGAAACTCGATCTGTTATCGGCGTTCAGTGGTGTTGATTACAGCTGTGTGTGTGTGTGTGTGTGTGTGTGTGTGTGTGTGTGTGTGTGTGTGTGTGTGTGTGTGGTGTGTGTATGTGTGTGTGTGTGTGTGTGTGTGTGTGTGTTTGTGTGTGTGTGTGTGTGTGTGTGTGTATGTGTGTGTGTGTGTGTGTGTGTGTGTGTGTGTGTGTGTGTGTGTGTGTGTGTGTGTGTGTGTGTTTCCCCCAACCTATGATAGCACAATTCGAAACGACTTTTGCCAGGAACAAAAATAAATTGATAAATAACCAAATAAATAAATAGATAATAAATAAATAAATAAATAAATATAAATAATAAAACTAAATAAAATAAAACCTCTGTTGCCATGGGCTCTTTCAATGCGCTGATAAGCAGTGATGCACATAAAACGTCGATTTTTCGTTGAAATGTCGGGTTCGAACCTGCTGGGTTAGCCTTCCTCCCGCCTTTTTAAAAAAAAAAAATTCATTTTTTTGATAGCTCATTTGCATGCATGTACATAGAGCGCCGTTATTTCTCTCTCTCTCTCTCTCTCCTTCTCTCTCTCTCTCTCTTTTCTTTTTCATTTTCTTTTAAGTGTTCTACATGCCCTTCTTCATTTTTCTTTCTATTTTTTTTTTCCAGACATACACTGGTGAAATACTACTTATGATCTAACGTCTGTGTGTTTAACTATAAATGAACAGCTTGACATTTTTACTTAGTCTTTTACACTATTCATAATCTCTCTTTTCTGTCACTCTCTTTGTTTCTGCCTTGTTCCTTTGCTTTCTGTCATCTCTATCCATCATTTTCTGCCTGAATGGTTCATTCGCCTGTATGTGTTCAATAAAGTCTTATGTAATTTTTCTTAGAATTGATAGTTGGGTACATGTATTCAGTGCATTTTTGGTTCTAGGGAGGTAAGATATGTGGAAGCAATTTTAAGTCATTTATGCCTGTTTTTCGATATGTTTTGGTGCACTTTGGTATGCTCGTATTTCTATTCAGGTGTGCGTTTTTTAAAATCTTCTGTGCGATAAATTGGACGGAATGGTCAACGCCAGGGGCATGTTCTTAGATTATGTGCACGAATGCATTGATATGTGTACTTAATTTTTCTTTTCTTTTTTTTTCCTGTTGATGTTTTGTTTTTAAGTGGTTATACATGTATAGCCATGATATGGCTCTACGCAGTCGCTGTGCTTTAAACAACAATAACAATAACAATTCATAATCTACGATCTGCATGTTTATCAAATGATGGATAGTTTATCATTTTCGTTAGCCTTTACAAAATTGTTCGGTTATCTGGGTGTGTCTGTGACCTCATGTGTATGCATAGGAGTTTGTATCTGCATGTTCTATAGTAACACTGACATACGCAACACTATTCGAAGAAAAGACTTTCAGTACTTTAGTTACGAAACCAGTCCCTTCAAAAATCATTGCGGGATTTTTCGGCTCTAACCGGCTCCTTCCCAGAGTTGGGCGTGCTATGGGATCACTGGGAAGACTGGTACCACACAGTGGAGTCTCATCCACTTCACAGATGTGTCACTGAAGGTGTTGCTCAAATCTGACCGCACCGCAGATGTCTGTATCTCTCGGGCCTGGTTGACGCCAGGATATATTATGATAGTAAGCATAGAGTACAGCCCTGTCACGCAGTCTCAATCCTAGACGGAACTCCATAGCATCATGATTGTCATCCTCATCGACATCACCATCATTGCGTTGTTAAAGGAAAAAAAACTCGTGCCAGCTTCTGTGGCCATTAAGGTGGCATAGCAAACGGGACGAAAACAAAATAAAAGAAGATGAACACTAAGGTTCCCTGAGTACAATGATCCTCAAGAATATAATAATAATAATAAGATTTTTTTTTTTTTTTGGCTACGAAGATCACAAATTTCAGCATAAACAATATCTCAGATATCGAGTTCCTCTATGTATGTGCATGCACGCGTGCAGGTGTGAATATGTATAAATGATTACGTTTGTTTCCCTCCCGTGTGATGGATAAAGAGTCCGGATCTCCTCCATCCCCCCCCCCCCAGGTCAATACAACATGTGTGCATAACTATTAGTGCATAATTAATAGTGCCTAAACCCTCTTCGTGAGTATATACGCACACAGAGCATCAATTGTTACTGTTAGTGTTGTTAAAGCCCAGCCAGTCGACAGCGTAGAGCCATATCAGGGCTATAACCGCTTTAAAAATACAAAACGTCAACAGGAAAAAAAAAGGGAAAAAAATTAAGTACACATATCAATGCATTCCCGCACATAATCTAAGGACATGCCCCCGGCGTTGACCACGTCGTCCAATTTATCGCACAAGGGATTCAAAAAACACACCTAAATACAAATTTAAGCATACCTAAGGACACCAAAACATAAAAACGGGCATAAATTACCTAAAATTGCTTCTGCATATCTCATTTCCCTAGAGCCAAAACTGCACTTATTACATGTAACCAATTACCAATCTTAAGAGAACGTAGGTAAGGGTTTATCGAACACAGGTGAATGGACCAACAAGGCAGAAAATGATAGGAAGAAATGACAGAAAGCAAAGGAACAAAGAGAATGACAGAAAAGAGGAAATTTCTAGCTCAGAATTTCCAGAAAGTGGATACTATTCATAATGAAAGAGCCCCCGGCATTCCAACCGGGGGAGAACATCAGTGACGCACAGTAAAAAATTTTTTAACTCTCTCATTCCTGGAAACCGGTTTTCCGGTTTGCGTAGTCGGTACCCTTCATTCCTGCAGCACGGAAAACCGGTCCGAGGAAACTAGCTCCTTTCCTTCCTGCAGCCCGGAAAACCGGGATGCGTCGTGACCACTTTGAAGTTCACGCGAGTCGCGTCATCAATGTACGTCATCTGTCCTTGACAGGATCACTCGCTGGGCACTCTTCATGAATTAAATGAGTGCCAGACTCCCGCTAACCGTGGGAAAGGGGTCAGTTTCTCTCTTTGGTCAGCGTGCTGCTGTCTACGTGGCACTAGTCACTGTAAATGTGTACTGCGAAAATGGAAGCTGGCCAGAATTCCGACTCTGATCAATTTTCTGATGACGATTTCTTCACTGCCCTTACGGACGAAGATTTTGATTTACTACAATTGACCGAAGAGGAGAGAGCCTAGTTAGCAGCAATAGTAAATCGGGAAGAAAATGATGAGAGTGGAGATGAATTAGATGATGAAAACCTGCCACTGTTTTGCACTCAGCCAAGCTTCAAGTGGACAAGCGGAAATAATGTGCTCCCTGACAGTAAGACAAGAACCATGTACGAGAGCAGACCTGGGCCTGTGCGTGCACTTGATGCATCTATGACGGCGCTAGAGTATTTTCAGTTATATTATTTGGACACGATCCGGCTAAAACTTGTTCAGTTTACTAACGACAATGCCACCAAAAAACGAAGAGAACAACCGGACAAAAACAAAGGTGAGTGGAATAAGTTGACGCTGGATAAGATCAAAGCCTACTACGGCCTTCTGATCATGAAAGACGTTGTTCGCCTCGACAGAGATGCACACTACTGGTCAGCTACAGCGACAACCTATTCAAAAAATGCAAGACAACAATTCCTTGTGAGAAGTGTGGGGTGTATCTGTGCAGCAACCAGCGCAACTGTTTCAAGGTGTACCGTACACGTGTCACCTATGTGTGACAAATGTTACAGTGACAGGACACTGATTCCATATGTCATGTACATATCTAGGACAAACAGAGTAGGTGTCGTGTGAGAGTGTGTGTATGCAGCCGTGCAAAACATGGTGTGTTTACTGTGTGACTGTTTGTCTGCACAGAACAGAACCAACTACCCCCGCACTAGAGCACAATAACCGGCTCGCGATCAACCCTTTTATGCGTTCGCTCCACAACCGTCACGTTCTTTTCTAGCATACACTGATCCATGATTAACTCTTTGACTACCGCACCCTATCCACCAACTGCAAAAACATAACCCTCTGACTCCCTCACCCTATCCACCAGCTGCAGGAAGCTGGTGGATAGGGTGAGGAAGTCAAAGGGTTACGTTTTTGCTTTGTTAGCATGATTGGCAATGGAAGATGCTGGTGGACAAGGCGCAGGAGTCAAAGGGTTAATGAGTATTGATTTTCCTCTCATCATATGGCAAAGGTTCTGTGCAGCAGATGGCTGGCTGGCTCGGAACCCAACCCAACACAGAGGTAAGGCGATACTCTGTATACTCTTACGCGGTGGATCACTCGGCTCGTGCGTCGATGAACAACGCAGCCAGCTGCGTGAGTTTCAATTTCAGTTTCTCATGATGACGTCTCCGCGCTCGGAACGAATTCCATATGCACTAATGTCACAGGTGCCACGTGTATGGTGACCAAAAGATCACACCCAGAATTAAGGTTGAAGAGCTCCGTCTTCGTCCCTAGGGACATTTCTTGTCCACATCTTTAAAGAGAAGGATCTATCCATGAAAGTAATAAGTGGCTGGGCAAGCCATTGTCCAGAACATCAAACCCAACACTGTGTTAGTGTCATCGCAACTTGGTCTGCCTATCGAAATGCACAAGGTCTTCAGATAAAGGACTTTTGAAAATACTTAGAAACATCTTGGATTTTCATTTCCTACACAGGGTTCAGAAAATATGAAATAAATGCAGCACAACAGCAAGACTTGAATCCGCCTCTGATATCAAAAGATAACAGCATCCAGTTTGTAGCAACAACAGAATTACCCTAGTGTTGTACTACATCCTTTCAAGGAAAACGAACCACTCAGTCAGTATGCTTTTTCTTTTCTATCTACCACCATATCTTTTTAGGACGTGCCTCAAACGGCGTGGTGGTAGAACTTTATTTCCCTTTAACAAGTGACAACTTCATAATCTAAAACTAATTGTCCCCCAGCACTAACTGCCAAAGGACATTCCTTCAGCACTAACTGCCAAAGGAAAGACCGCGTTGTGTTCTTAGGGTGCCTCCTTAGGGTGTCTCTCTCATGGGTCGGAGGCCCTTTCTTTTATACACTTCCCTCGCATCAAATAATGCAAAATAATGCAAATTTTATGCTGGCCATAAAAACTGGAACTGACCAAGCGTGAATCCTTTAAAGGGATGTCCACCTTTTTACAATATCTAGGATAAACTAACCATTCAGTTCTCTTACTAGCTGGGCAGCCGATTATGGTCGTGTGACTGCCCCTTTTAGTGTACTGAATATGTAATGAACAGTGACAGACCGTGTATGTCCATCACCAGTAACTTCTAAAGAGTTACTCGCCCTGGGCAGTCACGGTTTGACCTCTCCGGCCATTTAGAGTGACTTTTCCTGATACTATCACTCACTAGTGTACCTGGCTCTATTTCCATAGGGCAACGCCTATTGAAGTGTAACACTCGCCCCTTTCTAACAAACAAAAATATAATTACACATTATATTTTTGTATGTATGTAAATCGTATGGGAGATGGAATGTCGCAGTGAGTGAGGAAAATAATCAATTAACACAAGTATTATTAATTTCATTGCTCTGGGTCTATCCCTTTACCAGAGACAGCGCGACATAACGTCATCCCAACGGTGCCTTAAGGCAAATTCAGTCAATCAGTAACATACATGATCATTACTTGTTAAAATGTATAATTTGTAGACAACAAACATATTCCCAACACCACTTGATGTAATACATAAGTCCCAAGTCAATCAATCAGTAATATACATGATTACTTGCAAAATTTGTAGACAGCAAACATAACACCACTTGATGTAATACATAAGCTCCAAGTCAATCGATCAGTAATATACATGATGATTACTTGCAAAATTTGTAGACAACAAACATAACACCACTTGATGTGCTACATAAGTCCCAAGTACACTTCTCCATCACCAAACGTGATGCGACGTCTCAACGGCTTCACTGCCCCAGGGACGGGTAAAACTTCACCCGTGACTCGTCAATGAACGTAACACCCTCCAGCGCAGGAGTAGTCCCCTGTCGGCGTCAGTCGAACCGTCAACCGCCGGAAGAACCGTGGGATGGAGGGTCTCCTGCTTGCTTCTCCAGAACCCTGCGATTGGACTAGTCAGAAGGTCAAGGTCAAGGTTCAGCCGCCTCACAGGCACGGCTACCTCGCTGCGATTATTTGTGTGTGTGCACGGAGTTATATCGATTGTTGATGGCTAAAAGCAAGTGATTGTGTTTGTGAATGCTCCTGTTTCAGTATGTGGTGGCTTATAAATGCTTCGCTGCAAGCCAAGGTACTGTTTTCTTTGTGTATTTTATCTCTCCTTCTCCACTTGAATTTTCAACTCAGCCCGCCATGTTTCTCACTGCGTGCGTCTGCCTCATCACGCCCCGCTTCACAACCAGCTGTTGTGTCTACATATTCTTCCACTCGTGTGCAGTACAATCGGGACTGCTTGCTGTCATGTTGCCCCCCTGACTCGATCCTTGACCCTGACCTGGTTGAACACTTGAGATCGCTGAAAATCGGCCGAAATCTCCCCCGTCGTCGATCATGTCGTGGTGGAATGCGCAAGAGACGTACGATTCCAGTGGTCACTGATGTACATCAGCGTCATGGCAGCAGTGGTCTGCCTTCTGTTCCTGTCTATGATACCCATCCGTCCCCCAGACCGCTGTGCTCCAACCCTGATAACCTCATTCCTCTCACAGCCGGCAAAAAGAAACTACGCACTGACTCATTGACTCTTGCACTGTTCAATGCTCAGGCCCTCGGTACCAGACACGAGAAGAGATCCGCGATCAACTACTTCATCCATGACCACGTCGTCGATATTTTCGCCGTCAATGAAACCTGGTTTCAGCCTGTCGGGGATGAACCCAAGGAGAGGGATCTTGCTCCTCCCGGTCACCGTACACTCTCGTTCGCTCGCAAAACTGGTCTCGGCGGCGGCATCGCTTTTGTTGTTGCCGAGTCCCTCCTGCCCCGAATTACTACCAAGACTGACTTTAAATTCAAACACTCTACTTTTGAAATTGTCCAGCTCTCCCTCACTCTACCCCACCAGACTTTCCATCTGCTGTTCCTCTACCGTCCACCACCCAGCCCAAAGAACCAGCTTAAAAACCATGTGTTTGTAGAAGAGTTTCCAGACCTCCTTGCCTACTGTAACACCTTGAAAGGCTGTTTCATCATTGCAGGAGACTTTAATTTTCATTATAATGAACCTAACCAGACCCACACTGCTAAACTGATAAGCTCTTTGAACTCCTTTGGCTTGACCCAATCTATCGACACTCCAACCCACGAAAAAGGCAACATCCTCGATTGGGTTGTTCATAGAACTGACCAGTCCTTCATCAAATCCATTGAAATTGATTATACTCTTCCTTCGGATCATGTCTGTATCCTCGGCCAACTTTCAATGACCAAGCCTCCACCCCAAACTACCTATGTCATGGTCAGAAAACTAGTTGATATCAACACCGTCGTCTTCAACGAAGATCTCCTGGCCGCTCTTCAGTCCTGTCCTCCAGCCTCTGCTGACGACCTCAATCGGACTATTGGTGATCTGCTGGACATGCACGCCCCCGCCACCAGACGTAGGGTATCCCAGAGACCACCATCGCCCTGGTTTTCTGCCGTTGGCCCTGATCTTCTTAAGGCCAAGCGTGAACGCCGTCGTGCTGAAAGACGGTGGCTGAAGAACAGCATTACTATCAATAAACAGATTTTTCAGGCTGCCAACAAAACTGTCAATGCTATAGTTGACTCTGCTAAGTCTGCCTTTTACAATGCGAAAATTATTGCATGCTCTACATCAAAACAGCTATATTCCGTTACTAATACCCTCCTTGGCAAATCAGATAAATCTCCTCTCCCATCATGCTTTCCCCCTGCCCGTCTAGCACAACATTTTTCAGATTTTTTCATTGATAAAATTAGGTCCATCCGTTCCAGTCTTGACTCCCAGCCCATCTCTCAACCTCCTATTCCCGACCCTCTGTTTCAAGGCACACCACTTATTTCTTTTCAGCCTGCTTCTGAAACTACTATCCGCAATGTAATCCGCCATTCTGACATCAAGACCTGTGAGCTTGATCCTCTTCCAGCATCTATCTTAACACACTGCCTAGATACTTTGCTCCCTCACTTCACAACTGTCATCAACAATTCCCTGTCATCTGGTATCTTTCCCTTTTCCTTCAAATCTGCCCTGGTCAGACCTCTTTTAAAGAAACCTAGTCTTGACCCCAATAACCTCAAAAACTATCGACCTGTTTCCAACCTACCTTTCTTATCCAAAGTCCTTGAAAAAATTGTTCTCGCACAGATCTCTGATCATATCACCGCCAACAACCTCTCTTACCCTTATCAGTCGGCTTATCGCACTGGACACAGCCCTGAAACTGCTCTTGTAAAAATTGCAAATGATATTCTGACTGCTCTTGATCAAAATCAAATCTCTCTTCTATCTCTCCTTGATCTCTCGGCTGCATTCGACACCATCGACCATTCTATCATGCTCACACGTCTCCATAAAGTGTTCGGTATCTCTGACATCGCTCTGTCTTGGTTCCAGTCCTACCTTTCCAATCGCACTCAAACAGTCTCTGTCTGTTGTTCATCCTCTGCACCCGCTACCGTCCAGTTTGGTGTGCCCCAAGGCTCTGTTTTAGGTCCCATCCTATTTGTGCTGTACACACAACCCCTCTCTGAAATTATGCGACTTCACTCTATGTCCCATCATAGCTTTTCTGATGACAACCAACTCTATACTTCTGGTTCCCTCCCACAACTGCCCTCTATAATCAGACAAACCCAAGGCTGCATTTCTGATGTTCACTCCTGGATGACTGTAAACAAACTTCAACTCAACCCCATTAAAACTGAACTTAGCCTTATCTCTACCACCACATTGGCTAAGTGTTCTTCCCTTCCTCTGTCTGTCTCTCTGCTTGGATCTGACATTCCACTATCTTCCACTGTCCGCAATCTTGGAGTCACTCTTGATAACACCCTGTCCTTTGAAAAACACGTCCAGAATGTTTGCAGATTATGCTATCTTGAGATACGCAGAATTTCTTCTATTCGCAATATCCTCTCTGTCGAAGCCACCAAAACTCTCCTCTGTGCCTTTGTTCTCTCTCGTCTCGACTACTGCAACTCCCTCCTCTCGGGCTGTCCTTTCTCTCTCATTCAAAAGCTTCAAAAAGTTCAAAACAATGCTGCTAGGCTCATCTTCAGAAAATCTCGTTCCTCTCATGTCACTCCTCTTCTCAAATCCCTTCACTGGTTACCTGTTGAAAAGAGAATTCGCTACAAGATTGCTTTGTTATGTTTTAAGTCTCTCAACGGTCTTGCACCCCCTTACATCTCTGACCTCCTCCATCTGTACACCCCCTCTCGTCAACTTCGTTCCTCGGCTGATACTCGTACCTTCCGCATACCATTCTGTCGCACTAAAACTTATGGTCAACGCTCCTTTTCCTATCAGGCCCCTGTAATCTGGAATCAGCTCCCTGTCTCTGTTCGCCACTCTGCAACTCTCACTTCTTTCAAGTCCTCTCTGAAAACCCATCTCTTCCAGTCCCTCTCATGATACTTATAAAGACTCTACCACCTAACTTCCCCAAATCCCCCCTTGTTGTCTTTTGAGCCTTGAATGTCGGCTGGTGTGTGTGTGCGTGTGTGTGTGTGTGTGTGTGTGTGTGTGTGTGTGTGTGTGTGTGTGTGTGTGTGTGTGTGTGTGTGTGTGTGTGTTTGGTTGTGTCTGCGTGATACCTGTAAGCGCTTAGGGCTCTTGTTTTCATCAGATTAGGCGCTATATAAATGCTCTTTATTATTATTATTAAGGGCTTTACTTCCAAACATTCTAACACGTATATACAACACGACTCCAGCGATAGCTATCGCCACTACTATTGCAATTAAAATATATACCCAGATGGGCCAACCAGTCCTTTCTTTTGGTATGGCCTTTAGCTGTCGAAGTTGTGAAATCAGTGGACCCATTCTAATTTCCTTCAGATCCTTAAGCTGTTTTGGCAGTTTGACGGGACCCAACTCGGTTAAAATTTGATTAACTGGTTTCCACAGTGAAACATTTGACAAAGCATACTTTGTCAGCCAGGCTAGGAGGAACTCGTTAACAGCAGACATTTTCTTGTTGATAGTAGGGTGTTAACGTTATAGAATCACTGGCCCCTGTACACGTCATACCAAGTGTTATTACACTTAGCGGTGGTTTGACTTCCATAGGTCTGACTGCTTGGTCATGACACAAAACATTAAGCGTAATGGGTTTAAGGGTGCTAATAACCCACATTCCATTGGAAAGATATTCAGCTCGGGGTAATGCAGTGTTTAACTGTACCTTAGTCTGACATTGCTGTTTAACGGCTACCGAATCATTCTTGAACAAAACAAGGATGCAGAATTTATTTGAATACATAGGATATAATGGACTACGAACTGCACAAAATCTTATTAGAGGTTTTGAGCACGCTTGCATTTCATCTTCTTCGAGCAAAACACATTTCGTTCTCTGCTTGTTGACTGCAATAGTCTTGGATTCAATTTCATAAGTGGCAGTCATGGAAAAACCCCACTCAGACGTACCAATGGATGGTAAAGGTAAGTTATGAACTCGAAACACTTCGAATTCTTCCCTAGAGTCTAATAGAGGAATAGGAACTACAAACAGAATCTGGTTTGCTTCCAGAAAAGTTGTACACGTTAAGTACTGGTAGAAGCTCCATAGGTTTGCATCTGGATCGCCTGTTAGCTTCAAAGGAGATTGAATATGGTTTTGAATCTCAAGTAGTAGTTTCCTGAGATTCCGAGGTGTAATTGTACTGGGAGCCAAGCGCCCCAAGGACAGCATGTTCAGTTGTAGCTGGAGACGCTCCATGTATACAATCACCCGACTAATCATTGACCTAATTTCGGCCACCACAATGTCTACTTGAGTATATACTGAAACAAAATTACTTAGTTCTCGAATTTCTCTCACTAATTCGTCGCTCACAGAACGCAAGTTTCGTCTACCTGTTGTAATCCCTCCACCAGTTCATTTATTGTTTGCCGGTTTTCAGCAATCCTAAAATGTCAAGAGTGTCAGTTAAGCTAAAGACAAGTAAAGATTAGCTGTCAAGTTGCAAAACAGGCAGGTTTTAGCTCATGTGCATGGACATAATTGCAGTTATTCATCGCTCGATCAAGGCTGAAGTGATAGGAAACCTTCTTCTCTACCTGCAATGCATCAAGGATATGATGTGACATCTTGCTAAATCAGGCCACAACTACTTAACATCTGCCAGACTATACCTGCAACAGATGCTGATGCTGAAGAAAACCATCCCACCTGTATCAACAATTCTGATGAAACCCATCCTATCTATATCAAAATTTCACAAAACAATGGTCATAAAATTCTTCGAAGGTCATTATAGTATCAGATGGAATAAGCGTTACAGGGTTGGCCTATCAACATTTCTTGTAACAAAGCAAGTACTCATGGAAGGTCAACAAGCAAAGCCAGAACAAGATTGAGGCAGCCGAGATGTGGTTTCTAAGAAGAATGTTGAGAGTTCCATGGACAACAAAGAAAACAAACGAGACAGTCTTGAAGGAGGCAGACAAAGAAGATCATTCATAAGGAAGATTAGGAAAAGACAGTTAACATTTATGGGCCATTTTATGAGGAAAGGGGAATTAGAGCACCTGGTCACAACAGGAAAGCTGGAGGGAAGGAGAGCACCAGGTAGACCCAGGGAGAAATATTGGACGGACTTGCAGGGCAGCTGAGGACAGAGAGGGTGGAAGATGTGCTTGTGGCAACAAGGGACAGATACATATGGAGGGCCATGATCGCCAACGCCATGCGGCAGGACACTTGATGATGATGATGATGACTCAGAAAGTGTGAGATCCCGAAAGTCATGGACTCAATACTTGAATAGACTGCAATATTTCTCCACCTCCATTCTTGAGTGATCAGTCTGGGAGCTAGTTTTTTTCAGAGGGGACAACAAAGCGAGGTGTTTGTGCCCAGCATGCGTCTACCACAACCTTAAAAAGAACGCACAACAGTAAAGACGTTGTGCCTAACAAAATTCTGTAGAAAACGAAATCCACTTTGATAGATGAACAAAAAGATAAGTACATAATGTGCTCGAAATTAATGGTTAAACTTGATCGTGGTTTTCAAGGAAGTAAAGAAGACTGCCGTTCTCTTCCCAGTGAAAATACAATGTGTAACCTACACAGCACAACAACGTGAGATTCTGACTGCGCACAGTTTGCCCTAGGCCACAGAAACACATACACATACGCATCTGATACCACGTTGCTCAAACACAGAAAAAGGTAGCATGTCACGCTAGCTGGCTTAGCCATGTCTCCTGCCGCTCCACCTGATCCTGTTGATCTGCAGGACTCTGCGCTACTCCATCCTGAAGAGATCTTGATGGGACGATCGACATTCTCCGATATAAATGACCGTGCAGACATTTTCGTGATAATGCATGATACTATGGTTTGTTGTTAGAAGGCGCCTGCAGGCCTGCTACCTCTGACTACAGCCCTCTAGGTTTTCGTGCTGGGGTTGCCCCTCCCGTACTGGTGGTAGTAGGCTTCCGTCAGTCGGCGTCGACTGTGGATTATGCGCCCTGGGGTCGTGTTGAGTCGAGTTGACGCCTCTATAGCAGCCTCGGTTGTGGTTGGTAAGGCCGATGCAAGAAAGGCTGTCCCTGCAACACTGGATGCATGTATGGATGCTGGCCATGGGGCTGCTTTCACAGGCGTTCACTTTCTGCCTCGCTGTTGTACTTTTTTTTTTCTTTTTTTTTTCTCCCCTCAGCTAAGGTTTGGATCCTCTTTGTCACATAATACATGTAAGATTTATTTCCCTTGTTAATTAATTTTTTCATCTGAATTGTGATTGGTTGCAAATGACTGGAAATAAGATGGCAACTTGAGCGAGTTAAATAAAATACCTTCGGACTCTCGTGAATTCTTTCTCGTAATTTACGAAAGATCAGGAAAGAAACATGACACTCTTTCCCCCTGACCTGAGTTGTTTCTGGAGCACACTGTGCCATTTCTTGCCATGGGCGGCTGTGTCCTCCCAGCTCTCCGTGTTGACGTCCAGAGCTTTCATATCGCGATTGCAGACGCTATCTCACCCTTATAGCTCATGTCCGAAAGACTTATCATCATGTGAACGCAGGAGGTTACGGTTTTTGGCAGACCTCATCCGCCCGATGGCGCTGTCATAGGCCATTTATGGTATTTTCTAGGTCTGGCCTCGCCAAGTGCCACCACAGACATCCTATATATAAGAAGACTGGTCTGCTCGTTATCAGCAGCTGGGCTTAATACATTTGAGTAATGACCAGCGTGTTTATTTGACTGACAAACGTGTTTTACTTATCGCTGTACAGCTCGACGGGAGTGCAAGGTTAATAGGTGAGTACATTAATTATTTGATGATCGTTTTGAGAAATTCTGTAATATTTGTTCACTTATGAATTAGATAGATACTTCCATTTAGAGTCGGTAGAAGGGGATGTAAGAAAGTGGAGGAAGGATAATTGCCATTTCATGTCCATGGTGTCAAATGCCGATTTTTAAGTCACTGAATTATTCTCACAGAACACAAACATAAATCTTCATTATGACTGAGACTAGTAACTCTGGTGATTAACTGAGGTCTTAAATTTTACATAATTAACAACTACTGCAATTCTCTGTGTGTGTATGCGCATGCGTGTGTGTGTGGTGCGTGCGTGCATGCATGCGTGCATAAGTGAGTGTGAGCCATAGAAACATCCAGCCTCAGTAATCGTATGTAACAAATTCTGTGTTTTCTTTTTCAAACAAAATTTGAGTTATGGAAACGTCTTAAACCTGTTAAGTGGCATGGGGCTGCTCTAACAGAAAAAGAAAAGGGAAATCGTTTCATAGGTAATGAATAATATGTGTGTGTGTGTGTGTGTGTGTGTGTGTGTGTGTGTGTGTGTGTGTGTGTGTGTGTGTTGTGTGTGTGTGTGTGTGTGTGTGTGTGTGTGTGTGTGTGTGTGTGTGTGTGTGTGTGTGTGTGCGTGCGTGCGTGCGTGTGTGTGTGTGTGTGTGTGTGTGTGTGTGTGTTTGCACCCGTTCGTGATTTTTTCAAAGAATTTTCCCAAAGTGAGGGTATCGTGAAATCATTTATAAAATAAAATAAATATTCAGATCTATAAAAAAGAATTCCTTTAAAAGTTGTACTTTAAATCAACATGCTAAAGTGTTGACATTGATTGGCATGTGCATAACTGACGGACCAGGTGAATTTGATACGCTGTGTTTTTCTTTGTTTCTATAATTCCAAAGAATGAAGAAAAACGAAAACAGTGGATTGCAGCTCTGAAGATGGACAGGTTTCAAGTCACTGAATGCTCCAGGATATGTGTAGATCATTTTGACGAATCCTGTTTTGATCGCACTGGCCAAACCACCCGCCTGAAAGACACTGCTATTCCTGCCATTTTCAACTTCCCTGCACATTTGCAGAAAGTAAATTGCAAAACTTGTGTACGAACTTGGTATGGGCATTGGACAGTCGATGTTTAATTCAAATAGACCAAAGTCCCTTATGAAAGTTGTGAATAATATTCATCACAAATATTATACAAAACGCATGTTCATAATTTATATAGAAATATGCACTGACACAACCGAGTTATATCATATATGCCTTATGTTTGTGATTCAATCTCTCCAAGACTCTTTTGACATTTGTACAGGAGTATTGCAAGTTTCTTGATATCTTCATCTCTGAAAAAAAAAAGAAAAAAAAAGAAACACACTTGTGTTGTTATAATATCTAGATGGAAATTATTGTTACGTGAATCATTTAGTCTGAGGCAACATGAAAGAATATGTACCTCATCATCAGTGGAAGTCTGACAAAAACGACACCTGACATTATGCTTATCACGATGTTTGTATCTTACACATGTAAGTGATCTGTGACACCAGCAGTCAATTCACTTGACAGCTACAGACAGTTTATCCCCAGAAACCACATAATCACTTTGTTCTTTGTCGCTGAATTAACTCGCACACACACCCATGCAAGTTAATTCAGCGACACAGAGAGAGAGAGAGAGAGTGTTGTGTGTGTGTGTGTGTGTGTGTGTGTGTGTGTGTGTGTGTGTGTGTGTGTGTTGTGTGTGTGTGTGTTGTGTGTGTGTGTGTTTGTACGTGAGTGCGCGCGCGCGCGCGTGTGTGTGTGTGTATGTGTGTGTGTGATGTATGTGAATATTTCTGTCCATTATGGAAAACGCCACAGTAAGACAAAGTGCAATTTTTGTTGTGTTGTCCGGCTTTAAGATATCTCAGATCAGAATAAAACTACTGCAGAAAAAACGTATTCAGCCAAAATATTACAACAATCCATATAATTTTACAACGTCAGATTGAATCTACTCATGTTGTGGAGTATGGCGTCTACTGTTTGTAATCTGGCCACATACAGTTAAGTAGGACTGATCAGAATTACATACCATAAATATATTAGATGTTTAAAGTTAATTCTTGCTGTAGTCAGTTTCCTTGATATCATTTGTTGTAATTATCGAAGTATTTCGTTTATGGATCAGGACGCTTACCCCACTTTTCTTTGTTCATTTACTTTTGCTGTTAGGCCCATGTTCCCCCTTCAGTAGAAGAGACTTTGGTCTTTATCCCGCATCCTATCCACCAACTGCAAAACCTTAACCCTTTGACTTCCTGACCCTATCCATCAGCTTCCTGCAAGAAGCTAGTGGATAGGCTGAGGGAGTCAAGAGGTTGTTTTTGCTTTGCTAGCATGGTTGACAATGCAGGATGCTGGTGGACAGGGTGCGGGAGTCAAAGGGTTAAACAGTAACAGTTCTACAGGCTTGTTGACCTAGGCGAGCAAGAAAATATCACGCTCACGCACATGCACACACACATACGCATACACACACACTCACTCACACACACATGTACGCACACACACACGCTCACTGTCTTGTACATCAGACAAATGTATTTCTTCATTATTATCTGGCCCGCCACTAACCACTTCAGTACTGCTTGAATTATCTTCAGTTTGATCATGTACCAAAGAAACACTTTCTGATGTGGTTTCATGACAGTTTTCAACTTCATTAGACACAAAACAATCAGTGACCTTATCAGCGTGAGAACTGTCTAAAGTTTCATCGCAGAGCAAAGAAGGTTCACTTTGTATTAGTGTACGGGTTAGTCTTTGGCCAACAATACGGAAATTCTCCATACCGTGGCTCAGATATGTGATACAAACACACACACAAAAATGTCAGTATGTTTTACAATTAGAACAATATAGCAAGGGCTCAGAGGTTTTATCCCCAGCGTCTTGCAGTGTCCTTTCCGAGGCAATGATAGCAGAGATATCGTGTCAGGTGGAAAATGAAAAACTGCCATGTAAAGGCTGGCACACATCGAACGTGAAAGGTTTTCTGGCAGCATACACAAAACACCCATGGGGTATCGTCACTATCAAACAAAATGTCACCGTCGTCCATGACCAAGTCAGAAAAAAGTTTGCAACTGTCTTTAGCTTCTCTCTGACAATTTCCACAAAACCAGCGGTCAGTTATAGAATCGTCAGATGAGGATGCTGGAGTAATGTTGCCTGCCATCCCAGTCCTGTGAGTCCCAGATCACTGAGGCAGAAAAAAAACCCAGATATATACATACAGGCGCCCGAAATAAGAAGCTTGAATTTGACATAGCAAGTGAAAGAACACAGACGGAACAAAACTTCATTATAGTCATTATCTTCCCCAGCAGCGGAGCGGTTCATTCGTGTTTTTCGTCTTTTGTTTGATAAAAATCAGTGACGGCAAACTTATGTAACCCCACAAGAGAAATAAAGCTACGGACAGACAGACAAACACACAGACAGACTGACTGACTGATCAAGAGACTGACGGACGAATGCGACCCACCCACAAAGCTTTTGCACTTTACCCTTCTAAACTGGCCTATTCCGTCGGGAAATGAATGCTCTGACCTCTGCACTACTCAACCCTACACACACACACACACACACACACACACACACACACACACACATCAAAGAAAAAAAAACCCTCAAGGTTTAGAATGAGGAATGGAAAGTGCTCACTTTTAAGCTTTACTTTTGGTCTAATAGAGACAAAAGACAGTGCACACACAGGTGAAATCAATTAGTATCTATAAAATTAGACACAATAACGATTAAAACATACTCACCCGAGATGTAGCATTATCAGGGAAGCTGCTCCAGTATCATGGGTAGATCCCACCAACCTCGTATCTACGTAATTTCCTCAAGTTTTTGCGCAGCAAAACCACGTATCAGCTGATACGAGGATTTGAAGGATCAAACCAATGTGTATAAAACTCGTATGCCTCCTTACGAAGTCCCCCTTCCCCCACTTCCCTGGGATGGTTATCCCCGTCGGCCATATCACCTGAGGTGGGTGTAGACGTAAAAACTGAACCAAACCAACCAACTACGAGTTTTCACTTTTCATGTTTTTTTCGACTCTTCACATACGAGGTTTTGACATAGAAGCACATCTTTGTAACGGTGACAGATCAGGGTTTCTACGTATTACCAAAAGATGCGGGAAATTTTTAGGTAGTTAACAATACAATAAACGTGTTCCCGCCAAACTGTCAGATACGAGGTTTTGCATTTACAGCGACGATATGTGTGTATATATATGATATATATATATATACATATGATATATACATATGATATATATATATATATACACATATACTATATATATATATATATAATATATATATATATATATGTGTGTGTGTGTGTGTGTGTGTGTGTGTGTGTGTGTGTGTTGTGTGTGTGCGTGTGGTTTATATATACATAAATGTATATACATATATATCTGTGTGTGTGTCTGTGTGTGTGTGTGTGTGTGTGTGTGTGTTGTGTGTGTGTGTGTGTGTGTGTGTGTGTGTGTGTGTGTGTGTGTGTGTGTTGTGAGGAAGAGAGAGCCAAACTTTACGCACACATAGGCCTATATGATAAATAATCCCAAAACAAGTGTGACGCCCGCATTCAAGCAAACAGGAACCAGAAAAAAAAAACACGAAAAAAAAAAAAAAGGAATAAGACCGCGTATTTAATACAAGTAGTAGTAGTAGTAGGAATAGGGACTGGCTTTCAATGGCCTAGGCCTTGCGGCCTATTTACGTCCCCTCTTTCTCAACTATTTCTAATACAGGTGTTAAAATGTGCATTTTCTTTTTGTTTGCATTAGCCTAATCAGGCCTTTAATCATCATAATCGATGAAAAGTTCTTTGAATTTCGGAATTTCGTCAAAAAAATTCTTGAATTTGTTAGTATCTTGTGCAAATTTTATGTTAGTTGGGAGTTTATTCCACAAAGGGGTACTCGATGTGAAAAAGAAAATTTTCTTGTTAGTACGACAGTGCTGAATAAATATCTTTCCTTCCTTGTTTCTTGTGATATTACATTGTGAAACAGAAAAGAGTGAGTCAACACAAATAATATCAACTCCATTAAATATCTTACATGTTTGAATAAGGTCACCTCTTGTCTTTCTGCCTTTAACTAGTTTAAGTGAGTGTAATTTCAAATACTTCAATCGTTCTGCATAAGATTTATCTTTGCATTCTTTTAATAGCTTTGTTGCACGTCTTTGTACTCTTTCTATTTGCGCTGACTGTTTTTTCAAGGATGGACACCATATTGCATTTACATATTCCAAACAAGACAAAACAGGCACAAATTTTCGGCCAACTGGCCTTTGTCAAACGTAAGATCACAAACAAACACCAGATACAAAAATTAGGAAAAAAAGACTGAAACTTGCCTGCTGCTCCGTCCAGTGTGAGAAAAGGTACAGTCCTCACAGAAAATCATCGCCAGTCGGTGGGTCAGGCATGTTAGCTTACTTGACAGCTAACTCACAAATTGAAGGGCATCCGCTATCCACCATCCGCCGCCTGTAAGTGACCTGCCGTGTTGCGGATGGTTGGCCCACTATCTAGTTGAAGGCTGACTCTCCCACTCCCAGCATTCACTTCATCAAGAATTCAAGGTATCCTTGCGCTGAGAAAATCTGATTTCCATGCAGTGTAAATTGAAATAATACTGAAGTTTGTTGTATCCTGGGTTTTGATGCGCGAGCGCGTGTGTGTGTGTGTGTGTGAACGCTGGCAGTCGAGACCTAGGAAAGATTTATTTTAATGTAGGTCATTCACTACTTACCAGTACAAAATTGCGTGTTGTTGTGTCACAGTTTTTAGAGAAAAATATGACGTTTTTCCCGTGACGCTTTGACAGAAATGCGTCATGAGCAGTGATGGCTGCAGAAATCGATAGATCCTAATTATCAAAACTGAAAACAATAGGTGATTCCTCACTTCAGTATCAAATAGCGTCTTCAAGAAGTCCAGATGGGAACTTGAATGAAATGATTCATCCAAACCAGTCATTATTTTGAAGTACGGTGAATGTGAAATCTGTGTGAAGTGGTCAGCGAAAATATGTGGTCGAAAACGTTTGTATTCCCGATCACCATACAAAATAAGCATAAAGAAGTGCTGAGAAACAACGAACGTAATAATTTGTTTTCAGCCTTTTCTGTTATCAAGAAAGACACAAGCTGAGGTACACATTATGTTGTTTCTGACCGCAGTTCTGCCTTCTGTGCTGCTGGTGCTGGGGATTGTCGTCATACTCATTATGTGTACGTGTAGACAAAAACAGGCCGTTGTTAAGACAGTGAGTCAGAATTTTGCTCGTGGCACAGCAGGAGACAAAGAATCCTCAGATTGGGATGTTATCTCGTGGGGAGTGGGTTCTGATGTCAGTGCTGGGTCCATTGGCCATGTCAGTTTGTCCAGTCTTCGATTGTCCGACACAGACATTACGGTGCCCTCTGATACACATATTGTCAATACCTACCTCAGTGAGCAAGCGGACAGGCAGTCCTCTACCACAAGTCCAGTTGACAGTACTACAGACATGTCGTCTTCTGAGGATGTATCAGCAGCAGGTGTGTCCAAACATGACCGGACTTGTTACAGTGATGAAGAGAGGAGTTCCGATTTCATGTCCTCAACAGTCGATACGCTAGGGCCTAATGAACATTGACGTTTCTTCTGACGCACATAGAGATACAGAAGTTATTAACTAAACTTGAGAACAGTGGAGTCACGTTACCCAAGCGTTTAACACGAAACTATTCGATAAAACCATCACTACTGAAACAGTGAGGCTGGACAAGACTTAAGTCGACTGGATTCAGTTTTTAATTACAATAGTTGTTTTCTTTACTTGTGCAATGCGGCTTGCTCTTCCCAGGTCACTTTAGTATTGAGTCACTCTTTTTGTTTACACAAGACCATTTTCCATGAAATTTTGTCAAGGTATTTGTTTGTTTGTTTGTTTGTTGCTAGTTCGTTTTTGTTTGTTTTTGCAGCTTTACCATTAATGATTAAGTGGCACTGCTCACATGCTGTATAGGAAGTTACCATCAGCTCCTTGACTCCTTCCAGGCGCAGCTTCAGGGCATCGATAATCTCGGAACTGGAGGGTGGTCTGCCAGAAATTGTTATTGTTATTGTTGTTTAAAGCCCAGCCGACTGCGTAGAGCCATATCACTATTATCAGGGCTATAACCGCTTCAAAACATACACAATACTTCAACAGGGAAAAAAGTATTAAGTATTCATATCAATGCATTCACGCACATAATCTAAGGACATGCCCCGGCGTTGACCACTGCGTCCAATTTATCGCATGGGGGATTTAAAAAAACCGCTTGAATGCAAATTTAAGCATACCTTAGGACACCAAAACATGTAAAAACGGGCATAAATTTCCTAAAAATGCATCCGCATATCTCACTCCTTAGAGCCAAAAATGCACTTAATACATGTACCCAAGTATCAATCCTAAGAAAAAGTACGTAAGATTTTATTGAACACATACAAGTGAATGGACCAGCAAGACAGAAAATGATAAGAAGAAATGACAGAAAGCAAAGGAACAAAGTAGAAACAAAGAGAGTGACAGAAAAGAGGAAATTTCTAACACAGAATTTCCAAAAGGTGGGGATACTATTCATACCGAAAGAGCCACCGGCATCCCCACGGGGATGCCAGAAATTACTTTACCAACAGTTTTCTGGCTCTTGAAACAAACACACCACCAAACTTACGTATAGTCAGCCGAGGTCCCAGTACCAGGAAGTCCATGAGAGCTAGTGATGTCAAACTGCTGTAGAGCCATATGTCAGAGGAAATTTTGTAATCCTGCAGGGTTTTTTTTTCTCTCTCATTTTTTATTTCATTTCTTTTTTGTTTTACAATAAACAGACATCAATATACAACGTAGTAACGAAAAATGATATAAGTTCATACACATAACAAGAACATTTTGGACATCTGAAAAATACACAATGTGCAGAAAATATATACAATATTTCATACACTGGAGGTTTTAAAGTGAACATCAAGACTTAAGAACATGTCATAAATAAGATGTTCTCTATTGAAAATACAGTGGTTTATAGTTATACCGCTGAGCATTAATTAAAGACGGACACGTGAAAGTTTATTTGGGCATTTCACTCTTCAGTTTTAAACCTTATATTTGGTAGTCTTTGTAAGTAGGTACATTTAGAACACATTTGTCAATTGCACATTTATAGACAAAGGATTCTGCAAATGTCACGGGAAGAATTTTCTCCACCATGTGTCACGGGAAGGAAATTTTGGGTGATGTTTTAGAGTTTGTGGGATGTTTATGTGGAATATAGAAGTCACACACAACAAGAAGGAAGTAAGGAGAGAGACGAGTAGAAACGCATTAAGCACACTAGCAATAACTTTCAAAAGCAGTCCACATATAGCATTACAAGCCAATATAGTTCCTTTAATTATGCATGTTCAACTTAAAGCATAATCATTCATCCTCTTATTCTTATTTGCTTACGTCCTAAAGCAATCCTACTTCTTTACCTATCAGCCCTAAAACTCTACATTGAAATAAATATCAACGTACCTTTACTACATGTTTCTGGCAAAGGCTCAACACGTCTGCCACGTTGAGTGGCCTGTTTCCCACTACGACCGTCATCTCTCTGACCGTTCTGTCCTTTCCTATGTGTTATTCTCCCCTTTCATTTATAGAGTAGGTATCAGAACACGCTGGGGCTCTGACTCCACCTGTCTTAAGATGACTTTCGTGAATGTTCTTCTACTTGTGAATGCATGAAAGAGGGGTTGACATGGACAAACACAGGCCAGAACCTGTCCACTGAGACAATGGACCGCTCCCGTTCACTGGGGGCGATCCTCGAAAACATCCCAACAGAGCTGCATGTACACCTGGTTCTACTGTTTAATTGTCTCGTTTATAGTCTAACATAAGTGTGATGGGCTGTACTGCTAGATGTTGGTTAATCCTAAGCTATCAGTCGAGAGGCTAGTTTGTCTGGCTCGCCACTTCATGTTTCAGACTGAAGTGCAGGTATGGGCCTGTTTCTGCATGAGGGGTTGGTTAATTCTAAGCTTTCACTAGAGGCTAGTTTGTCTGCCTTGCCAGACATTGTCAACATCTTGTCTCAGACTGAAGTACAAGTATGGGCCTGTTTTCTTCCTGAGTTGTTCCTGTGATACAATCATTATAATCAGATGTAATCCTGCAGGTTACATGATATGTGGTGATCAGCATTGTCTGCTCTGGTCTAGCATATCTAGGACACAATATTCAGCAGTGTCTATTCTGGTGGACACTATATTCAGCAGTGTCTGTTCTGGTCTGACATATATAGGACACTATCTAGGACACTTTATTAAGCAGTGTCTATTCAGCAGTGTCTATTCTACTAGTCTAATGTATACAGGACACTATCTAGGACACTATATTCAGCAGAGTCTGTTCTGTTCTGACATATGTATGGTTTTCAGCATTCTCTGTTCTAGTCTAACATATATAGGACACAATATAGGGCACTGTATTCAGCAGTGTCTGTTCTGATCTAACTTACATAGGACATCAGCAGAGTGTTCCAGGTTCGTATCCTTGCAGGCCTTGAACCCATGCGCCAGATTGGACCTAAGGACCTTGTCAGCACATGGGGGCTCATGTGTAGGCTTATGTCTTATGCCATGATCATTTGGATCTTCTCCATCACATGGCATCAGTAGCGTCAGTGCACGTGGATTTTATTCAAAGTGGACAGAAACTGAAACTGAAATAGAACACTACCTTCCAAGCCGCCCAATTAACAACAGTGATTGGCTCAGTTGTGGAGCTAGATGAGTGAGTATCCCCCCCCCCCTTTTTTTTTTTTTTTTGTAAAGAGACTTCCATCAGATCCCTCCACTGAAGCCTCCATGGACCATTAACATCAAAGACCCAGACACAAATTTACATCAGGCACAGACACAGGGGAAGGAACTGAAACAGAGATCACCATAAGACCAGAGCATGAAAAGTCACAGAGTCCGAGAAAATGGTTCGCACAGCGATGATGTTGAGTGAGATCAGGATGATAATGTTGATGATGACTGCATAATATGATTGTACTCTACACTTTCATAACATGTCTTGTCGTGAAGCGGGCCCCAGAGATACACAAACCCGCGCCGTTGGTCAGAAAGTTTGTGAACAATACTGTCAATAATGTAACCTCTCCATAAAAATGGCTGAAATCTGTCTGGTCCCTGTCTTCGCCATGAGCCTTTAGCAGTTTCTGTTCTGTAAAGGAGCCAGTCAAGACAGAAAAAGAAAACCGTTTTGGAATGATTTGGATGCATAGGATTCAAATCCACACCCTCCGCGATCTACATTCCGCCTTTAGTAAGACGTATTCTAAAACTGATATGTCAAATACTCGCTTAAAACTAATAATGTGTATGACTATATACCTGCCATGGATAAGTGATACTGGCGACTCGTAACTGGCTACGTGGGCTGGGTGGGTCTTTTAATACAACCATGGATTCAAGATCTGATATCTCAAGTTCAATCCCAGCCCCCAACGTAGAAATAAAAGGCCTGGTCAATACCCATCTAAATGTTTCTGTCATTTGGGTGGTGTCAGCTTGGTGTTCCATTTGTCCCTCTATTCTTCACATCTCGGTTAGTGACTGATAAAAGGGAAGAGGCTGTCACCACGTAAAATCATAAAATGAAACATTGTTTACCAACAACAAACTTTTGCTCGTCTCCGAAGTATTTCGAAATATAGAAGTGTTAACCTAGCCGAAAAAAAAAATTCCAAAACAAGTCCGACTGCCCCAGTTCAAGCAAACAGGAACCAGAAGAAGAAAAAATACGCGTTCTGATTCTATTTTCGTGTGTGTGTGTGTGTGTGTGTGTGTGTGTGTGTGTGTGTGTGTGTGTGTGTGTGTGTGTGTGTGTGTGTGTTGTGTTGTGTTGTGTTGTGTTGTGTTGTGTTGTGTTGTGTTGTGTTTGTGTGTGTGTGTGTGTGTGTGTGTGTGTGTGTTGTGTGTGTGTGTGTGTGTGTGGTGTTGTGTTGTGTGTGTGTTTTCTGGTTCCTTCTAGATGAAAACGGGGAATCGATGCTTAAGAGATCATAGGCCAGAAGTTCGCATAAATTGCCCCCCTCCAAAAACAAAACAAAACAAAACAAAAGCAAAACAAACAAACAAACAAACAACCCCCGAACACAAACAAACAAAAAACCGGGGGAATCGATGCTAAAGGGACTATAGGTCAGAAGTTCGCATGAACTGCCAATCTAAACGAATAAGCTAGTCACGAGGCGAGGTGGTTAATGCAACGAACTACTGTCTTGGAGGTCGTGGTTCAAACCCCGAACAGTCCAAAACTTTTATTCCTCTGTTATCCTAGTACAAGGGATAGATACATAAGGAGGGCCATGATCGCCAACGCAATGCGGCAGGACACTTGATGACAATGATGTTAGCCTAGTGGTCCAGGGCACTATAATGATATAATGCGGGTCGTGGGTTTTACACTTTAGCAGGCCACAGCTTTTCATGGCGGGCTGACTGGCTCTGCTGGTTACAGCCATGGACTCAAACACTGACATGTCGAATCATGACATGTTCAGGATTGACCTGAAAATTAAAATATATATAAGAAATACAGAGCCTATGAAATAGCAAAGATGTCCGAGGGCTGTGTGCCTTTATTGAGAGCGCCTTGGACTCGAGATCTAACGTCTTGTGTTAAGTTCAAACCAACAACATTAAAAACTGGCGTGTTTGCTACCCAGTAGTAGTAGTAGTAGTTTGCTACCCATGCCTATGTCAATGCTGCATTCATTCTGGTGGTATCAGCTTACAGACAGTTTCGTAGGTCCCGCCCCATCCTCCCTCCCTCCCCACTCACCTTCTTTAGTTCAAGATCTTGTCCGTGCACAGGGTTTTTCGTAAGCCCAGGGAGTTTGACAGGTTTGGGTAAAGTGCATACTGACATACATTCATATCACATGAGTAAATAAATGATTACATTACACTTTATCTGTAAGAAATGGTAGAGATGGCAGACATTTTTCTCTAAAGCGTGCAAGTTCCATGTCACTTTTACATTAGATTCTTCTTGCGATATAATGTGGTATTGTATATCGTAAAAGAAACGATATTCTGAAACGTTTTATCGAGTTAGTATCTATAAATGTATAATTTCCCTAGAAGGATTACTGAATCAAATATTTAATCTATGCGTATGTTTCGTCAATACCAAAGAAGATTTTTTTTAGAGTTAAGCTGATCTTCGACACGTTTTGCTACAACAATATTCTTCAATCATTTCCCAAAATCTTTTCACGAACCACCATTTTCAAAATATGTGATCGATACTGTCTTTTGTTTCGAACAGAAGTCACAGAAGAAGTTATTTGCAAGTCCCATTTCTTTTAAAATGACACTATCTTCTAAAATTCTTCGAACAGAAGTCACAGAAGAAGTTATTTGCAAGTTCCATTTCTTTTAAAATGACATTATCTTCTAAAATTCTGTGTATAATACGTATCTGAAACCATTTTAGTTTAATTTCTTGTATCTTATGAATTGTCATAAATACCTTTTTCCATGAAAGTTTATTTCCAATTTATCTAACCATTTCGAACATGAATTTGGAAGTGCATTATCCCTGTTAAATTAAAATATCATAGTAAGCCGTGTTTGAACATGAATTTGGAAGTGCATTATCCCTGTTGAAATATCATAGTCGAGCCCTGTTCCTTTAGGTATGGAATAAATTTCTTTCAGTGCTGCACGAACATCATTTGCATGTGCATTTGGTATGTTAATTCATTTTTCCTGCATGCATTTCTTAACCGACATTCTGCACCCACCATAAACGAGAAAATTAGCGTTTATATTGTACTTTGTATTAAATTCGTCAAGCGTCATAAGTGATCCATTGTCATTTAAAAGATGTGCAATACAGTAAATTCCCCTTTCAATCCAATTTTAAATTTCGTCACATGTGCACATGATTTCCAATCAATATTTCTTTGTAATAAAAAAAAATCGGTTCTGTGGGTACATCTGTCGGAGTTGTTGCTTTTACATTTCTACCGAAACAACTATATCCCACAAAAGTGTATTCCCAAAACAAGTTGCATTCACGTTTCTGTAACGCACAGTTAGAGCTATACTTTTTTTTTTAAATTTCGGTTAAAGAATGGTACATTTCACAAGAAATATTTGTCTAATTTATGGTTGGTGCTTTTAAATTTTCTCAGACAAGATAATTTTAAGTCTTCAGCATATTTCTCAATACCTGGTATGTTTCATCCTCCATTCTGTGTGCTTTTTCTGGTTGTCTGTCTACCGATTCTATCATGTTTACCACTCCAAACAAAAGAAAAACATATTACCGTATTGTAAGTCTTCGGCGTATTTCTTAATGTCCGGTATGTTTCATCCTCCATTCTGTCTGCTTTTTCTGGTTGTATGTCTACCGATTCTATCACGTTTACCATCGCAAACAAAAGAAAAACATGTTTGAAGATAAATCATGAACTCATCAGTGGGATCTGGGAGCAAAATCCAGAGGTGAGTGAGTCTGGATAGAATTAGAGATTTTAACACTGCAACTCTTCCTACAGGAGTTATACATCTTTGCATCCTAATTTTAAACAAAGCCCTCACTTCCAATAACTTTTCAGCAAACATTAGTTTTTCACACCTTTTAACGTCATTTGTAAACCACACATCCAGTACTTTAAATTACGGGGATTCCAGTTTACATTTAGACGTTGTATACACCTAATTTGTGAACCCTTTTTTGCTTCCTAACCAAATTGCTTGAGTTTTCTCAGTGTTCTTGAAAAGTCCTGAAGTACTTCCAAAATTTAAGACGAGGGAAACAGATTTTTCAAAAGATGTCTTTGTCCATTATTCATTAGCTGAGCATCATCGGCAAATTGAGATATTTTGTGTTTATTATTATAAATTGCAATCAACATTATACCTTTATCTTCTTTTACCATAACTGGCAGTATTCTAACGCATGATACAAATAAAAAACGAGATAGAGGGTCACCCTGTCTACCACCTCTTTCTATATAGAACCAATTCAGAAATTGTCCATTAACGATAACAGTTGACTTTTTTTAAGAATGTTTATCCATTTACATACATTTTCTCTGAACCCATACAATTTCAAAGCTTTATGAGCAAAAATTGACAATCTAAAAGAATCAAAGTCTTTTCGAAGTCCAGACTAAGTAATAGTCCAAGTAATTTCTTTATATTTAAGTAGCTAAGTCGTATATTAGCCTCATATTGTCTCCAAGGTATCTGCAACCAAACCTGTTTGATCTTCACAAATTTACTTCGGAACGATTGTTTTAATTCTATCTGCAATGGACACAGCTCCAAATTTATGTAATTCATTCAACAGTAAAATAGGCCTCCAGTTTTGTTTTTATTATCTTTTGATTTGTCAGATTTTGAAGTGCAGGCAACGTCTTTTTTTTTGGGTGGGTGGGTGGCCGGCGGGAGCGGGTTGTGCCGAAAGTTTTCCTTCTCTACATGGCTGATTTAAAGCATGTACGACAAATGCACCGAGTTTTTTTTTAAATCTGACCCTAACTTTTTCCATTTTCGTGCTTTTTTTTTAACACAAATCCTGCTTTTTCCAAATCTATGTCACTTTCTAAAGAGTTTCTTTCATATTCTAATAATTCTAAAAACCTTTTTTTTTTTTATCAAATTGTTTATTTCATATAATTCTAAAGTTCTTTTTGACACGGGTTTCATAGAATGTGTTTACCGTCTGATATATTTTGTTCAGATGCATTAGTTTGAGTTCTATTTCAATTAATCAGTTTGATCATGCTTTTATTTACAAAATGTCCTTTTATTCTAAATCACATAAGTAATTTGTTATGTCTCTATCCTTCAACAACCCATTTTGCTTTCGATCTTAAAACAACCGCTTCTATTTTTCTTTCTCTCAGCTGGATTAATTCTTATTTTTGTTTTGTTTTTCTTTCAATAGTTTGATACCTTTTTTCAGTTACATTTTTTGACTACTTCGTGGTTTTTTTGTTTTGTTTTTCTTTCAGTAGTTTGATACCTTTTTCAATTTTATTTTCCTTTTTCTCGAATCGTTCAATTTACCCAATCAACTCATTTTCTCTCTCTGTTGCTTTTTTTCTTTGATGTATAAGCTCTAGTTTTTGACCTTCTTTTCATCAGTAAAAATCTGTGACTTATTTACGTGGAACACTGAGGACTGTTTCCATTAGAGAAACATTGTTAAGTGTGTGGTTGCATCATGATGTTCAGTAGAGTATTCCAACACGATGTCATTTATTAATTTGTTTATTTCTTCTACATCTTGTTTTTCTTTCAGCAAGGAAGAGTTGAACTTCCCAAATGTATTACGTTTTATGTTTTATCCAAACTTTAATTTCAGAATTACAATAGAGTGATCTGATCTAGGGTGTAGGGGGCTCTGGATAGAGGTAGTACCTTTGATGTCTGGCTGCTGCACTCTACCTGGTAGGGTGGACGGGCATCACTGGTCCTCGTCCATCCTCTAAATCTCTCACGTGCTGGCTCCAAGCGCCACACCCCGGGACCTCGCCTCAGCAGGCGTGCCAAACCATGTGAGGGGGTGATGTTAACACTGCATCACTGGGCGAATAACCTCCACGATGCAGGTTACCGGCCAAGGCGGACGAAGTTCCGCAAGGAACTCAACGGCTATGTGTTCAAGACCAAGGCGAACCACCTAGATGGAGGACGTCGGCTGTGGTCTGGCATGGAGAGGGATGGGCTCCGCCATGCGACATTGCCCAAGACACACTAAATGAAGATTACAACCGCAACTCAATCCATACCGGCTCGGTCGTCGCCCGGAACAAGGACCGCGCCTTCCGTCGCTGGCCATCAGGGCGGAGGTGAAAAGTATGTGACTGGTGGACCAAAATCCCTACGTACAAGAAAAAATATTACTATCGGCACCTGGAATGTGAGATCGCTGAGAGCAGCAGGAAAAGTTGCAGAACTAACGCATGAAATGAAGAGATACCGATGGAACGTCCTTGGGCTCTGTGAGGTACGATGGAAAAACCTCGGAGAAACGTCTACCCCAGAAGGCCACAAACTCTACTTCAGTGGCAGTGAAGACAAACATGAACATGGAGTTGGATTCCTCATTCACAAAGACACTGTGAATGCCATCATGGGATGAGACTCATTACTATTCGGCTTAAGGCTTCATCTTTTAACATCACCGTCATCCAAGCTTATGCCCCAACAACTGACTATGATGACGAGGCTGTCGAAGATTTCTATGATCAACTGCAGGAAATCGTAGATCAGACGCCAAAGAAAGACATCATTATAGTGCAGGGCGACTGGAATGCGAAGATTGGAGAGGATGAACACAATAACTGGAAAGGGATATGTGGCCAATACTGCAACCCTGAGACCAACGAAAGAGGTTTGAGGCTCCTAGAATTCGCCAGTTACAACGACCTGAAGGTGGTGAACACGTTCGGTCCACACAAACCATCTAGACGCTGGACATGGCACAGCCCAGGAGAAAAATACCACAGTCAGATCGACTACATCATGGTTAAAATACGCTTCCAGTCAAGTGTTAACATTGCAAAGACCAGGAGCTTTCCAGGAGCCGACATTGGAAGCGATCATGAGCTTGTAATGATGGCCTTCAAACTCCGCCTCCAGAGGATGAAGAAACAGGGCAACATAAGAATTAAGTTCAATCTTGAGAAGCTCAAAGACCCCAACATAGTTGAAAACTTCCAAGCAACGATAGGAGGGAAGTTTGCTCCTCTCCTCGTTCTTGACAATGTGGACACCGAAGTAGACACACTGATCAACAACTTCAACACTGCCGTGACCGAAGCAGCCAACGACATCCTTGGAAAACACCGACCAACAAAGATGCCCTGGGTCACGGAAGAAGTACTAAAGCTGAGCGACAAACGCAGAGAACTAAAGCAAAAGAAGAGTACGGATGAAGGTGCTAAACTATACAGAAAAGCCAACCAACAAGTTAAAGAAGGCATGAGGAAAGCAAAGGAAACATGGATTGAAGAACAATGCCAAGATATCGAAGCAAACCTGCAGAAAAATAACAGCAAAAAATCCTACCAGCTTGTGAAAGGACTAGCAAGCTCAAAACAAGGCAGAACCACTACCATACAGAACAAAGCAGGGAAATGTCTCACAGAAGATCAAGAGATTCTGCAGAGGTGGACAGAGTACTGCTCCGAATTATACACACACACAACAACAGGAGATCCCAAGGTGCTAGACGTTCCTCCACCAACCAACAACGACAGCTACCCCATCGTGCGAGAAGAAGTTGAAGCTGCAGTAAAATCATTGAAGAAAGGCAAGTCGGCAGGAATGGACAACATTCCCTCAGAACTGGTCCAGGCAGGAGGAGAGGCCATGATAGATATTATTATTATTATTAAGGGCATTTAGAGCGCCTAATCTTTCTGGAAAGCCCTAAGCGCTTACAAACTGTACAATACACATTACATCGAACATAGAAACATAGGCCTAATATAATTTTCATCATACATGGCGGACCTCTGTCACTCCATCCCACAAGCACATACACACCGTTAATAATATCAAATATTAGTACCTACTCTCTGGCACACACACACATATCCTCCTCCCACCCCGAGACATATCTATAGGCGCACAGCAATAACATACACAGAAGCACGCTAGCGCGCAGACAGCATAGCTCTTTTAGGTTAATAAATTTCAGAGAGGAAAGAGATGCGTTTTCAAGCCAGATTTAAATGACTGAAGACTTGTTTTGTGCCTCAGCGGGTAGGGAAGTGAATTCCATGAGGAAGGGGCTTGAAAAGAAAAGGATCGCTCACCATATGATTTTGTTCGAAAAGTTGGGATTCGAAATAAGCGGGTATCGGCTGAGGTACGAAGATGACGAGATGGAACGTATAGTTGAAGATATTCAGACAGGTAAGAGGGAATAGAATTGTCGAAGTATCTGAAGCACTGAACAGCAATTTTATGTTGGATCCTTTTCAACACAGGTAACCAATGCAAGTCTTGGAGAAGAGGAGAGACATGCTGAAATTTGGAAGACCGAAATACTAGCCGAGCGGCATGGTTCTGTACTTTCTGAAGTTTGTCAAGGAGCTGTTTTGGGGAACCAGACAGAAGGGAATTACAATAGTCAAGACGAGAAAGAACGAAAGCACAAACTAATATTTTAGTAGCTTCGAGAGTAAGGAGATGACGGATGGAACCTATTCTACGAAGTTCAAGGTAACAGACACGACAGATGTTTGAGACATGCTGCTGAAAGTTAAGAGTGTTGTCGATGGTGACACCTAGATTCTTAACTTTTTGGGAGAGGGTGATGCCTGTCCCATTCAGTGATATGGAAGATGGAATTAAGTCACAGTTGAGAAGTTTTTTAGGAGTAATGAAAATCATTTCAGTTTTGTCTTGGTTTAGTTGTAATTTGTTGCAAGTCATCCAGTCTTTCACGTCGGAAATGCAGGCTTTAGTGGTTTGTACGATGTTGTTTACATTAGAGATGGGACCAGAATTGTAAATTTGATTGTCATCTGAGAAGCTATGATGTGATACAGAATGGCGGAGAATAATATTTGCGAGAGGCTGCGTGTACAAAACAAAGAGAACTGGACCCAGGACGGATCCTTGAGGAACGCCATATCTGAGGGCTGAGGGAGGTGAGGGCAGGCCATTTACAGATACAGTCTGTGTGCGGTCAGAGAGATATGACTGAAACCAGGAGAGAGCGGAGCCAGAAATTCCGTAGCAGTTGTGGAGGCGCCAAAGCAGTATCTCATGGTCTATAGTGTCGAAGGCAGCAGACAAATCTAAGAGAGAGAGAAGAGAAATGTCACCATCATCAAGGGATGTCAGAAGATCGTTCACAATTTTCAATAAAGCAGTTTCAGTGCTATGTCCTGATCTATATGCTGACTGATTGGGATATAATAAATGGTTTGATTCAAGATGTTCTAGAAGTTGGTGTAAAATAATTTTTTCAGTTACCTTGGAAAGAAAGGGGAGATTGGAGACAGGCCGGTAGTTTTTGAGAATATCTGGATCAAGAGAAGGTTTCTTTAGGAGAGGTTTGACAATAGCTGATTTGAATGAGCTTGGGAAGATGCCTGACACCAGTGAATGATTGATGACAGATGTGAAGAATGGGAGTAGAGTATCCAAACATTGTGTCAAAACAGAAGCCGGGAGGGGGTCTAATTCACTGGTTTTGATAGCAGAGTCCTTGATAGTTTTCTTCACAAAAGACTCAGAGACAGGCTGAAAGGATGTCAGTGGACAGCCAGAGAAGGTTGGTTCAGGCATTGAAAGAGGAGGGGTATTTTGCGAATCGAGACTATCACGAATGTCAAAAAGTTTCCCATTAAAGAAGTTAGAGAATGCTAGAGGAAGGTCAGCAGGTGGAACATGAGAAGGTATAGGGCTGTTTTTAGTTTTACAGAGAAGAGTGTTAGTAATGTTGAAGAGCTGTTTAAAAGTTGTGGCAGACGTAATTTTAGCATTATAGAATGAAACCTTTGCACTATGGACAAGTTTATCAAATGCTTTCTTTGCAGACTGGAAGGATTGTTTATGCACAGTTGATTTGTGTTTGATCATCCGTCTCTCAGCACGTCTTCTCTCACGCTTGGCAGCCTGGAGCTGAGGTCCAGCGGCAGCATACCAGGGTGAAGGGGGACGATGAGAGACCTTCCTTTGGGTGGTTGGAGCATGCTGATCGAGGCAATTGCGGAGGACAGCGTCAAGATCGTCGGCAGAAGTTGGCTGAGAATTGAGGAGTTGGGAATGGAGGTTGCTGTTGAACGATGGAAAGTCGATGGTTGACAGGTTTCTGGCCATGACGTAGATTTGACGTGGAGGAGGTTTTGATAGTTGAAGTTGGCTCAGGATGCAGTAGTGGTCAGAAGGGAGAGTTTGAATGACATCAGTGGACTGGAGGATATTGTCACTGTCTCTGTTACTCATCATCTGCAATAAGATCTGGCGGACAGGTGAGTGGCCAACACCTTGGACCCAGTCCCTGATCATCACTCTCCCGAAGAAAGGCAACCTACAACTATGCCAAAACTACCGTACCATCAGCCTGATCAGCCATCCAAGTAAGGTCATGCTAAAAATCCTTCTGAGTAGACTGAAGCCACAAGCTGAGGAGATAATAAAAGAAGAGCAGGCAGGTTTCAGACCAGGAAGAAGTACCACAGAGCAAATTTTCAACCTCAGATTGCTCTGTGAGAAATACCTGCAACACCAGCAAGGCCTTTACCACGTCTTCGTGGACTTCAAGAAGGCATTCGACAGAGTTTGGCACGCAGCCTTGTGGGCAACCATGAGGCTCTACAACATCAATGCCAATCTGATCAGAACCATAGAATGCCTCTACGAAAAGGCGACCAGTGCAGTCTACCATGACAACAACATAGGCGAATGGTTCCGAACCACAGTTGGAGTACGCCAAGGATGCCTGCTCTCCCCCACTCTCTTCAACATCTTCTTAGAGAGAATAATGGCTGACGCACTTGAAGACCACGAGGGAACAGTCAGCATCGGAGGTAGAACAATCACAAACTTGCGTTTTGCTGACGACATTGACGGACTAGCTGGGCAAAAGCAAGAGCTAGTCAGCTTGATAAAACATCTTGATGAGGCCTCCACAGCATATGGCATGCAGATCAGTGCAGAGAAAATCCAGTTGATGACAAATAATACCAATGGCATCAGCACTGACATTACCATAGACAACAAGAAACTTGAGACCGTCCATAGATTTAAATATCTGGGAGCTATAGTATCAGATGAAGGATCAAAGCCCGAGATACTTTCCAGGATTGCCCAGACCACAGCTGCAATGACCAAGCTAAAAGTCATCTGGAACGACAAGAATATCGCAATCGGCTCCAAGATCAGACTGATGCGTTCCCTGGTCATGTCAATATTTTTGTATGCATGCGAAACATGGACCATAACAGCAGACATTGAAAGAAGGATACAGGTAATGGAGATGAGATGCTTCCGCAAACTCCTTGGTATCTCGTACAAAGATCATATAACCAATAAGGAAGTGAAAACCCGAATCGAAAATGCCATCGGGCCGTATGAAGACCTCCTGACCTCAGTGAAAAGACGCAAACTGAGGTGGTACGGGCACGTCACACGATCATCTGGACTGGCCAAGACCGTCTTGCAGGGAACAGTTCAGGGAGGGAGACGAAGAGGCAGACAGAGAAAAAGATGGGAAGATAATATCAGAGAGTGGACTGGCCTTGAATGGAATATCATTCTGCGGAAAGCTGAGGACCGTGAGGAGTGGAGGAAGTTGGTTGCAAAATCTTCAGTGGTGCCCCAACGGTCAACCAGACTACGGGACTGATGATGATGATGATGATGATCTGATCTATATCCAGGCACAATATCGGTGTCTTCAAAATTTAACACGAGGTTTTCAGAAAAGAGAAACAGTCTAGTCTGACCGATTTTGTTTAAAAGGGGAATTCTTTCTCCAGGTAAACCGTATAATCTGTGGATTTTTTTCTCTACATTCATCAGTTACGTTCACCTCTTGCACCGTATTTTCTAATATCAAGTTTGTTCTTGAATTGTTGATATTGGTATAGTTGTCATAATCTAAGTATGGATCAAGGATTAGATTTCAGCCACCTACTAACACGAGATTTTGACAATAATAATAATAATAATAGTGAACATTTATGGCGCTTAATCTAAAAAAAAGCCCTAAGCGCTTACAGTAAACACACACACACACGCACACACAACACACGCACACGCACACACACACACACACACACACACACACACACACACACACACACACACACACACACACCCCGCACACAACACACACACACACACACACACACACACCCGCGCACACACACACACACACACACACACACACACACACCCGCACACAAACACACACGCACGCGGGCACAGATTTCAAGGTGGCAGCTGAAGTAAGAGTACAGAACTACAGGCTAGGATTTAAAAAGAGTGGTTTTTAGACTGGACTTAAACGAAGAAAGGGTACAGGTAGAGCGGAGAGGAAAGGGAAGTTTGTTCCAAATAGAGGGGGCCTGATAAGAAAAAGCACGTTCACCAAGAGTTTTGTTGCGGAAGCGTGGGATTCTAAATAGGTGGGCATCAGTAGAAGAGCGTAGCTCTCTGGAGGGAATGTAAACAGTCAGGAGATCAGAAAGATAGGGGGGAGCTAGACCAGCCAGAGACTTATGGCATAGGAGGGAAAGTTTATAGTCAATACGCTTTCGAACAGGAAGCCAGTGTAGAGTTCGAAGCAGAGGGGAAACATGAGTTGACCTTGGGCATTTCCGTACAAGGCGAGCAGCATTATTTTGAACTTTTTGCAATTTGGATAAGAGTGTTTGGGGGCAGCCAGCAAGAAGCGAGTTACAGTAGTCGAGTCTGGAAAGAATGAGTGCAGAAATGAGAGTTATAGTGCTTTCTTCAGATAGAAGATGACGCACAGAACTGATCCGTCGAAGTTCTAAGTAACAAGCACGACAGACAGAGGATACCTGGCTGTGGAAGGAAAGAGTTTGGTCCAGTACAACTCCAAGATTACGCACGGATGTGGAAGTGTGGATTACCGAGTCTTCAAGCTGGATAGAAACAGGGATAGGCACAGTAGACAGAAGTCGCTTTGATGCAATAAATATAAATTCTGTTTTGTCATTATTCAGCTGGAGTTTGTTGCATGTCATCCAAGACTTTATGTCAGAAATGCAGAGCTGTGTGCGTTGAATTATAGAAGGGATAGTGGAGGGATGGCCAGACATGTAGATTTGGTTGTCATCAGAAAAACAGTGATGGGATATGTGATGATGGGCTACAATGTCAGAGATGGGCTGAGTGTACAAAATGAAGAGAATAGGGCCTAAGACAGAGCCCTGAGGAACACCGTACTTCAAGATGGTAGGATTAGAAGAGACACCATTTATGGAGACAACTTGTACACGACCAGAAAGGTAGGATTGAAACCATGACAGAGCAATGCCAGAGATACCAAAAATATTCTGAAGTCGAGAAAGAAGAGTATTGTGATCAATAGTGTCGAAGGCAGAAGAGAGATCAAGAAGAGAGAGAAGGGACACCTGACCATTGTCTAGAGTAGATAGCAGATCATTCACAATCTTCAAAAGAGCAGTCTCTGTACTATGACCAGAGCGATAGGCAGATTGCAAAGGATAGAGAAGGCTGTTGCAATCCAGGTGTTCCTGGAGTTGGAGAAGTGCGATCTTTTCAATAATCTTAGAAAGAAAGGACAGATTGGAAACAGGACGGTAGTTTTTCAGGTTTTCAGGATCAAGGGAGGGTTTCTTTAGAAGAGGTTGAACAATAGCTGTCTTGAGAATAGAAGGAAAACATCCAGAAGTGAGAGAGTCATTTACAATGACAGTGATGTAGGGAAGCAAATCGTGAATCAATTGGGATAAAAGAACAGATGGAAGGGGATCAAGTGCACATGTCTTTATGGTAGTTTTATGAATAACTTCACTGACAACAGCTTCAGTCACAGGCTTAAATTCATTAAACAGGTTTCCAGTGAAAGAGTCATAGGGAACATCTGGTAACATTGCTGACTGAGAGTCGAGGCTTGAACGAAGATCTTCAATTTTGTTACTAAAAAAGTCACAAAATTTCTGTGGTAGATTAGAGGGATAGACAGGCGAAGGAAGTGGGGATGGTTTTATTCTCCCCATGAATGCATTGGTGACCTTGAACAGTTGTTTTGTTGTAGTACATGCAGTGATTTTTGAATTATAATATGCTGACTTGGCTTGTTGTACTAAGGTATTTACTAAATTGTTAGCAGCACGCATTATCTGTTTGTGAATTTCTAGTCCACTTTTAAGCCATTGTCTCTCAGCCCTTCGTCTTGCACGCTTAGCATCCAGTACTTGTTCTCCAGCAGCTGGAAACCAGGGCGACGGTGGTCGGGTGGAGATTTTCCGTCGAAGAACAGGAGCATGGCGATCCATGACGTCTTGAAGAAGGCTGTTGAACAGCCCGGCAGATAGGGCAGGAGCCGACTGAAGAGCGGCCAGCACATCCGATCTAAAACCACAAAGTCGATGGATGCCAAGTCACGCTTCTCAATGTAGCGGGGAGGCTTAGAGGGAACAGGGAGGTTCAGCATGGCTAGAACAGGGTAGTGGTCCGAAGTCAGGGACAGGCTGGTCGAGACAGACTCAACCAGTTCTCCTTCAGGGTGAATGATCCAGTCGAGGATATGGCCAGACTTGTGGGTAGGGGAGGTGACAGCCTGGGATAGATTGAAGGATTCAAGAAGATCCATGAGACGCGACGGATATGTATTTGAGGGGGTATCCCAGTGGAAGTTAAAGTCTCCCACCAAAATGAAATTGCCCTTAACCATGTTCATATGTTCAAGTAGATCGGGGAGCTCGTCGAGAAAGAGTGAGTCCTTGAGACAATCATACCTAAGATTTTTTATTTTATGTTTTCGTGAAAGGAGGGGTTATATATTTTTTTCTTAGGGGCCATAAATATATACCAAAACAATACCCTCCTCCATAATACTTAAGATTATAATAGTAAAGTTACCACTGTCATCTTTCTCAGATTTGTTAACTTTGAAATCAAAAATTGGAATTGAATAATATCGCCACTCCTCTTGCGATAGACTTGCATGATACGGGAAAAAAATTACAATCACATTCTGATGTGACATATATTTCTAGTTTTGGACTAAAATAAGTGTATTGTAAACAGTATATGCTATGCGATTTTTTTCTTAAGAAAATGAAAAAACATCCCTCCTTTTTTGTTTTATCACCAAGTCCTTGACAATTCAAAGACGATATTGTAAATATTAGGCATTTTTCAGAAAACTTCAATGATGTCAGACCACGCTTCAGTTTTGAACCATAGATTTTAAGGAAATATTCTCCATGTGAAATATATATGACAGGACCAAAGACATGATGTCCCAATCAAAATATGCTAAATATATTTAGCACTGAGGTAATTATCACAATAACCTGTTTTTAAAGGATCACTGCTCTCAGGGAGGTTTGCTTTGTGCTTATCCTTCTTTTTAATTATCATGAGGGCTTATCTAAGATGTCTGGCTACATGGTTTACAGGACACATCTTCCAAAGTAACTTTGCCATGCTCTGAACAGATGCTTGGAAAACATCATGTGGCTGACTAGACCAAGTGAAAAGATTGATTCCTCATAGCCCCCGAAGGCCCGCAGCGGCCCTGCCATTAGCTATCAGAAACCCAGTTGTCTGCAAATCACAGCATACAGATTATTTTTCTTATTTATTAGGATCATCGCATTTAGGCAGATTACCTTTATGTTCACCCTTTTTTTATTTCATTTTCTACGCCACAGTAATATCCACAGCAGCTGGTACAGTTTTTACAGTGCGACGACGATGAGGAGGAAGATGATAATCACAAAGCTATGGAGTTCCATCTATGATGAGACTGCACGACACAGCTGTACTCTATGCTTACTATAGTAATATACCATGACGTCAACCAGGCCTGACAAATACATACACCTGTGGTTGGCCAAAAATGTTAGCAATACCCTCAGTGACATCTGTGAAGTGGATGACTCGACTGTGCAGTCCCAGTTTTCCCAATGAGCCCATAGCATGCTCAACTCTGGATAGGAGCTGGTTGGAGCTGAAATATCCCACACTGATTTTCGAGGGACTGATGGGAATTCGAACCAACAACCTTCCGGTCGGTAGTCCGTTGAGCTAACCACTACACCACGGCAACTGGTGTATGTAGAAAAATTATAACAGGCACAGCAGTTAAACAGTTAGGAATAAGACACTGGACTTTAGGAATAAGGTACCGGACTTTCAATCAGAAGGTCTGACTCTGAGTTTGACCCTGCCTGACAGTGCCCGGTGGATAAAGTATGGGGATTTTTCTGATCTTCCAGCTGTGCAGAGGACCAGCTAGTGCCTGAAATCCCATCGTGTGTAAGAGCACGAATAACATCAAATACCCACGTTAAAGATCTTGTAATCAGGATCAGTTTCCTGTGGCTAATGGAAACACATGAAAGCACTCAGCATGCACGCCCACCCAAGACAGAATATGCAGACTATGCAGCAACATACCGCCTGCACAGTGTTGGCAAAAACAACGTACATAAACACATCCAAGAAACATCAAAAAGCAAAAAAAAAAAAAAAAAACAAAAAAAAAAACAACAACAATAAACAAATAACAAAAAACACACACAACAAAATACACAAATAAAACAAATACAAGCAAAAACACACACACATAAACAAACAATCAAAAATAAAAGAAATACAAGCAAAAATACACACGCATAAACAAACAATCAAAACCCAACCAATTAAGCAACCACACAAAAACAAACAAACCAAAACAAAACAAAACAAACAAAACAAACAAAAAACTCCGAACAACAACCAGCCAACAAAAGCAAACAAACACGAAAGAAGAAAACCCCAATACAAAACATTATTAAACAAATCAGGAAAACACAAAAACAGGATTAGAAGGCATATCTAATTCAACAAAACAAAACTGGCGTAAATTTTCGGCCAATTGACCATTGTCAAGTCTGTACAAAAGACGTCAAAGAACAAATGCACAACACTCAGCGAGGAGAGAGAGAGAGAGAGAGAGAGAGAGAGAGAGAGAAGGAGAGAGAGAGAGAGAGAGAGAGAGAGAGAGAGAGAGAGAGAAGTAGACTACTTCCCCAAACGTGGAATGCAGCAGGAGAAAATGGCAGATGTTCGTAAAAAGGAATCTTTTGGCGAAATACAAGCGTATACATCTGTCCTTTCCACATCAAATCATTCTTTAATATGCCATAATAAGTTAAATACCCCTAACCCAATCCAATGAATCGTTTGTGTTTTCGATCTTGTGTACTTAGCTGTAATTGTTGATTGTCCTGATCATTACAGCACAGAATCTGTTGTTACTGGTGGTAATGGGGGATGTGCTGAGAGGGTGGTGGGGGGAATGATCATTTTGATCTAAGGATGGCGGGTGTGTGTGTGTGTGTGTGTGTGTGTGTGTGTGTGTGTGTGTGTGTGTGTGTGTGTGTGTGTGTGTGTGTGTGTGTGTGTGTGTGTGTGTGTTTCGGATTATGTATTTTCATATATAGCTCATGTAAAATAATATAAAATTTCTGTACCCTGTGTGTAGATGTCAAAAAAGCGGTCTCGAGTCCTGAGTCTTTAGAACCCTTGGCAAAGCAACGTGAATGTGCAAAATTATTGTCCCGGTGGTATCGCCATCCTCTACAACGACTCACTCCATTCCCGCCTGTCTTTCTCGCAGTCTCTGCCTTTCTCCCATCCTTCTTTCGAGCACGTTGAAGTATCCTTCCAATCCACCCCTCACCCCATCATCTTCTCCTGTGTCTATCGACCTCCACCTAGCTCTGCCAACAAGCTCACCACATCCATGTTTCTCTCTGACTTTGATCAACTTCTTGATTACTACTGCCTCTTACCTGGAAATCTCGTCATTCTAGGTGACATCAATGTCCACTATGACAACACTCACCGTTATGACACAAGACATATCATCAACTCTCTGTCCAATCACAATATGACTCAACACATTTCTGAACCAACCCATCAAAAAGGTCACATTCTTGACTGGATCATTTCTCGTGATCACCACAATTCAGCTACTGACAACTGCTTAGTTCTTTCTACCCGTCTAACTTCAGCCCTTCCATCTGACCACTCTGCAATTCTCTGTTCTCTTGACATTCCTCCTCCTTCCCGTACCATGCGCACAGTGACTCGACGCAATCTCAAATCTATCGACCTCTCCACATTTTCATCTGATGCCTCCCGTCTCCTTTCTGAAAAGTCACATAACCTTGCCGATGAATTCTATACTACTCTCCACCATCTTCTGGACACTCATGCTCCAGCCACAACCCGTCTTTTACCTGACCGCCCCCCTACCCCCTGGCTCACTCATGAGATTGCCTGTGCAAAACGTGCCCGCCGCAGAGCAGAGCGCCGCTGGCGCAAATCCAAACTCACTGTACATAGGCAACTTTTCCAAGCCTCTAAAACAAAAGTATCCACCCTCATTGCATCTGCAAAAACAAGCTATTTCCAAACCAAAATCCTGAATGCCTCTTCTTCAAAAGAACTCTTTAAAACCATGAATCATCTCCTTGGCACACGAAAAGATTTACCTCTCCCAACAAAACACACAAATGAAGAACTCCCATCTGTATTCTCCAAGTATTTCACCACCAAAATACAAACTCTTCGTGACAGGCTTGACAGGACACCCTGTCAACCATACCCACCTGACCCTTCCTTCTCTGGCACACCTCTTACTACTTTTACCCAGTCTCACAAGAAGAAATTCTCAACACAATCAGATCCATGTCGTTCAAAACCTGCGAACTGGATCCTCTTCCAGGTTCTCTCTACTCTGACTGTCTCCCTACGCTCCTCCCATTCATCACTGACATCATCAACACTTCTCTCCAAACTGGAACTGTCCCAGATTCTTTCAAGTCTGCTATTGTTCACCCTCTCCTCAAGAAATACAATTTAGACCCAAATGAACTGAAAAATTACCGGCCTATCTCTAATCTCTCTTTCTTGTCAAAACTGCTTGAAAAAGTTGTCCTCAACCAACTGAACTCTCACTTGTCTGCCAACAATCTCCTCAATCCTTTCCAGTCAGCCTACCGCCAGTGCCATAGCACTGAAACTGCCTTGCTACACATTCTCAACAATCTTCTTGCAAGTGATACTGGCAAAGTCTCTCTCCTCACACTCCTTAATCTGTCTGCAGCCTTTGATACCATTCATCATGGTATTCTCCTTTCTAGACTTCATCATACTTTTGGCATCTCTGACATTGCTCTCTCCTGGTTCACTTCATATCTATCAAACAGAAAGCAAACTGTTCTCATCAATGGCACTTACTCTCAACCTGCATACCTGACCTGTGGTGTTCCATAAGGATCTGTCCTTGGCCCTGTTCTTTTCACTCTTTACACCTCCTCCCTGTCCACCATCATCAACTCCCACTCTATAAAACACCACTTCTATGCTGATGACACCCAACTTCAAGACAGTGACTCACCTGACAATATACAGCGCCTCCTGACTCGCACCACTGAGTGTTACTCGGACATTAAAAATTGGATGACATACAACAAACTTCAGCTAAATGATGACAAGACAGAAGCTATCATCATTGGCACCCGTCAGAAACTTTCTCAGCTGCCTCCTCTTTCTCTCCCATTATGTAACACATCAGTCCCAATTTCTGATTCAGCTAAAAACCTTGGTGTCTGCATTGACTCTACCCTCTCCATGAACAACTTTGTTTCTCAAACTGCCAGATCTTGCTACTATCACCTCCATCGTATAAGCCTGATCAGGAAGTATCTCTCTGTCGAAACAACTGCAAAATTTGTTCTCTCCTTCATAATGTCTCGCATTGACTATTGCAATTCACTCCTGTCCGGTCTTCCTGCCTCCACCACTCACATCCTACAGCGCATTCAAAACAATGCTGCACGCCTTGTACTCAAAAAGAAAAAGGCTGACCACATATCTCCTCTCCTGGCACAACTTCACTGGCTCCCTGTATCAAAGCGCATACAGTACAAACTAGACACCATGTGCTACAAAAGCCTCAATAACGCAGCCCCCGATTACCTGTCAAGCCTACTTGAGATCTATGTTCCCTCACGTACCCTCCGCTCTGCCTCCGATCCTCTGACTTTTCGCTTTCCACGCACTAAGCTCAATACCTATGGTCCACGAGCCTTCTCTGTTTCTGGTCCGCTCTCCTGGAACAAACTTCCTCTCTCAGTCCGTCAGCAACCTACTTTTGTCTCCTTCAAGTCCGCTCTCAAAACTCACCTTTTCTCCTCTGCATAAAATCCTGACCTCACTCAATCCCCTCTGCAGCCTGTCTCCACTCGGAGAGGAATCACATTGCAATATATATTGTATATAATATGCTCTCTATAATTTTCCATTGTTTTTATTCTTTCTCCCCATTTATAGCCGTGTGTGTGTGTGTGTGTGTGTGTGTGTGTGTGTGTGTGTGTGTGTGCGTGAGTGCGTGTGTGTGCGTGCGTGCGTGTGTGTGCGTGCGTGCGTGTGTGTGTGTTTCAGCGCTTAGATTTGATTTTATCAAGATTTTGCGCTATATAAATATTGTAATTATTAATATTATTATTTTCGAGTAGGCCTAGCAATTGACCTCTTGTATGTCGCGAAATCCAGGCTGTGACCGTGGCCTTCGCACATAAAATAATATCAAATTTCTGTACCCTGTGTGTAGATGTCAATATAGCAGTCTCGAGTCCTGAGTCTTTAGAACCCCTGGCAAAGCAACGTGAATGTGCATAATTATTGTCCCCGTTTTCGAGTATGCCTAGCAATTGATCTCTTGTACGTCGCGAAATCCAGACTGCACATTGACGTAAACGCGGTACTCGATCAGAGCTGGCCCATCTCCAGTTTCGGTGGGGTGAATCCTCATTCCACAGCGCACAGCACTGTCCGTTACACGCAAGAAGTTATGCGCAAAGCCCACAGACATCTTGAAAACTATTTGAGTTTAGATTACACGTGCAACTGATGTACGTCCCTCGAAGAGAGAACTGGTAACAACAACAACAAAAACAAAATGACACACACACACACACACACAAGTACACGCACGCACACACACACACACACACACACACACACACACACACACACACACACAAATAAGAGCGAGCGATCGAGAGAAAGAGAATACGTTCTTAAGGTGGCAGACCTAGCTGAACATGTGCTGAAATTTATTTTTCAGAAATAGCTTATCATTTTGGGTTCATTTCTGAGAGAAATCATTTCTGCATCATATCCTAAAGGCGTTTTGCTCAAATATGCTTAGTTTTGTCGTAATTCGATGTCAGAGAGAGTAGGTGTTCATCTTTTCAGTCAACAAAAACCAATATGGCCACTTCACTTCCACACACTTCATGTATTTATTACTAAATAATCGCTTCCTTGACAGGGCCTCCCTGACAGGGCCCGGATGTTTGTGTGAAACACTTTCGGGCTAATGTCTGCGTCCACGCTGTGCTTGTGTGGAAAGAAAGTTTTGCAAGTTGATCTTGTTTTACTACCTAGTGTTGTCAAAATGTCAACTGATCCAAAACGAAGAGGTTCTGCTCCAAAACGGCGAAAGCCTCCATTGAATAGATTTGTTCAAGCAAAAAAACGAAGGGAAGACGAGTGAAGCGTCTGCTAGTCAGCCTTGTGCTACAAACAGTGACTGAGTGAGGATTGTTCTTTTGATGAAACTGCTCAGTGAGAACTGCTGACAGTGCAAGTGCCACGCCCACTTTTACACGTTCTGAGGTGAAGCTGAACAACATTTATAGTCTGCTAAGTGAGTCTGATAGTGAAACAGATGGTGAATGTGATGGTTCTGACAGTGACACATTGTCAGATCAAGAACAAGGGATACATGGACATAGAATAATTAGGTATGTCACAATCGGCGATTACGCGTGCACGAAAAATTGAGCGGAAGACAGTGAGCGGCGTGGCGGCACATGCGAGAGGGTAGGCAAACAATCGCTGTTTGTTTCGTTAATGTATTCATGTGTCCGATAATTACCGACCTGAGTACCGAAGTCCGTACTTTTCACATGATGACCTGGTCATTTTCACGGGCTTCTTCTCAATTGCTGACGGGGGTAGAGGTGGTGTGGATTGTGGTGTGTGCGGCCGTATCTCCAAAACTTACGGGTATGATCTTTAAGTTAATTAAATTGACCACCAATAAGAACATGCATTTTCCTACTTATGTGTAAAATTTGGTGCAGATATTATTCGATTAAACCGTTTTACGCCATATTACAGATAGTGGGTGTTGTGACTGTTGTTATTGCCTTCGGCGGCCGTTGTTTACAATGGCCGTCAGGCTTATCTGTGCCGATTTACCGTTTTCTTTTGGTCATACCAGCTGAACCTATTAGAGTTAAAACTTCATTTTTCACGACATATAAGATAATGCATTTTTAACTTGTTGTGTAAAATTTGGTGAACAAATTTTAAGCCAGAAATACAAGCTTCAGTTTGACGCTGGTTGTCAGTCTAGATCTAGTAGATGACTCGGCAAACTGCGGCAATGGGCAGTCAAACTTCGAAGGTCTGCTACCCCTCATTATCAGCTTCTAGACTTCTGGACTTTAGATTGTCAGATTGGATAAGATTAAAACTCGCACAACTAGGCAGGTTTAAAAGAATCCAGTCATGTAGTTTGGAAAAATAGAAAAAATGAAAAAACGGAATCTAGATCTAGTGTATGTTGTGGCTTATTGGTCAAGTGAAGAATCCTATGATAATGCGGTGGACTGTGACATTCCAAAATTTTCTCTTGCTTGTGATGTTATATTTGGAGACCTTGTCTTGTCATGAATCCATTTCAGTTCTGTACTATTATTACCATCTGGCACAACATACCCATTTCACTCCTGCCTGTCTGATATAGAACTGATGCATCAGCCACAGCAAAACCAGACAGGACATATACAAAATCAAATACTGTTCTGTCTTCCTATTCACATTTGCTACATTACAAGGTCTGGTGTCCACATTCTTCAGCTATGCTTGGTAACATTTAAGTAACTCCTGGCTGCACTGCCATGAAAACAGTCCATATATGCACACCACAGCATTTTACATGGTTTAGTTCATAAACCATACATTCCATGGCAGATTTTTTCTGAATTACTCAATTAGTGTTTTTGTTTTGTAAAGAAATACCAAGAGATTTTGTTATCTCATGTGTGTGTGTGTGTGTGGTGTGTGTGTGTGTGTTCTTACTGTGCACAACAGCCGAACATCTTGTTGTAGAGGGGTCAAATTTTCGACTTTAATGTAAAATCAGAATGTCCACTGACAACAAAGCATAGCTATTAAAACATAGAATTTGTGATTAAAGTTCATATCAATGATAAAAGTGATAAAGTGATTAGTGTTAAATCTACACTCTTGCCTGTCTCAATCCAACATGTTCACATTTTTCATGATTTTTTTCTAACATACACACACATACACGCGCGCGCTCGCGCGCGCACACACACACACAGAGTCGCACACACATCCACACACATACTAAACCACACACACACACACACACACACACACACACACACACACACACACACACACACACACACACACTCAACGCACCAAAACCAGCAGCAAAACTAAACAGCAAGCAACAAAAATGCGTGAAAAGAAAAGAAAAAACAAGAAAGAACAACGTCATGACGTCATACCAACTAAAGACGTCATTTCACTTCCCAAACATAGGCCTACACCATCCCGTTCTGAAAATATTTCAAAACAACATAAAAAGACCCACGATCTTCCGCACGTTCTCACTGTCCACGACTCTGTGTTGAAGGGTGTCAACTCAAGAAGACTGGGACGATTTTACGGTTTTGAAGGAGACTCGTGTCCTGTGAACGACCCTCATGACATTAAAAGCTCATTAGACATGGCCTTTTCCAAATTTGATGATTCAGCAGACTGTATTGTTTTTCACTGTGGTGTGCATGAATTGAACAGCAAAAATCTCCCTGCAACAACTAAACATCTCGCTTCAGGCATAAAACAAATAGCACAAGAACATCCAAAATCTAAACTAGTCGTTAGTAAGGTTGCCCCTATACGGCAGGCCTGAATGGAGGTTCAACGAAATCTGTTCAACGCTTTCCTATCTGCTGAACTTGTTGATATGAAAAATATTTCTTTTGTATCACATGAGAACCTTCGTACCACTCAACAATTTCTAAAAGACGACATTCACCCCACCACGAGAGGAAGTAGCATCATTGCAGGAAATCTTGGAAGACACATTCGAGACCTGTTTTGGGAGACACCAAGGAGAACATCAAGATCAAGATCATCACAGCTACACCCTTCCAAATTCTCCAGAGGACAGTACCACCTTTTTGACAACTACACACCATGGTGGCCGTATAATATGTTTTGAAATAACAGTATTACATATACAATTCTTAATGTTCATATCAAGGGACTTTTTCCTCGTCATCTCTGACATTTCTTCTGCTAAAAATATACAATAACTAGGTTTTAGTCCGACTATCAAGACTCGGTCAGACTATACACTCTGTACATTTGAAGACGTGTATGCTATTATTTTGATTTTTGGTTATTTGTTATCCCTTGTAATCTATTATCACCTTTATAAGTTATTCGTACGTTGGACTATGTAATTTTCTTTTTATTGTTTTTGCTACAATTTTGTTATCTTTACTTCGTAGTCTAAGTAATTACGTAATTTTCTTTCTGTCCAGTTCTCCTGGACACAGAAAATCAAAGTATTTATTATTATCGACCATAAATAACAGTTAATAGAAAGTTGGAGATTAACCAAAATCAGCAATGCGACAACAATCCCAGGTCAAGTTTTTGCAATGGAATTGTAGATCCCTTTCCACCAATTCGGCTTACTTGGAGCATTTCCTGGCATCAAATAGGTGTGAAATTTTTATTCTACAGTCGATGAATGTTGTCGCTACCAAGCTTCCCAATTTCCCCAATTATTATTATCCTCCAGTCTATGAATGTGGGAATCACGGGAAGAAGGTATCCACCGCGATATATATACTCAAAGAGTTACAATACTGCTTACTTACTTCCCCAGTTTTGAAATCAAGCGAAGATTTGCACGCTTGTGCTGCCACTGTCCAATTCTTTAAACATCAACGTTTTGTCAGTCTACCTGCCAACAGGTCCAAATGACCACAACACAGAATGGCTGCCACGATCCAAGATCAGCAGCGTGGTAAATGGCTAATAGGTGGAGACTTTAATTCCCACTCCCCATTTTGGGAAAAGAACTGTTCTACTGTTACGAGCAATCGTTTGGTAGAAAATATCGTTGATAGTTCGCTTTACCTTATAAATGATGGTAGTGTCACTGGGATCCCTGATGTTTCCAAACACAGGGCGACAGCCATCGGTTTGTCTCTAATCTCACCAGAATTAGTACCATCCTGTACCTGGGAAACTCACAGAGACACTTTGGGAAGCGATCACCTACCTATCATCATAACCATAACTGACAAAAACATCAGGATGAAAGACATCTCTCCTGAAATTATTCCAAAATATAATTACAAGCGTGCAGACTGGTCCTTATTTCGAACTGCTCTTGCTAATCAAGATTACAGACATTATGAAAGTGAAAATGTAGACATTATATTTTCTAAATTCCAAGAGTCAATTCTAGCCGCTGCAGACCTATCGATTCCGAAACTCAAATCTTCTAGATCAAATAACCGATTGGGTAATGTTTGGTGGACAGAGGCATGTGAGAAAGCAGTTCAATATAAAAGGGAGAAATTCAAAATCTACATCAAAAGCCAGAAACCTGAAGATCATGTGGAAATGAAATAAGCTAACATCCAATGTAACACAATCATTGCTGAAGCAAAGAAAGATTATTGGGCATCATTCTGCACAAAAGAAATTTCAGATTTCAAAGATTTCCATAAAGTCTGGACGAAAATGAAACAAATGAAGGATGGAACTAACTTACCTAGGTGTCCGATAATGATAGAAACATGTAACACATTTCCTTCAGACATGGACAAAGCAGAAACTTTTGTGGATCTGTTTGCTGAAAACAGTAAAGTTGAAGGTTTATCTCCTGACTGCAAACATCACAGAGAAATGGAAGATAACAACCCAACCTACACTGATCCAGTACCACAGAATGATCTCTGGTTTAATTCTCCAATCACCTTAGAAGAGCTAAAAAACACAGTACTGTCTCTACACAACAAAAAGAGTTTGGTAGGTGTTCATGCAGTTTCGACTGAAATGATTAAACATCTCCCTGAAAACTACCTTATTTTCCTACACAAAATTTTGCAGAAATGCTGGGTTAGCGGAACTGTGCCACAAATCTGGCAAAAGTCTATAGTTATAACCAATCTTAAAAACAGGAAAATCGAAAACGATAAAAACATTTACAGACCCATTGCTTTGACGTCCCACACAAGCAAACTAATGGAAAGATTGGTCTTAAACAGACTTTTACACTACTGTGATAAAAATAACGTTATTCCGGTAAACCAGGCAGGTTTTAGAAAAGGAAGATACGCAGTTGAGCACCTGGTTAAACTTACAACTCAGATCAAACAACAGTTTGCCCGCAGAAAAAGTGTTTTAGCTACTTTCTTTGATGTGAAAAAAGCTTACGATCAAGTTTGGCATAAACGTTTATTGTTCAAGCTAAAATCTGTTGGTTTATCGGGCAATATGTTCAATTACATTAAATCTTTTTTAGCTAATAGAACAATTCAGGAAAGAGTGGGAACTAGTTATTCTTCTTCACGATGCCTCGACATGGGGATTCCACAAGGTTCAGTGATAGCACCTATTTTATTTAATATCCTTATACAGGATCTTCCTAAAGCTCTTTCAAATCGTGTTGTTTTAGTACAGTACGCTGATGATATATGCACTTGGATGAATATCACTTTAAAAAAGAAACTCCACAGAGAACGCGAAATTACATCAGGAAGTTGTATCAAATTGGTCTTGATAATCTTGGAAACTATATGTTAGAAAATGGTCTGTCATTGTCAGCAGAAAAAACTAACATGATGCTGTTTGATCCTGGTGGTAACCCAAATAACTTGCCTACTTTCAAATTGCTTGGTGAAGTGTTAAATTACAAACAGGTCGTAAAATTTCTGGGAGTTTACATCACGTCGAAATTAAGCTGGAATGTCCATTTTGATTATATTTTAACAAAAGCGCGAAAAACCTTAAATTTTCTAAAGATAATAAGCAAATTACCTGGGGAATGGATACAAATGTACTGATTCATCTGTCAACAGCGCTGGTCAGGTCTAAATTATCCTACGCGCAAGAAGTTTTCTTCAATGCACCCAAATATTTACTAAAAAAAGATTCAGAGCTTGGACTGCAAAAGTCTTAAAATTGCACTAGGTGAACCAACTCATGCTTCTACTCTGGAAACGTACAAAGTTGCTGGAATTCTACCTTTAAACAACCATCGTGAGCTAGCTACAGCAAAGTTTGCAATTAGAACTACTTCACAAGCGGATAATTTTGTGAGCAAAGAAATTAAGATCAGGTCTGATACTGACTTTCCAAAACGAGCAAAAAGCATTTCATCACAAATTACAGCCGCAACTTACATATCTGGCCTGATCAAACAGTCCAACATAACAATGGATGAAATAGCAGAGAAACCAACGATAACGCCTATCCCTACATGGGAAATGCTAAAGGCCACATTTGATCTCGATTATGCAAACGTTAAAAAAGATAATAATGTCAACATTACGCTATCCACAGCTTGTGAACACATCGATGAAAAGTACCATACCCACCTCCACATTTTTACCGATGGGTCAGTTTTAGCAAATCAGAGCGCTGGAGCAGCCTTTTATGTTCCAAAATTTAACATTAAAAAGTCTTTTTTCATTGGGGCAAATGTATCTATATATACAGCAGAATTGGTCGCTGTTGTTCAAGCGTTGCATTATTTAATAAGCCTTCGGCCTGTGTCATTCAAAGTAGTTATCTTTGTTGATTCAAAATCTGTATTATATGCCTTACAGTCTTTTGATACAGACACAAGACCTGACTTAATTATTGAGGCAAATCATCTAATACACTGTTTAAAGATAAATGGCCTGGAAATCAATTTATGCTGGGTGCCTTCTCATGTTGGTCTTCATGGCAACAACGTAGTTGACAGAGCAGCTAAATCCGGTGCCCTCCATTCTGAAAATTCCATAGAATTACATGTTAACACCTCAGTAAAAGAAGCTTACAACTCGCTAGAATTAGCATCATGGATTCGATTTCATGAACATTTAAATGAAAAATTTGTGTCTCAAAAAAGAATCAAACTTTCAGTTCAAAATATCTATAAAAAAAATTGCAGTATTCCTCGTTATATCATTTGAGATTAATTGTTATGACATATTTTCGCATTCAACTGAATGCTTTGAAAACAAAATATTGTAACAACGTTTTATGTATTTGCGGCAAACAATTCACATTGTATCACTGTTTGTTTTACTGCAGAAAGCTTCGTTCCATTTTACCAAAGACGTTTACACAAGGAAACTATCTTGAAACGCATTTTAAAGAAGTAGTATCGGATCAAGTTTTGTTAGTTAAAATTTCAGAATCATTGGTTCACAGTCCTGTTAATGCGTTACTTTAAGATTATTATTATAATTATGATTATTTTTGTTTTGTTTTGTTTTTATGACGATTTTTCTTTTACATTATTGATGTTAGCGTTGTTCTAGTTTCATTTCTCTGTTCATTCATATCCTTTTTCTTAAGACCTTGCCGCTCCTTTTAATTTTTTTTACGTCCCTTACTCTGTTCCCTTCTCCCCCCCCCCCCCCCCTAATTTCATCCTCCATGCCATTTTTCCCCGTCTAATATCACATATAGTGAAAAGACGTTAAATCAAGCAACGAACGAACACACTCACACAAACACAGAGTCGCACAACCTCCACACACTCATACACACACTCATTCACATACCCACAAAACACACACACATACATTCACATACCCACAAACACACACATACATTCACATACCCACAAACACACACACATACATTCACATACCCACAAACACACACATACATTCACATACCCACAAACACACACATACACACACACATACACACACACACACGCACATACTCTCACACACGCACCCACACACACATACACACATGCCCACCCACACTCACACTCATGCTAATGTGAAGGGTGTGCTAACAGGTAAAATTGTCCTTCCTTCCCTCATCGCAGATTGGACCCTGAGAAGGGCTGGAGTCAGTCCCACACATTCAATCCTTGAGGGTAGTTGGTGCGCAGTTTGTGTCTCCAAAACCTTTCTCTTTCTTTCCTCCTGTTTGGATCTTCTGTTTGGATTTGTTCTATGGCTGTGACTCTAGGGTGTTCAATGGAGTGTCCAGGGGTCTGGAAGTGACGAGCCACCAGCGTTTCCCTTCTTTCCTCCACCTCTTTCATGTTGTAGTCAGGTTTTGTTGTTCTTGTGGTCTTCTGTTCGTCTGAGTTTTTGATGTTCGATCTGTGTCCATAGAATCTGCGTTGTAGGGTCTGTCCCGTCTCTCCTACATATTGCACATCTTTGCATTTGGCACAGTCAATGAGGTAGATGAGGTTTCTGCTTTTGCATGTCATAGAGTCCCTGATGATGAAATTCTGTTCTGATCGGACACTTTTGAACATTGTTGTCTCTCTGAGGTGTTTGAGGCACAAGACGCATCTCCTTGCAGTGCACTTTTTGCAGCCCGCTTCTGGATTCCCCTGAACCTTGGCAACTGGGGGGCAGGAGGGCATGAGTATATTTCTGAGGCTTTTGCTGGCTCGTTCTCCTACCATGGGTGGAGCAGGCATCGCTTTCTTCATTCTGCGGCTGGTGTGGAGCGTGGCTGTGCCTTCTTTCAGCCACATAGCCAGTGGAGGGTGGAGGGTGGCTGGGGTTATGGGTCACGATGAACGGTACTCTGTTGGCGTTGTCTTTGGGCATAGTGGCGTACTTGAGGGTGGATTCTCGGAGGATGGAGGATACCCTTCAATGGCGGCCTGTATCAGGCTGTTGGGGTAGCCACGTGCTCTCAGGCGATCCTTCAGTTCAGTGCATCACTTCTTAAATGTTGCATCTTCTGAGCAGATCCGTCTGATTCTCAGGCACTGTCCATGAGGTATTGCTCTGACACAGTGGCGGGGATGACTGGATCTGAAGGGAAGGTACATGTTAGCATCACTTGGTTTCCTGTGAAGATCTGTGATAAGATGTCCATCCTTGATGCTGACTGATGTGTCCAGAAAAGAGATGTTGCTACGACCATAGTGGGTGGTGAACTTTATGGTGGGATGCTGTTTGTTCAGCCAATCCAGAAAATGTTTGAGTTTTGTTTCTCCATGGGTCCACAGCATGATCACATCGTCGATGAATCGATGCCACAGGTCTGTGCTGATGTGGTGAGGGGATGATGGCAGCAGGCGTTCTTCGATCCACCCCATAAAGAGGTTTGCAATCGCTGGCGCCATGGGTGTGCCCATGGCCGTTCCGTGAATCTGGCTGAAGAAGTGGCCGTCGAAGTCAAAGACGTTGTTCTGGAGGACATGTTTCACGATGTCCAGCAGCAGAGGAATACTGGGAGCGTCTTTGATCAGATGTCTGTTGTTCTTGAGCATATGTTGAAGTGATTCTGAAACAACCTCATGCGGTATGCTCGGGTAGAGTGCAACAACGTCGACTGTGACGATAAGTACGTCCTCGTGTATTGGTTCCATTTTTTCTTTCCAGGCCTCCACCACTTGCAAGAAGTGAGTTGTATCCCTCAGGTACGATGGCAGTGCTTGCACGATGGGCTGAAGCCAATGATCTACGAGCTTGGAAAGCCGTTCCGTAGGTCCATTAACGCCGGAGATAATGGGTCGCCCTGGAGGTGTTTGGTTATCTTTGTGTATCTTTGGGAGATGGTGAAATGTGTGAGTTCTCACAGTTTGTTCATCGACCTTCCCCCATTCGTAGCATTTCTGGTCCACTGTCTGTTCTTTCAGAAGCGTTTCCATGAAAGCATTGGATGTTGCAGCTATCTCTTTGGTTGGATCCTTGTGAAGTACTTCATAGTGCTCAACTTTGTTGAGTTGTCTCCAGGCCTCTTTCTCATACTGGTCAAAGTCCTGCACCACTGCTTGTGAGATGCGCAGAGTGCGGTTGTTGACCATGTCTTTTAGTTCTGAGATGGCTTTTTGGCTCTCTCTTGAGATGTTCCCTCTCTTTGGAGGATTGGCTACGTGGGTGGTCATTCGTGCTACAAGTGTGGAGCTAAAGGCATCCAGGGCTTCATCCCTACCCGTGGGTGGCTGCCAAAAGTTTCCTTGTAGAACTTGGGCTTTGACGGTAACTGGGTTGGTGTGTTGTCTGTGTACCAATACTCGCGTAGGCGAACTTTCCTTATGCCTTCTTTGATGTCGTTTAGAAGTTGTAGCTCATCGTATGTTTTTGGGGTGGGGCAGAACTTGGGCCCAAGAGACAATACTCTGACCTGATCTTCAGAAAGTCGAACTGAAGACAGATTCACCACCTGGTCTGGTTCAGTTTCCACCTGTTTGTGTTTCTTTCTGAAGCGCCTATTGCTTTTGGTTGTGCTGGGACTTTGAGATGTAGACTGCTGCTGTGGCTTCTCTTTGTTCTTCAGAAGTTGGAGAAGTTTTTTGTGTTTGGTTTGTTGGCAGTGGGTCTTGGTGTTCATTTCTTTTCTTTCCAAGTCTGCCACAAAATCACGAAAGGCTTCTTCTTGTAGGGAAGATCGGAGGGTGGTTACTGTTGATGCCAATGTCTCCTGGATGTTCTTTGAAGCTTGCTTGTAAAAATTGATGCAAAGTTTCATGATGGACTTCTCTGCACTGAAAATTACATTGTGTATTTTTTGGTGAAGTGTGCTGCTTTCCGGGAGGCCTGTGGAGGCAAAACGAACTCTCATACCATTGGGAGTTAGGTTCTTTTGTTGGCATGTTTGTAGAAAGTTGATGTGGGATAGGTATCTTTGAAGCAGTGTGTGTGTGTGTGTGTGTGTGTGTGTGTGGTGTGTGTGTGTGTGTGTGTGTGTGTGTGTGTGTGTGTGTGTGTTGTGTGTGTGTGCACGCGCGCTGACAATGCATACTTTGATGTACATTAGTTAATGTGAATCATAATGCTGAAAAAGTAGAGAAGTTGAGAAGAATATATAGGGATCCTATTTGCCATCTTGGTGATTTATTTTGCTTCATAGGATAACAAGTGAACAAATGACAGGTATGTAGTATTATGCTGGTGTTACTGATAGGGGTGTCAAGGGCTGTTTCAGTATATCTCCTTCTGGAAAATCTGTGGTAGAAATTTCCTTTCCTGTCGTTCTCTTTTTCTTTGCCTTGACTTTGTCCTTTGTCATATCTTCCTTTTTCATTTTCTATCTTGCTGATCTATTCACCTCTGGTAAGTTTTCCATAAAGCCTCTTTGAATTGATAATTGGATACATAATTAATGAATTGTATTTTTTAGCTGTAAGTAAATGTGAACTGCTTAGTGGCAATATCAGATAATATTAGCCAGTTTTTACACACATGAATGCTTTTGTGTATTTATGTGCTAATGTTCCCCCCCCCCCCTCCCAATCGTTCTGGTGATGATCTGGGTGGGGTTGCCAATGCCAAGGGCATATTATTTGATTATTTGTGTGAATGCCCTGATATGTGTACTTGCTACTTAATTTTCTTTTCCGTGTTTGTTTTTTGCATGTTCCTTTACATGTTTACTGTGTGTTTTGCTTGAGATGGTTGTACCCTCGACATAGCTCTGAGTAGTGGGTTGGGCTTTAAACACTAATAATGATAATGCCAATAGTCATCAGGGATACATAGTAGCCTTTCATATGAACTAAATGATGTGGAGCAGTCATTTTCATCACTGTATTGGATGGAGAGAAGGAAATGGCATGGTTGTACTGAGAAGAACAGTGACTTGTATGCTGCATGTATTTAGCAAAAAATTATTGGGAGTGATGGACAGTAAAATGATGTCAAGAGAAGCCTTCCTGTCAAGTGTGTACACTTTAAGGGGACTGGGGTGCATCTAGGTAGTAACATTTGGAATTGGATACCCTTCATGTATAATCTTTCGTGTTTTTCATTTTTGTTACAGTTTAGATTTGCATTTGACATATTTGGTTTTTACACAGATGACTTTCATGATTCCATTCTTAGAATGTCTGCACATTTTTGTGATTTCTTCATTTGGCAAGCTGTAAATTAAATGTGACTACGGATTCCGCGCTTTTTTGGGTTTTTTTTTTGGGTATGTGTGGACTATTTGTATGTAACTCAAGTAAATGTGTTTCAAAAGTTTTTTGTTTTTGCATTACAGCTTAATCTTGTATACCTGGTGTGTTTGGCGTGTATGTTATGATATATTTCTGCTAATGCCCTTTTCATCTTGTTACCTGTTCTGTGGATTTATTTTGATGTAGCATTATGGATCAGTCTTTGTGTTTTTTGTTTGCATTTAAATTTGTTTTTTGGGTGATATACATATAGATATTTATATATATATATATGTGTGTGTGTGTGTGTGTGTGTGTGTTTACACTTACTGATACATATACTGATATATATATATATACACATACATACATACATATATGCATGTGTACACTTATAACACATACACACACACACAGATATTTACATACATAACACATTATCTTTCATGTTGTATGACAGCTTATGAGAAAATGTCTGTTTACGCAAGAAAAAAAATTACAACTTTTTCAAAAAAGTTTGCTTGTTAGGATAAATAATTGAAAAGATACACTGTCCTTACTACCAGCAGAATTTTTAAATCAAAATTGCAAGATGGAATTTCCAGAAGAGCAAGTTATAAACCAATTCAGTCTGTGAATCTTTCTTACCCCTCAGAACAGCTTAATTAGTAATTAATCTGTAATCTCTTAGTCTTGATAAAGACTCAATTTCTAAGTTGCCAGGAAACTTGAGAGGTCTTTTCAGTGAAATATTCAATTTTCATTTCTGTTTTTTAAGGGTTTTTATACTACCATCACAGGCTCTCAATTTTTATTTTTTATTTTAGTTAATCAATATGAATATACTTACATATATCTATACACACATATATATGATATATAATAATACACACACATATTATTTATAATTAAAAACATATATATAAACCAAGAGTGAATACATGATAAAAAATAAAAATGCACAGGTTGACAACTTCTTGTTTAAAGGCAGTTTTTCATGAAAAACTGTAATTGATTGATTATTACATAAAGATTGAGCCTAATGGTATTGAATGACTGTTGTAATTTATCATGATAATTATCTTGAGGCTTTACTCAACAATTTTTAAGTCAGAAATTTAATGATTTTGGAAACTGTAAAGATTTTAGGAATCTCAGTTGATCTTCGCTTCAGCCAGTTAAGGCAATGAATGAATTAATTGTTAATTAATGCATGGACTCAGAGATTCATGAAGGTCTTAATCATCTTGGCTAAACAAAGACCTTTCTACTGATATTTGATTTTTTTTCAATCGGTTCAGTCGTTCCAAAGTTATGGTGCTTTTTGTGATGAAACGGCACACACGCGGTCACAGTTTTTGCTATGTAATCCAATGAAGGAAAACGTCGAAAATTTAATTATTAAAAAATCGTAACTTTCGTCACAGATAAATCAACCGAAGAACTTTTAATACCATTTTAAAGTTCTTTTTTTTTGCTCTTTTCAATGATGGTAATTGCATATTTAATAAAAATATTTGAAATTTTTTGTAACATACCTAGAATAATTATAGGCCTACATAGGTAGGACAAACTTGTGTCTTGCTGTGAATTTGAAGTGTCCGGCGTTTGTGAAAATCGTCATTGTTTTGTCATTTTTTAGTCATAACTTTCACATTTATTAATTTAACCAATTTGCTTGACATTTGACACACTTATGGACAATGGGTTTATCTAGCTTTTCTCATATCAAAATTTGTGTAAGTTAAGTATCATTGTTATTATGAACCTTAAGGTGAATTTTTTTTTTTTCCGGAAATCAGGACCTTCCAAACAAAGAACCCAACATGATAGAAAAAAACTGGTAGGACAAAAGCTTTATTTACTATTTTTGTTTGTTACATAAAAATATTAAGCATGAAGTATAGAAATTGATGGAGAAAACCGCCCAAAACTGAGTAGTCTCCAATTTAAATTATTATTACACTGAAACTGTGAAGCATTGACACTGGAAAATATTTTTTCCACATGACAATGTGCTATCCTTGCTGCACATCTCTGCCAAATTTGAAGTGTGACTTGAATATTACTTCAGATATAAAAATTAAAACAAAATGTTCCGATTCTAGCTAGGCCTGCCACCTTAATCCATTTGCTTCATAATAAAACAGAGAGACAAAAATATAGCAGAGCGTGGTTTCGATCCACGGACCTCTGGGTTATGGGCCCAGCACGCTTCCACTGCGCCACTCTGCTGCTTGAGAATTAACGTGGAAAAAAAAATTATAAAGTAAAATGTCGTCATCTCGCAGTTGCTACCTTTTCTTCCACCATATTTACATCACTGATATTTTTTTGAAAATTAAATGCTAACCTAACGCCACTTTAATTTTTTTCTTTCTTTGCTTCGTTAGGCACAATGTTCTACGTTGTATCTCTCCTACCCGAAAAGCGGAAATGAGCTAAGGGAGATAAATAGTATTTTTATACTACTTATCTCCCTTAGCTCAACAGCGATAGTCGCTTTGTGAACAAATCATCGTGTAAGGCATTTTGCCAATATGTAGAACTACGTAATAAACAAGTGTAGAGTGAACAAAGACTCAAAAACATATCTACAAGAAGGGCAGACAGATCTCAACTTCATCTCATCTGATCAAAGTAAGTTGCTTGAAATTAAGAGTTCTTGCGGAGTTCATATAAAGCCAGTCAAAGTTTCATCATTTTAGTTTCACCATTTTGTTTCGTGTTTTCCCAAAACCTGATGTCCATAAGGCAGGCCCGTTAATACCTCCTTCACGTCACTCTTGGGTATGATGTTTCTGTGGTCAGATCAGAATTAGGCTATTGACAAAAAAGTGGAGTATTCAGGTGAAAAGAGTGTGCTCATTTCACTCAAAATATGATTTTTTGATGTCTGAATCAGTGATTGTTATTGAGTGTAACCTGCAAATATTTTGAAAATAGGCCTAAGACATATTTCAACCATTTACCCTGCTTATAAAATTTACACTAAGGTAGGTACGTGTAATGAATCTTATTATTCTTGTTTACTAATAATATAGAAACCTTGCAAAGCAAAAGCAAATGAAGAACAATCTAGTTCATGGTTTAGAAAATATAAAAATCATTATCATAAAAAAAAAAAAAAAGAAAAAGAAAAGTAAAATTGCATAATGTGTAGCCTAATGTTAAGCATCTTGTAACTGCTATGTTTTTGTTTTGTTTTTTGTTTTGTCCAGATCTCTTGAAATTCAATTTCTGATGTCTTCTGTATACTAAGTTATAGACTATCACTTCTTATTTTGGGGGCAGATCTATTGGAAACTGTTCAGACTATCCTTACTCATATTCATTTCTTTTGTCACAGTGGATTTACTTTGTGAAACTAGGGCTGCTCTCCCCCTTGAAAGTATGTTGCCACAGTGCTATGCCACCCATTTTTTTTTTTGACCAAGACTTCAGAAAGGCAAGAAAGCTAACTGGTGTTCAAGGGGAGGGACTTGGGAAATCAATCTCTCGCTCCAGGGCAGCTGGGCAATTGCCCTGCTCCTCATGATTTTCAACTGCCATGGGATCTTTAGCATATGCAGACCAGAAAGCACATGAGATGGACTCTTTTTTTTGTTCCTTCCTGAAGGACAAGACTTCAGTTTGATTTTCTGGTCAAACTGAGGAGAAAAGTTGAGGCCTCAGCTGGAAACGAACTCTGAAACCTTGAGTTTACTTATTAGCAGGTGAACATCTGAACCGTTCTGCCACTATTCTGCCACAAAATTGGAAAAATTGCCAAAATCCTATGTGCAGAAGTCATTTTACGCTTTCTAAAAGAAATAACTTTTGAATCAGGTGACTAATGTACATGTATCATATTAGGTGAAATGACTTGCTGTATCATTTTGTAGAAGATGGCTTTGTATGTATACATAACTTCAGGATGAATAAAGAAATCAAGCCATTACTTATGAAGTTCTTCTCAAAATCAAGCATTACAAATTTACATGAATAGACTGGAAACACTCATTTTCTAGGTAGGCCCAAACAAGCAAACCTGACAGTATGTTGGAAGATATTTCTTGGATGTAATACAGCAGAGTCTACCTGTAATGAGCCTGCTTATAACAAATTTCAAACTGCGTATAACAAATTTCACACGGTTATGTATTTTTAAAAAATTTTCCTCGCCCACTTCCTTCTTTTTCCCCTTTGTAAAATACTGTCTATAGCAAACAAAGGCTACTATCATGCACAACAAATTCCTGTTTGTGAGATTTAGTTTTTGTTTCCCAAAGGCCAAGCTTGCTCTTTATACTCTTTGTCCTGCAGCAAACAAGTGCACAAGAGTGATACAACTGCAGCATCATACACTGCACCAAGCTCAATACCTATGGTCCACGAGCCTTCTCTGTTTCTGGTCCACTTTCCTGGAACAAACTTCCTCTCTCTGTCCGTCAGCAACCTACTTTTGTCTCCTTCAAGTCCACTCTCAAAACTCACCTTTTCTCCTCTGCATAAAATCCTGACCTCACTCATCCCCCCTCTGTAGCCTGTCTCCACTCAGAGGGGAATCACATTGTAATATATTTGTATATAATATGCTCTCTATAATTTTCCATTGCTTTTATTCTTTTTCCCCATTTATAGCCATGTGTAAGTGTGTGTGTGTTCGCGCGTGCGTAAGTGTATGATCAGCGCTTAGATTTGATTTTTATCGAGATTTTGCGCTATATAAATATTGTAATTATTATTATTATTATGTATGGCACAGTGATCAGCATGATGGAACACCAAAGGCTTCTCCAATGACTGACTGAGCCATAAAACTGGTCTATAAACAGCATGATGATGATGCATAAGATAAGGAATATTGTAAATAATATCTGAAGACTGACCTCCACCAGCAAGGCGACAATCAGCCCTGAATAAGTTAATAACTATTAGTCCATTGATTTTTCTTACTTGTAATGTTGTAGAGCCAATGAAACATGCTGTAATGAACACATTTACGTATACCTTGAATTTCATTGTAGGTAGACTTTTATACACACCTAATAATATCAGTGTCCATGAATTCAGTAAATACTTTTCAAATGGTGTAGTTTTATAAAACATTTAAAGGGAAAAAACTTTATATATATATATTGTCCAGTGGACATACAAAGGAAATGTAAAGAGCAGGCATGAGACACTTTGTAATGGAATTACCAACAGTAAGTATTTCTTCTCAGTAAAACTGTTCAGTGCATCTGTGTGGAGCAGAACTTTAGCATCAAAGGTGTGTTGCTTGCATTTACGTGGAACAATTGTTATGCATACTGAAATTAGTCAAAAGGAAGTGCTGGGCCATCTCAGTTTTGTAGTTCTTTCTCATTTTGGCCCATATTCTATCATTCGTTTTAGCCCATATTCTATCATTTCTTAGTTGGCCTATTATTTACTGGTTTGTATCAACCCACTGCGAGTTCCCAGTATCACGTTCATCTTAACATGGCAATCCACAGGTAATAGATTCACTGTTTTGTGTGGATTTGTGGCAGTTTCAGTTATTTTACCATAACCAGTATTCTCACTGAGAAAAAAAAATGAAATATATGTTTTAGACTTTTACTGATCTAATGTGGAAGGATAGACTATGTGTTTTAAAAATTTTCAAGATGTTGGGATGCTGATTTATAATGTGATTTATGTGTTGTATTTTGGTACAATTTGACAGTTTGAAAGATATGATCAAAAGAAACATAGGAAAGAAAAACAAAATAAATTGAAATGTTGATTAGTTTTGAGAATATGACATGTTCTCATTGTAAATGTTAATGTCTGCGCTGCGTGAAATTGTATGCCATATTAGAAATAGACTGTGCATGCACGTTCGGGGGAAGGGTATCCGCTCAAGGCCTATCTCGACGATTGGCTTCTTCTCGCCTCCTCCAAGGAACAGTGTGCACAACAAGCTTCCCAGGTCCTGCAACTCTGTCGCGACCTGGGCTTTGTTTACAACGAGGAGAAGTCGGACCTCACTCCTTCGAAACAGTTCCAGTTCCTGGGCATGTCCTTTGACACATCCAAGTGGGTGGTGTCCCCGACTCCCCAGCGCTTACTGCGCCTTCAGGGCCTCTTAGCCCAACTGCTCTCTCAGCCTCACGCCCCTGCTAGAAAGCTGGCCTCCCTGCTGGGTTTTATGGAGTCGCTGGCACCCCTAGTGCCACTAGGTCGACTCCTCAAGCGACAATCCCAACGTGGATCCCGGAGGCGTTGGTCACAGTCTCTGCAGCCGTGGGACCTTCCGGTCCCCCTGGGTCCTTGGTTCCAATCATCGGTGACCAAATGGCGCTCCCAGTCATGGCTAGCCCAGGGAGTCCCTATTACACCGCCCCCTCCTCAGGAGGACTTGTTCACGGACGTGTCCACCTCCGGGTGGGGGGCCTATGTGGGCCCGCTGACAGTGGCGGGTCGGTGGTCACACGAACTCATGTCCCGCCACATCAACATGCTGGAACTGGAGGCAGTTTTCCAGGCCCTCAGGGAGTTTTCTCCCCTTTCTGAAGGGAAAACATGTTCGTATCAACACGGACAACACTACAGTAGCTTGTTACGTCAACAAGCAAGGGGGTGCCCGCTCCCACTCCCTGTCTCGGAGAGCGGAACAGCTCCTCCTCTGGTGCGAGGAACAGTCGATTCGGCTCTCAGCAAAGCATGTCCCGGGGAAGATCAACATACTTGCGGACTCTCTCAGCAGATCCCGCATGGTTCTTCCCTCGGAATGGACACTGGTCCATGCAATTCTGGAGCCAGTGTGGGCAGCATGGTTCAAACCACAAGTGGACTTCTTTGCCACCAGGTTCAATCACCACCTCCCTCTGTACATTTCTCCCGTTCTGGACCCGGGGGCCTGGGCTGTGGATGCTCTGTCCATTCCATGGTCAAACCTAACGGGCTATGCCTTCCCCCCATTCCCCATTCTGGGGAAAGTATTTCAGAAGGCGAGGGAAGACTCAGCCACGTTGATCCTTGTGGCACCTCGATGGCCAGCCCAAGCATGGTACCCGGAACTTCTGCACCTGTCCCATGTGCCACCGCTAAAACTCATGGTGTCGGGTCGGTCCCTCCTTCAACCCAGGTCAGGCATTCCGCACGGCAATCCAGAGGTTCTAAACCTTCACTCCTGGCTGCTGTGCGGGACTCAATGTCTTCATTAGGCTTGTCCCTGGCCGTAATCGGCCTTGTGGAGCAATCTCACAGACTGGGTACACAGGGGGTGTATAATGCCCACTGGAACGGCTGGCTCTCTTGGTGCTCCTCAAATGCGGTGTCACCCCACTCACCTCTCGCTTGCAATTGGCCAACTACCTCGGCTTTCTGTTGTCCGAGAAAAAGCTTTCATCCTCCTCAGTGAAGGTACACAGGGCAGCCATCTGCATCACCATCAGTCAGTTGGGTGGTCCGTCCTTTGCGGACGACCCTCTACTGCGGGATCTTGTCAGAGGGGCTTCTCTGCAGGAATCCAGGTGACCAGAACCCCCCGCCACACCCCGGCGTGGGATCTCTTTCTCGTCCTCTCATCCCTGAGACTCCCTCCTTACGAGCCAATCAGGGAGTGTTCTCTCAAGTTCCTCTCCTTCAAGACGGCCTTTCTCGTCTCTCTCGCGTCGGGGAGGCGCTGCAGCGAAGTGCATGCCCTTAGTGGACTCCCTGGGGATGTCGCTTTTGAACCTGATGGCTCGATGTCTCTCCACCTACTCCCGGAATTTTTAGCCAAGAACCAGTCGCCAGGTTCTCCCTCTCCGACCATCTCCATTCATCCCCTGACGTCTATCCTTTGCTCCAGACGACGTGGACCACACGCTCTCTGCCCTGTTCGCGCCCTGCGAGTGTACAGAAAGTGGATGAAATCTTCTCGCCAGAAGCAGCGTCACCTGTTTCTCTCTTACAATGAAAGCTATGGGAAGGACATTAGACGCACGTCCATCTCTCGATGGCTGAGGGAAGTCATCAAGGCTGCGTATGCAAGGTCGAGCTCAGCTGGCTTTCTTCTCCCCAAGGCCCCATGAGATCAGAGCATGGGCCTCTTTGCTGGCAATCACCCACAATACCAGCATCCAGTGTCCTGGATGCCGCGTATTGGCTTTCCCCGGCACGTTCATTCAGTTTTACCTGCGTGACGTCTCCCGTCTGCGTGAAGATGGATCCAGGGGGATTGCTTCCGCTGTGGTGGCCCAACACCCCATCTCCGCCACACGCCCTGACTCGTCCCATTCCTCCAGGTGTTAACCAGGTAAGCCCTCCATCCGGGTAGTGCTATTCTGCATTTGTGAGCCACGGTATAGTATGTGTAATTAAAAGGAAATTTTCCTTCTAAAATTACATTTAATCTAGCATACTTACCGTGGCTCACGCAGAGTCCCTCCTGTCCTCCCCGCCCCAGGCGAGGTGTAGGCTCCTCTGTCACATCTTTGTCATAATTCTGAAGAGGGCATGAGTGGCATGCCAGTCTGTCGTTTGGGTTTGAAGTTCCTGTCCCATGTCTTCTGGTTTATTGTCTCTTTGAGGTACTCAAAATTTTGTCGAATACTAATAACAGGTATAGCTATTGGTAGTCAGGGCATGCAATGTGTTAGTAAGGTAATATTGGTGCTGTATGTCATGTATTATGTGCTGTGTGCAGCAGTGTTTGTGTCGTGTTTAACTAGTCCTATCACTTGGTTTTATAAGTGCCTTAATGTTTTGTCCTGTATTATGTATTGAGGACATTTGAGAAAGATACACTAGTTTAACCCTTTGACTCCCGCACCCTGTCCAGCAGCATCTTGCATTGTCAACAATGCTAGCATTGTAGCAAAGCAAAAACTTAACCCTTTGACTCCCTCATCCTATCCACCAGCTTCCTGCAGGAAGGTGGTGGACAGGGTGAGAGAGTCAAAGGGTTAAATTTTTGTAGTTGGTGGATAGGGTGTGGGAGTCAAAGGGTTAAAGCCAGGGGTTAATGAATGCCTTTATAACAAAAAACATATTTGTCGATAGATTTAAAACTATTCAAATGAAAATTCACTCATAATGTACGCACACACACACCACACACACACGCGCACACACACACGCACGCATACACGCACTACAACACCATCACCCACCACACACAAACACCACACACACACACACACACACACACACACACACACACACACACACACACACACACACACACACACACACCACACACACACACACACACACACACATCAAATTTGTATTGCAACTCCAGTGATTGAGTGACATGTGTCTGTCATGCAAGTGTAAATAGATGAGTTTTTCAGATAGGGACTTAATCATACATGAAAGCCCAGTGTACTAGCAATTTTTCTGCATTGTTAAGAACATATATGAAGCAAGGTGAAGGTGGGAAGCAGAGACAACTGTAGAGTTATGTATGACAGCTGTCTCACTGATGAAGCCAGCAGTCGATTCATTTCCAACTTAACTGCTATTGATCATTTGTATCTGTAATAACTGGACATTTACATTGCTGTGTTTGTCAAGAACAAAATTAACTGCTATTGATCATTGTATCTGTAATAACTGGACATTTACATTGCTGTGTTTGTCAAGAACAAAATGCCTAAAAATGTACGACTTTTTAAAGTTATAGAGATGTACAGCACACTCATACGTGCACGCACATGCACATGTATACATACATGCATACACATGCACATAAGATGCACATGCACACATGCATATATATATATGTAAATATATATCTATATATATAGATATACTATATAGATATACAGACACATGCACATGCACACACACACGAGCGAGTGCATACAAAACACCACAAAACTAAACCTACAAAATGCACAACAAATTGTAGGCCTACTAAGGAGGATCAGATATCGATAAGACCTTCCAACTGGAAATCTGAAACTCTAACCCACTTAACTGTCAGGTATGTCAGGGGTGCACATGATTGTGTGTGTGTGTGGTTTTTTTTCTTCTCCTGGCTGTCTTCCAAAGACTGACACACAAGGAAGGAAATACAGAGATTACTAATACTATGCAATTTACAGCACAATATAGTAAGCATAGTACTATTGGTACTGCCCAGTTAAAATACAATACAGCAGAGAACTTTCTGCATGATCTGACAATGACAACACTTCTGTTTTTTGGATCTTCTGAACTGTGTCAGGCAGCTGAGAATTTGATTTAATTTGCAATTGATAACTCACAGTAGATCTCGCTCTCTTCCTGTAGTTAGTGCCCTTCCGTTTTGTGTGTTACAGTGTTGCAACTTGTATATATACATGTGTGTGAGTATGTGTGTGTGTGCACATGCATGCACAGGTGTGCGTGCACTTTGTGTTATTTGGACTGTGAGACACAGTGTGTGTGTGTGTGTGTGTGTGTGTGTGTGTGTGTGTGTGTGTGTGTGTGTGTGTGTGTGTGTGTGTGTGTGTGTTTGTATGAATGAGGGCATTCAGTCTACATGTATATTGCTAATATTGACTAGGCTGTCTTGAAGGCTATAGGCCCTACTAATACTATATATATTTCTTAAAATTTAAGCGGAGATGCTTTCTTCACCAAACCATTGATTGATTTGGTTCAGTTTTTACGTCACCACTCACCTTGGGTGATATGGCCGACGGGAATAACCATCCAGGGAAGCGGGGGAACGGGGACCTGTCTAATCCTATACTGACTCCACCAGAACAACAATCATGTTAAGATGGGACAGTGAGAAGGCCAATTTTAATGTAGCGCACCCCGGGATTCGAACCCGCAACCATTAGCATGTGAATCTGATGCTCAAACCATCTGTGTATTGTCTGTCAGCTTTTAAGTTATCATTAAATTAAGGGCCTTAATTAAGCTGAAACAATTGTTTCACCAAATTACCAATTTTTTGTCAGATTTTAAATAATCTGTAAGGGCCTTATAGTGCAAGGGTCACTCAAATAGATATCATATGACATTTTTCTGGGCTGATTAATTTCATGTTTTCTAAAAACTGAAGAAAATTTCTTTTAAAGTAAACATGGATCATAAATAGAAATGATACACATGATGAAACAGTAGTTCTATCACATAAGCAACAAGAACCATTTATAAGTGCTTATGGTGTAAGCTTAAACATTTATAAATTTGTTGCAAAAAAAACCCAAAAAAACTTTTTGAGTTAAGTATGAACCTAAACATTTATATATTAATTGTAAACTAAAAGCAGTTTTACATTAAATGCAAAATAACAACTGAATGCATGCCATGAGGAAAACAAAGTTGATATTTATTCTCTTTTGAGAAACACTGGCACATAGAAGGTACTGGCAGCCACCTCTTCGGTCATTAGTGACATTGGGAAAATGCCAAACAGATGACATTTGCAAGGTCATTTTATATAAATGTATCAAAGTGCATGAATTTATGTGTTTCTCTCTAGAATTATATGCCTTGTTTATCACCATTTTTTATTCCATGGAATGCCTGTTGACAAGCACAGTATGGTCAGGAAAACGGCACCTTCCTCCTAAAAGGGTACAATGTCACTGAATGTTTAGCGAAAGAACTTTGTTTATGCTTTTTCAAGGAAAGCTCATTTCACATGCAAACACAGAACAGTGTAAATACTGTTTTGCAAAATATTTAGAGAGAGAGGGTGTGGGGGGGGGGGGGGAGAGAGAGAGAGAGAGCTAGCTGTTTTGGAATATGGAAACATGTGTTGTCACACAGAAAACATGTTTGATTACAATAAAAAATGCAAGAGTAATGCCCATTTTCATCCTTGCGATGAATAAGAGTTAAGACAATGAAATTGCTGCTGGTGAGATGCCACTTCACACAAACCTGTCCTCTTTTTCTCACTGAGTGAAAGCCCAGGCTATTATAAGTTGGAATCTATTGACTTTTCATCACAAATGCCTGCGAGTGTGCTGGTGTTTAAGAAATGAGCCCGCGCACATAAGCCCCATGAGCTGGAAAGGTGCTGAGGTTCTACCTAGCCTATGGGTTTTGTATCTTATATTTGTATCAGTCTGTCATTGGAATAATCTGGGCTACATTAAAAAATTTTACATGTGTATTATGTATCTCAACTTAAAAACAAACAAATAAAGAAACAAAAATGAAAACAAAACCAGCCACAAATTGTAAACATAGGCCTACCTTGCCAACATTCTGTGTAATCACTTTACCGAAAGCACTCCTGATCAGTACAATCTGTCATCCAGCCTCCCAAGAAAAATAGAGTTAAGAAAGGAGTTGATTTGTTAAGTGATTTGTGAGAGCTAAGAAAGGAGTTATCTTTAGGAACACATGAGTAGTGATTTCCACCTTCATCCCACTCACCTTCTGTCTCCTCACCCCTTCCTGCTTCCCAGTATGTGTGTGCTTTGTACCCTTCAGTGGCTGAAGTTGTTTTTGTCAGTTTGATTGAATGTTTGAGTGGATGATGATATATACTGACAGTGCAGATGACTAACAGTGGATCCATGAAAGTTGGGATTTTTGCCTACTAGTCTGTGGCTGGTGCATCATTTTTTTTTTACCAGCCAGATGGCTGATTGAAAAAATTACCAGCCAAAACATAAATCCAGCCCAGCCACACAACAGCAAAGTGCTGCTATGAGATTTTACTTGCATAGATCAATTGATTAGTATGATGGAAATAAAGATCGATTGATTGGTATAATGGAAAATGAGAACTGCATTGGGTTTCTTGAAATTTATATTCCAATTGATATAGAATTACTGGGTTATACTAGAAAACCAAAACGAACTGTGTAATGAAACGAAAAGAAAACACACACATACACACACAACACCTCTCAGTCTCAATCTCTGGTACTGACTGAGTCTGTTCATTTTATGTCATTATCTTCACGAATCAGACCCAGACTGCCCGGCCACATGCTTAACTTTTGCTATAGAACACCAGTGTTTTTCTTTTTTTTTTAAATTGACAGCCAGTCCGTAAGTACGACTTGCCTGTGAGCGATGGATTCCTCGCATGGAGATAGCCTAGCCATAGGCAAAAGACTAGGTTATTAGGTAGTAGGTACTAGGTAGTGCATCACAGTGATGATCGCTGCATGCCATAAAATTGGACTATTCATATTAAGCAAGCAGTGTAAGAAAACACTCCATCTGTTGGGAAAGAAAGCTTCGTTAACTCACTGATGACCTGTCCCCCCCCTTATCCCGCAGCAGAAGTTTCTGATCTAAGGACTAAGTGCAGGATCGCCGTTTATCAACAATCGGTAAAGTTGGGTGATTGGATTGGAAAACTCGCGAAACGGCGTAAGTTTAATCACGAAATTTATTCGGAAAGACTCAGACCGTTATTGCGTAGGTCTATAAACCATTGGCGAGTAATTGATACATTAACGCCATGTAGAATTATTATTATTAGTATTAGTATTATTATTATCATTATTTGCTTGAACCTTGGCAAGATCGAACTCAAACTCTTAGATTAGCAATCTGACATTCTAATTTCTATCCACTTGGCTGTCATTTTCATTGTCAGTGTAAGGACAACATTAACCCGTTGACTCCCGCAGCCTATCCACCAGCAGCAAAAACTTGAACCTCTTGACTCCCGCACCCTCTCCCATCAGCTTCTTGCAGGAAGCTGGTGGATAGGGTGGTGGAGTCGAAGGGTTAAGTTTTTGCTTTGCTATCAACTGATGACGGTTTAGGATGCCAGTGGATAGGGTGAAGGAGTCAAAGGATTAACAGGGTCACAGAGAGAATTTTGTTGACATCGGGAGTGACAGAAGGGGTGGAGAATAGGCAAAAGAAAGAATAGCCAAAGAAGAGGAGCCACTTCTTATTTATTTATTTATAGATTTATTTTTTTCAATTTATTTTTGTATCTATTTTTGTTAATTTTTTTCTCTTTTTGTCACAGTGGATTTATCCTGTAAAATTGGGGCTGCTGTCCCCAGGGGGACGTACAGAACAACAGTCTGTCATCTCATCAGCCTGATGGAGTGGGGAGAAAAATCTTTGCCTGGTCTATGCTTCATTCAGGCCCAGGTTTCTTGTGTTTTATCCTGGTGCTTTAACCACTAGGCACACACTCCATTTCTAAAGTTAATCAGAAAAAGTGTTTACGCATAATAGTTACATCGACACACAATTTCTGTGGGTTACATCAAGGCTGCATGCTGCTGCTCTGACAAAATGGTCATGGATGACTGCCTCTAAACCAGCAAAAACAACAACAACCCCCCCGCCCAAAAACAAACAAACAAACAACAACTATATATATATAGTCGGAAAAATCATTTCCAAGCAAGAATTGCCTGCACAGAAGACTTATTTTCTTTAATTCCAGATTGGTGAATGATTTTAGAACACTTTGTGGGAGATTAACCTTTTGACTCCCGCACCCTTCCCACCAGCTGCAAAAACATAACCTTTTGACTTCCTCACCCTACTCACCAGCTTCCTGCAGAAAGCTGGTGGATAGGCCGAGGGAGTAAATGGGTAATATTTTTGCTTTGCTAGCATGGTTGACAATGCAGGATGCAGGTGGACAGGGTGTGGGAGTGAAAGGGTTGACGATTATTTCTTGTATATCTTGATTCATACTTCTAGACTTTGGAACTTATATTTAACCCTAATTACTTACAGCTGTAAACATGTCAATTGTCAGTACTGTAGTACCAGTGTGTTTGAAACTGAGAAGCAAAACCGTCTCTCGTGTGTGTGTGTGTGTGTGTGTGTGTGTGTGTGTGTGTGTGTGTGTGTGTGTGTTTCTATATTACTTTCTATTTAAAATCCTGATTGGAAGGAAATTATAAGGAAGAGTTTTCTTCAACATACAACATATTTGCGAACATAATTATAAAGTCAAAAACTGGATCTATCTGGGGTATAGTGTTCAAACAAAACCAGATTTTTAGGTAATATTTTGGCATATCTAATGCTTTATATTTTTTTTTTTTTCCCTACCTGAAGTGTTTTGAATTCATGGTTCCAGTCTGTGGAATTCCAGTCTGCCAGAAAATCAGCACCATCCCCCCAACTTACGCTGGAGGTTGCAGCTTTAATGAATCCAGTTTAGTTCTGCAATTGATGGTACATGCATAGACAGTGGTACTAGGCTGCTGCTGAACTTGGTGGAAAGGAACACAGTTGGACAGTTGTCCTACTGGATGTCTTTTTCTTCTCCCTTAATTCTGTAAAGAGTCATTGGGAAAGAACAGTTCATCGGATTTCTCCAATTCTGTCAGTTGTGTGCTTTAGAGGTCTCTGTAAATGATTTCTCTATTCATTCCGCAATGTTGTCAGTCCATCCTTTTTTTTCCGTCTTCCCCTCTGTTCTCTGTGGGATTGATTTAGCAAGGCTGTTGGATCTTGTTACAGGCCATACCAATGCAGTTTTCGTTTCTTAATGAACTCAGCAGATCATGAGATGGTCCAGTGTGCTGCTTTATAGTTTGGCGCACTGGTTACTCAATGAAATGATCAGTTCATCTGATATTTAATATCTTGTGATGTGGTTTGGATAGTCGTTCCGAATCTTCTGTCAGGATTCGTGTCTCACATGCATACAAGTAGATGGAACATAGCAATTCATGTAAGAGCCTGATCTTGTGTTTCATGGAGATGTTCTTGCTTTTTCATACAGATTTGAATCTGGGTGGTGGTGATATTGTCTTTGCTGCCCTCAAGAGGATTTCTGGTTTGGATCCCTCATTACTTATAATTTATTCCAGGTAAGCAAATTTTTGAACAGTTGCTAGTTTCAGTTGTATCAGTAGTGATGATGGTATTTAGGCCTGCTATCAGTTTGGTCTTCTCTGTGCTGATTTCCATGCATTATCTTGTCGATGTTTCATTTCTTGCTTTCTGCCTCCCAGGCCATCAGTGTCATCTTCAAAGCGAAAGTTTGTGATGAGTTTTCCTCCGGTGTTGACTGTGCTGACATGATCTTCAAGTGCTTCAGTCATGATGCATTCTAGGACTGTGTTGAAAAGTGTGAGATACAGAAGGCAGCACTGACCTACTCCAAACAATATAGAACCACTTTCCAATATCACCCTGTATAAGTACCGCGCTTGTTGCTTTGGATACGCTGCTAGGCAGGACAGGTTTGAGTTCAGAGTTTTCCTTCTCCTAGATGAGCTGCCATCCAAGGCTACGTGCCCCATCTACCTAATGCAGCAGGTTGTACTGGGGTACATGTTACCAGTAGCAGGGAAACCCTGACCTGACTACAGGAAAAATCTGGAGCCAGAGTCCTTAAGGCATACGCTGCCGTTTTCAGCAAAGTTCTGGCTACTCCTGTGACACTGCTGATGCCAAACAATACCGGCCTTCACATTCCTTTGGTTCCATCAACAGTGTGGAGAGGGGGGAACCTGCTGCATGGGCAATAGCTTGTCCTCCATATCACCCCGCCCTGGCTTGCACCCTGGAGATGTCACTCCAGCTTCACCTATTGGTGTCAAAACAACACAGGAAGCAGTAGTCTACCTGTTATAAGTTACAGCTCAGATGGTGTATAGTGTAGTGCCAGGGGCTGCTTCCAGTGTTGGGAGATTTTCGGATTTCACTGGACAGCTACTGCCCACCTAACCTGGGCAGCCCCCAGCCTATTAGGTGCTGTCCCTTCACATTCTGCCTTCTCTATTGAGTGCTTGGAGATTAGGAAAACATTGACAAGCAGACTGCAAGACCTGCACCAGGCAAAAAAAGAAAGAATATCAAATATAAAACAGAAGATGCCAGCTCTTAAGCTGGAATATTGGAACGTCCCTACAATGACAACTGGGCTATCAGATAACCTAGACATCAGCGATGCAAGGACAACTGTCATCAACAACAAGCTCCTGAGACTACAGGTAGACATAGCCGCTTGCAAGAAGTGCGCCTAGTGCATCAAGCAAGCAGCAGAGAATTGCAGACTGTGAACAACAAAGGCCAGCTCAAAGAAAAGAACTGTTTATTATGACAACACTGCCCGACTGTCCATTTCAAAAAGTCGCTGCAGATATCTGCAATTTCAAGGGACACAGCTGATGGACTGTTTCGTGCATAAGATACATTGAAATAGGATGTCTCTTACCTACTGAAGCAGAAGTTGGAAGACTCAAAAGAAAAAACATGTTTGTATATCATGGAGCACCTGAAGTCCTGGACACAGAACAGTGGAAGACAAGAGACAAGAGCCAGTAGAGAGAGAGAGAGAGAAAATTCAACCAACAGAACAATAACAAAAGAAAAAAAAAAAAAAAAAAAAAAGAAAAATAGTGAGCGTCAGCTCCCAGACTTACATCTAGGTGACATTGTGCTGCGGAAGCTAGAAAATGAGAAAGATTGGAAGAATCCAGCTGTTGTCAAAGAGAAGATTGTTCCATGATCTTACCTCAGTTGTCAAAGAGAAGATTGTTCCATGATCTTACCTCAGTTGTCAAAGAGAAGATTGTTCCATGATATATCTTACCTCAGTTGTCAAAGAGAAGATTGTTCCATGATCTTACCTCAGTTGTCAAAGAGAAGATTGTTCCATGATATATCTTACCTCAGTTGTCAAAGAGAAGATTGTTCCATGATCTTACCTCAGTTGTCAAAGAGAAGATTGTTCCATGATATATCTTACCTCATTTGTCAAAGAGAAGATTGTTCCATGATCTTACCTCAGTTGTCAAAGAGAAGATTGTTCCATGATCTTACCTCAGTTGTCAAAGAGAAGATTGTTCCATGATGTATCTTACCTCAGTTGTCAAAGAGAAGATTGTTCCATGATCTTACCTCAGTTGTCAAAGAGAAGATTGTTCCATGTATATCTTACCTCAGTTGTCAAAGAGAAGATTGTTCCATGATCTTACCCCAGTTGTCAAAGAGAAGATTGTTCCATGATCTTATTGTTCCATGATCTTACCTCAGTTGTCAAAGAGAAGATTGTTCCATGATGTATCTTACCTCAGTTGTCAAGAGAAGATTGTTCCATGATCTTACCTCAGTTGTCAAAGAGAAGATTGTTCCATGTATATCTTACCTCAGTTGTCAAGAGAAGATTGTTCCATGATCTTACCCCAGTTGTCAAAGAGAAGATTGTTCCATGATCTTATTGTTCCATGATCTTACCTCAGTTGTCAAAGAGAAGATTGTTCCATGATCTTACCTAGTACAGACATCCATGGACAGTACCGAAGAAACAGATGTCACAACAACAGCAACAAAAGTCACCCCCTCCCTCCAGACACATACCACAAGCGTGATTTGAACTATGGCTCCCATCTCCAATCATTGCAAACTCTCTGCTCATATCAAATCACCACTGTCTTTCGACATTAATTGATTTAAATTAAAAGTTATAAAGTATCAGTCAGACAGAACTGGACATATCTGCTCAACAGTTCTTTAATGCGGCACATAAATGATTCTTCACAGAATTAAGAGAAGAAGAAAAATCAGAATATTGTGACAATAAGCGTCCTAAATCTATGAACCTCAGGAAGATTTGTTGCTCATACTGATCTATGGAGATTCGTGCAAGACCACGATCGCCTTTGCATTTCTCAGGGAATTTTTACATTGAGTACAAATGCCTTTGGCCTACAGACAGAAAAATGCAAAAGAAACATGGATAAAAAAAATATCAGTGAAAAGAGAGAGAGAGAAAAAATTGTTATATTAACGGAAAAGAAAAGCAGAAGACAGTAGCTATTATTTATGTGTACCGTAAGGAAAAGAAAAGCAGAAGACGGTAATCATAGACTTTTTAAAATTTTTATTATTCATTAAAAAAAAAAAAAAAGGCAACCCCCACTTAACACCCAATAAACAACAAACAAAAAAAGTCACACACCCATCCACACACACACGCGCGCGCGTGATTTGAACCACGGCTCCCCGGCCCATCTCCCAATCATTGCAAACTTTCTGCTCGTATCAAATCGCCACTGTCCTCCGATATCAATCAAGTTAAATTAAAACTTATAAAGTATTCAGTGTGACAGAACTGGATATATCTCCTCAACAGTTCTTTAATGCGGCACATAAATGATTCTTCACAGAATTGTGAGAAGAAGAAAAATCAGAATATTGTGACAATAAGCGTCCTAAATCTATGAACCGCGGGAGCATTTGTTGCTCATACTGATCTACGGAGATTCGGGCAAGACCACGATCGCCTTTGCATTTCTCAGGGAATTTTTACATTGAGTACAAATGCCTTTGGCCTACAGACAAACATGCAAAAGAAACATGGATAAAAAAAATATCAGTGAAAAGAGAGAGAGAAAAAATTGTTATATTAACGGAAAAGAAAAGCAGAAGACAGTAGCTATTATTTATGTGTACCGTAAGGAAAAGAAAAGCAGAAGACGGTAATCATAGACTTTTTTTTTTTTAGTATTCATTAAAAAAAAAAAAAAAAAAAAAAGGCAACCCCCACTTAACACTCAATAACAACAACAACAACAGAAGTCACACACCCCTCCACACACACACGCGCGCGCGTGATTTGAACCACGGCTTCCCATCTCCCAATCATTGCAAACTTTCTGCTCGTATCAAATCGCCACTGTTTTATAATTATAATAATTACAATATTTATATTTATATAGCGCAAAATCTTGATAAAATCAAATCTAAGCGCTGAAACAGACACAACACACATCCGCACGCACGCACACCACACGCACGCACGCACGCACACGCACGCACGCACACACACGCACTCACGCACACCCCAACACACACACGCACACGGCTATAAATGGGGAGAAAGAATAAAAGCAATGGAACGTAAAAATTCAATTTAAATTAAAACTTATAAAGTATTCAGTGTGACAGAACTGGATATATCAACTCAACAGTTCTTTAATGCTGCACAGAAATGATTCTTCACAGAATTGTGAGAAGAAGAAGAAGAAAAATAAGAATATTGTGACAATAAGCGTCCTAAATCTATGAACCTCGGAAACATTTATTGCTCATACTGATCTATGGAGATTCCGGCAAGACCAAGATCGCCTTTGCATTTCTTGGGGAATTTTTACGTTCAGTACAAATGCCTTTGGCCTACAGACAAATATGCAAAAGAAACATGGAAAAAAAATAACAGTGAAAAGAGAGAGAGAAAAAAATTGTTATATTAAAGGAAAAGAAAAGCAGAAGACAGTAGCTATTATTTATGTGTTCATAAGGAAAAGAAAAGCAGAAGACGGTAATTATATAGGCCTAGTCTTTTTTTAATTATTTTTTTCAGTCATCAAAAAGAAAAAGACAAACTCACCCCCCCCCCCCCACAACAAGAACAACAAAAATGTAAACCCCCCCCCCCACACACACACACACAAGCATGATTTGAACCAGGGCTCTCCGTCTCCCAGTCATTGCAAACTTTGTGCCCATATCAAATCGCCACTGTCCTTCGACTTAATCGATTTAAATTAAAAGTTATAAAGTATTCAGTTTGACAGAACTGGACGTATCTACTCATTTATGTGCATAAATGAATCTTCACAGAATTAAGAGAAGAAAAAGAAGTAAAATAAGAATATTGTGACAATAAGCGTCCTAAATCTATGAACCGCTCGGGACACTTGTTGCTCATACTGATCTATGGATATTCGGGCAAGACCACGATCGCCTTTGCATTTCTTGGGAAATTTTTACGTTCAGTACAAATGCCTTTGGCCTACAGACAGAAAAAAAGGGAGCATTGAAGGGGGGGGGGGGGAGAACGAAAAGAGAGAAGAGGAAAAAATGTTGCATTAAGGCAAGAGAAAAGCAGAAGACAGTAGCTATAATTTATGCGTACCGTAAGGAAAACAAAAACAGAAGACGGTAATTATACAGTCTTCTGTTTTTTAATTAAAGAAAAAAAAATTAACCACACACACCCACTCATAAGCGTGAATTGAACTCGAGAGCTCCCTGTTTCCCAATCATTGCAAATTTTCTGCTCTGATCAAACCGCCACTGTCCTTCTGGATCTGGATAATTACGCTGCAGGAGCCTTTTCAGGCTATCATCGCAGCGGGTGGTAGGAGCGCATGGCTTGATTTGAATAAGTAGTCCTCATTTATTTTGTTATTTTTTGACTATAATAACTTAATTTTTCTTATTTATTTATGAGTGAAAATAACTAATTTAAATGGTGTTTCAACTACAGTTTCTCTTGAGTTTTTAGAACATGACGTTTAGTTTCTTTGCTGTGTCCGACTGGGTGGGGTGGGTGTAGGGGGGGGGGAACTACTGCCCCAACGGACACCCCGAGTTCAACTCAAAGATGTCCTGTTGCGGCGCTGCATCTCCCTAGTCGGGTGGGGGGATGGGGGAGGGGGGGGGGGCTGATTTATTTATGGGAGGCAGCTGAGGCCGCTCTGCCCAGTGCTGCAGAAAATGCGGCGACGGAGCGTGCCTGCACTACCTCCTCCTCCAGCTTGTTCCAGTCTTCAACAGTCCTTGTGAAGAAAGAGCATCCATACTGCTCTGTCCTTGTCTGGGGGATTTTGTAGCCACGGCTGTTGTTACATACGTGTTTGGCGATGATGTTTGTTGCTACGTGGTCTGCATAGGTCTTCATTTTGATTTTCCTTTTGGTCTTATCCACTGGGGTCAGGTATTTTTCTGGTGGTAGGGCTGGAACCTGACCTTCTGTTATTTTATATAGTGTTAAGCCTTTGGTGTGTTCTTCGCTGCTGCAGAGAGGGCAGACCAAGCTCTTGGAGCATCCTGGTGACGCACCCTGGTTTTTGGGACTTAGAGTCTTGCTTTATGAAGCGTGCTGCCCTTCTCTGTACTCTCTCCAGTCTATCCTGATCTTTTGCCAAGTAACGGGTCCCATACAGTGGCTCCGTACTCCAGGGCAGACCGCACTAGAGAGATGTAGGCTGTACGGCGGCACTCTTGGGGATAGCTGCCCAAGTTACGACGGAGAAATCCTAGTGTAGTGTTTGCCCTCTTGCAGATGTTTGTTATGTGCGTGGACCACTTTAAATCTGCCGATATTTGTACTCCCAGGTATGGATTTTGCTCTACATATTGGAGGATCTCCTCATCAAGCTTGTAGTAGGAAGATGAGCGGGTTTTGGTTGGTAGGACGTAACACTTTTTGGCATTAAACCGCATTCCCCATTTTTTCGCCCATTCCTCCAGCTTGGTGAGGTCTTCCTCCAGCTTGGTGAGGTCCATTAATCGATATAAATTATGTTATAAAGTATTCAGTCTGACAGATCTGGACGTATCTACTCAGCAGTTCTTTGATGCAGCGCCCCAACGATTCTTCATAGAATTAAGAGAAGAAGAAGAATCATCAGAATATTGTGACATACTATGGTAGATCTGTGAACCGCAGGAACACTTGTTACTCAGACTAATCTATGCAGATTTCGGCAAGCCCACGGTCGCCTTTGTAAAATTAGATTTGGGGAAAAAAAAAAGCAAAAAAAAAAGCGTTTGTCCTTCGAATTTTTTTTTAACCAAAGAATGTTTACCAGATAAGGCTCGTTCACAAGGCGTAGCATCTTTCTCGGCTTTGTTCAAGAACGCTTCCATGATAACATCATTTGTTGATACCGTGATCAGTGCGTCATCTCATTACTCGGCAGAAGGCGCTAAGGCGTTCACTGCATCAAACTCATTTTTAGAAATCACAAAAACACAAAATAGGTACCAGACGCGTATGAAATGAACAAATTTTAAATGCGCACCCTGATTCATTTTTTTGTTGTTTTTTGGGGGGGTCGTATTTGCTTGATCTCAGGGGTTTGTTTTGATTTGGATCGTATGCCAAAAGAAAAAGGATGAATAATTATATAGTGCATCACAGGAAAATTGTGGACCATGTTTTTCATTACTGATCACATCAGTTCTCATAAAAAGAGAAACAGAAAGGGCTGCAAACATTATTTCACACCACAAGTACATTAAGTGCAATCAGTCAATTCTTCTTCATACCAAGGTTTTGGAAACAAATATTTGATAACAAATGAAAATCACTAATACTGACCATTGAGGGTATATACACAACTGAACACTTTCTGTGGAGATGAGAGTATTCAAAATACTTCTGGTTGGATTTAGGGGGGGGGGGGGGGGTTGAAAATGAAAGTGTCCAATAAATCGGAATATTACCAGAAAATCTTGTCTTGGTTGACCTGACACTGCACTCTTGGCAGATCCAGTTGATAGATGGTTCTGCTTCTAGATTCCAAACACTTGTATTACAATACCTAAATGTTTACAACTGTATGTAGGCTAATTAGGGTTAAGTACAAATTTCAAAAAGTCCAGGTATAGAAATTAATCAAAACCTTGTGAATATACTAGAACTAGAAAGCAAGAAGACTGAAGTCATGGTGATCAGTAAAAAACATGAAATCCCATCATGCAAAATAACAGCAAACGGCACAACCTTGAATCAGGTTGATAAGTTTAAATACCTGGGAACGATCATTTCACCAGACGGCAGATGCACATCGGAAATAGCCAGCAGAATCGGCCAGGCCAAAACAGCATTCAAGAAAAAGAAAAGCATTCTTACCAACAAATGCTTATCAATTAACGTCAGGAAGAGAGTTCTTGAATGAATGTTATATAGAACCAATGTTATACGGTTGTGAGGTGTGGGCAGTCAACAAGCAAAGCCAGAACAAGATTGAGGCAGCCAAGATGTGATTTCTAAGAAGAATGTTGAGAGTTCCATGGACAGCAAAGAAAACAAACGAGACAGTCTTGATGGAGGCAGACACAAGAAGATCATTCATAAGGAAGATTAGGAAAACACAGGCAACATTTGTAGGACATTTTATGAGGAAAGGGGAATTGGAGCACCTGGTCACAACAGGAAAGCTGAAGGGAAAGAGAGCACCAGGTAGACCCAGGGAGAAAATATTGGACGGACTTGCAGAGTGGCTGAGGACAGAGAGGGTGGAAGAGGCGCTTGAGGCAACAAGGGATAGAAACAGATGGAAGGCCATGATCGCCAACGCCATGTGGCAAGGCACTTGATGATGATGATACTGGAAATGATCATTAATCTCCCACAAAGTATTCTAAAATCATTCACCAATTTGAAATTCAAGAGAACAAGTCTTTTGTGCGAACCACTGCTTGCTGGGACATTATTTTTCAGACTTACTGGGTTGTGTATAAAATGCATATATTTTGATATTGGTATGTTTGAAATGGTTGCATAGAAAAATAATTAAGTGTTTATATCGTTATTATTCATTTATTGATAGTGCTGTGCTTATGCGGTCTAGAACATTTTTGATTCAGTGTGATTTTTAAATCACTACATAGATGATAAACATATTACATACTTGTGCATAATACATGTATATGTGTATGGTGTATATTTATGTGCATTTATTCCCATGTGGGAATGCCAGGAGCTCTTTTTGTATAATTAGTATTCCCACCTTCTGGAAATTGTGTGCTAGAAATTTCCTCTTTTCTGTCATTTCCCCCCCCCTGTCATTTGTCACCATCATTGAGATTGATGGGAGCTGCTGCAATAGAGGTCACAACAGTTCCCCTCCATTCACTCTGATCTTCGCTTTAAACATTTAAACTATCTTTTACTTACAGTTCTTCATTTGCCATGCTCACATCGCAGGGGTTGTGAGTTGAAGGATTAGGCGGACCACAGATTTTTGAATGGTCCATTCGTTCAGTTGTTAGTGTCATGCTTGTGAATGGGACGTGGGTTCAACCTTTGGACAGGCCATTCAAGTTTTAAAATTTTTTTATGGCCTGTTAGCACAGGTGGTTAGATTGCCATGTTGAAAACGTAGGGCTCTTGGGTTCAATCCTCAAATAGCCACGAGGTTTAAAAAAAATTTTTAGGCCCTGAATCTTACTTGTTAGACTGCCATGCTCATAACAGAGGCCAGTTTCAACATTTTTGCATTTTGTTAGCATTAGGATGTTGCTTTTTTTTTTTTTTGGTGCAGAGGAGCAATTTAATGCAAAGTGAGCCCTGCCCACTTGTTGGAAAAGCTTGCATGCAGAAATAAGAAAGTTTGCTCCATTGTGCAAAAGAAAAGTTTTGTTGCAAAGATTGTGTGGAGTTCTGTTGAAATTCGCATCTGAATTTACGCAGTGATCAAAACATTGATGTGCAAATCTTGCACGCGAATTTCACATCAGTTTTATTTTTGGTCTATGGAATATCAGGTTAAGGCTCTGCAGCTGTGGGAGTTTCCCCCATGGGGATCTGGGGGGCTCTTTCATTATAAATGGTATTCCCACCTTCTGGAAATTCTGTGCTACAAATGTCCTCTATTTCTGTCACTCTCTTTGTTTCTGCCTTGTTGCTTTACTTTCTGTCATATCTTCCTATCATTTTCTGCCCTGCTGGTCCATTCACCTATGTGTATTCAATATATCTTACGTATTTTCTTTTGGGGTTGATAATTGGGTACATGCGTTAAGTGCATTTTTGGCTCCAAGGAAATGAGACATTCAAAGCAATTTTTGGTAATTTAGGTCTTTTTTTGTATATATATATATATATGCTTTAGTGTCATGTTTAAATTTGTATTCAGGTGTATTTCTTAAATCTCCTGTGTGATAAATTGGATGGAGTGGTCAACGCCAGGGGCATCTCCTTGGATTATGTGTGCTAATGCATTGATATGTGTACTTGATTTCCTTTTCCTTTTTTTCCTTTTTAAGTATGGTGTATGTTTTGAAATAGTTATAACCCTGTATGTCTCTACACAGTGGGCTGGACTTTAAACAAAAATAACAACTGTGGGAATGCTGCAAACTCTCTGACCAAAAATATAGTAGCTGTGATGTAGATGTTATGTGCTCTACAGTGGAAACGATCTTCATCCTGAGAAGAGTAACTCACAGAATGAAGTCTCTCCTGCCAAATTCTGCATCAAATTTTAAAAAAAATTTTTTTTTAGAAACACAGAAATGGAATGGTATACAATGATTCATTACAGCGCTTTGATCAACAGCCATTTCATTGCAATGCAGACATAGGTCCCATTCCCTCCCCATTTTAACACTGACACCCGCACCCTATCGACGAACTGCAAAAACTTAACCCTTTGACTCCCTCACACCATCCACCAGCTGCCTGCAGGAAGCTGGTGGATAGGGTGAGGGAGTCAGCGGGTTAAGTTCTTGCCTTGTTAGCATGGTTGACAACGCAGGATGCTGGTGGACAGATGCAGGAGTCAAAGGGTTATTATCTTGCCGGCGTAGGGTTTTGCATAGGATCAAGGGTTTGTAAGACCATTGCTGGCTGATTTGGATGGAGAGTTTATGGAATTGACCTGTGATATGAATTCCCCTTGAAAAAACAAAACAAAGGAGAGTGTGTGTGTGTGTGTGTGTGCGCGCGTGCGTGCGCGCGCGCGTGTGCGTGCGTGCGTGTGCACCATAAGGGCCTCTCTCACTGTTGGAACTAGAAAGTAAAGCACTGTGGGTGATAACATGGGCACTGCCATTGTAATACTGGTGCTGATAGAAATGGAGGTCCTTAGCGCCTGATTCCTTCACCACTCACCAAGGTAATGAGTGGAAAAATAGCACAAGTAATAGGTTCTGGTGTATGTGGTATCAGCATGTGAAGTTGAACATTTACATGCTCTGATCATTACTGATGATTGAGCTGGTGTTGGGTGCTGACAAATTATTTGTTAGTAGGGATCCCACAAGGTCTGAAAATGGAAAAAAGTTTGAAAAAATTTCCGTTCATTTCTCAGTCTGAAAAATGTGATATGCTTGCTTTCAAAAAACATCTGAAAAAACATATCTTTCAGAAATCTCTCCAAGGTAAATGAATGCTAGTAGGTCTTCTTAATCCACTGGTATTGCAGTTTGTCTAATGTGTGTGCACGTGCATGTTCAGTTGCAGCCCTGATATGGCTCTACGCAGTCGGCTGGGCTTTAAACAAAAATAACTGTAACGGTGCGCAGGCTGTGTTTGTTCGTTCGTTCTTTGATTTAACGTCTTTTCACTATAAGTGATATTAGACGGAGGCTGTGTTTGTATGTACATGTATATATATGCATGCTTATATGTGTGTTGATTTTCTTGTGTCATTGTCTCTGATAAATTGAAAAACATATAATTTGTTATTTTTGATGAACCATGTTTATGTAGCATGACTTATTGGTGTTTACAGCTATCCCATATGTTTGTATAGCATTATAATGTATTGGCATTGAAATGTTTATGCTGCATTGGTATATTAGTTATGTATCCTGTTGTACCACATAACTGCATTAGCATTGGAATGTTTATAAATGCCTTTTGTCAAATGCAAAGAGCATTCTTTGACATGTATATTTGCACTATATAAATGGAATTGTCATGACATGTACATTTGCGCTATATAAATGGAATTGTCATGACATGTATATTTGCGCTATATAAATGGAATTGTCATGACATGTATATTTGCGCTATATAAATGGAATTGTCATGACATGTATATTTGCGCTATATAAATGGAATTGTCATTAACGTTATTATTATTAACTCTGGGTAGGAACCAGTTGGAGGTGAAAAATCCCATAGTGATTTTTGAAGGGACTGACTGGGATCGAACCTGCATCCTTCCAGTGGTAGTCCATTGCGCTAAACCACATCACCATGGTGAGTGATTGGTCAATCACAAGGTTCTGGATTTGATGTGCCTGAGCACCTCCGCCTTTTGGGTAAAGGATGTGTGTGCTAGGAAGTGGGAGAGCGGGTGGGTTGGGGAGCTCATACTGCAAATGCTTACTGTTGCATGAAATATGATGATGTCAGATGTGTGAAGTGTATGAAATCAGTAGATGAATTGAAGGACTGGATAGTTACATAATATAGAAAAAAAAAGTGTAAGACTTTGTGTGTGTGTGTGTGTTGTGTGTGTGTGTTGTGTTGTGGTGGTGTGTGTGTGTGTGTGTGTGTGTGTGTGTGTGTGTGTGTGTGTGTGTGTGTGTGTGTGTGTGTGTGATGGAGTAAGGTTGTGATGATTGTCCAAATGTTTCCCAATACTATATGTGATCCTGCAGTATAGAACAAGTCATAAACGTCTAGATGTTAAAGTTGTCCGTTATTTCAGAAAGCATTTTGTACGCTTTTTCATAATGCAAACTGTTTTTTAATCTGATAATTGATGGCCAAGTTACAGAGATTTACACAGGTGGCAAGAGCCATAGTAGTGTGGTGATATGAGGGCTGATCCTAAAGTTTTGTCAGTTAGGATGCCAGTTCTAAATTTTGCAAAGTCAATATTTTTCCCTTGTGTTGAGATAGAATATAGCCATTGTGTTATTAATATGTGCAAAGTCATTATGGTGCCATATCTGGTTTATTTGTAAGACATAATTGAAAAAAATGTGTTTAACCAAATGTGCCTCTGAAAAATGGGATCTGAGCATAGAGAAGTTCAGATAGCATGTCTTCACAAGGCTCAAACTTGGAGACGGTATGATTAAAATTCATGTTGATTTCACAGTTGTACATGGAAATAAGTATGTGTCTTACAGGACAGTTTATCACTGGATTGATATTTTCAAGTGAGGAAAAACTGAGTTGAAAGACAAGTACCGATGTGGATGTCCAAATGAAGCCTGGAATGAGCAAACTGTTTTGCTTGGTAAAGAGAGTAGTTGAAGACGATCTGCATATTTTAGGTCATGAAATAAGCGAATCTGAAACTTATGCTTTTAGTATGACATATTTTTGAATTGATCCTGTGATATGATCTTGACATGAAAAAAGTAGATGCTAGACAGATACCTCATATTCTGAAATAGGAACAGAAAAAAAAATTAGATTCAGATTCAGAGTTCTAAGTGACAGTTTGAAATATTTGAGCTATGTGATGGATGTGATCATGGGTGGGCACAATGATGAAAGACCAGTTGTACTAAGGCCTGGTTTTCTAAGCCAGCACAGACTCTCTCCAAGTTTTTTCAACTCCCAACTGTAGCAGTTTATATTTTGCCTGAAAATCTATTTTTACTGCTAGATATTATGAAGAAAACGATTTGCCCTAGGTTGTGCAGTCCATTTCATTAGACACATCCAATGCGGGTTCCAGCAAAATGCTCCTTCTACATGACAGTGCAAGTGGCCCATAAAGCCAAGGTCACCATGACCTATCTACAACAGCAATCCTTTCTAATTCACCATCACCCACCCTACAGTCCTGACCTAGCCCCATGCAACTTCTTGTTGTTTCCCCTTCTGAGACAAAATCTGACTGACAAGAAATGTTCAAGAATTTGTAAAAGCAGTAAAATCACAGCATGCTGCTACCTCTCACTCAGACTAACAGAAAGTATTGAAATTTGTGTGGAAAGAGGAATAAAATACTTTGAAGGAAACCTCACATATGTTGACTTCCAATTTGTGTTTTGTGAACTGACAAGTGACAAGACTTTTGAATCAGCCCGCTTATATATGATGTTGTGACTAGTGCTAGCTTGTTACTGACTCTTTTTCACGCTTCAAACATACTAACTTGTGATTTAGGCCATACAGTTATTACATTTATTGAAAATTACAAATCATGCCCCAGAGTTTCCAGTTTAACCCTTTGACTCCTGTGCCCTATCCACCAACTGCAAAAACTTAACCCTTTGACTCCCTCGCCCTATCCACCAGCTTCCTGCAGGAAGCTGGTGGATGGGTAAGGGAGTCAAAGGGTTAAGTTTGTGTTTTGTTGGCATGCTTGACAATGCTGGATGCTGGTGAACAGGATGTGAGAGTCAAAGGGTTAACCAGTGCTTCCAATATTAGTTCTTAAACTATGGAGTAGTTAACAAATGCAATCAGTCTAATCTTAAGCATTTAATACAATGTAGTCAAATAGACGACAACAACTTAATGTGAGATAGCATTTCACAGTTAAGTGAGTAAATGCTAAGCACAAAAAAAGGCAGTTAAACTTTCTTAACTGACTTGCAATCCATGGTGTGTTACTGTTTTCAGCACAAGGCAGAGAGCATGGACCACATTTTGGAAGGGGTGTTGGCCAGCGGGCACCCAGACATCATAAAATGTCAGGTGATTGAGAAGATCAGCGAAAAGGGAAAAGATGAGCATGCCTCTGATGATGTACACTCTGTTCTGCAACTGGCCATAAACTGGGTGCTTCAGGGAACTTCAGAGCTGCAGGTATGTGTATATGTGGAGAGGTTTGGGTGGGAGGGGAGAGAGTGGTGGAGGGCTTGTACTAGTTCAGTAGTTGTAGGTGGGGAGGGGGATGTGGTGTATGTAGTATCTGAGGGGAAAGGAGGGGGTTGTGTTTGTATGTGTGCTCATTTGTGCATGATAATATGTTCAGGGAGGACACTGTTGTTGATATAAATTGTAGGAAAAAAGATACTGTGTCCACCTAGTATGGAAATTTATAGGACATTGAACGGTACCATTTTCAACCTTTGGGTTTTGTATAGGGCATGGATGAATTTGAAGCTTGACGGTCAACATGCAAAGTCAGAAGAAAATTGAGGTAGCTGAAACGTGGTTTCAAAGAAGAATGTTAAGATTTACATGGATAACAAACAAACAAAAAAACAAACAAACAAACAAACAAAAAAAGAAATGAGACAGTCTTGAAAGAAAGGAAATGAGACAGTCTTGAAAGAGGCAAACACAAACAGATTATTAATGAAGAAAATTAGGAAAAAACTAGCAACATTTATAGGACATTGTATGAGGCAAGAGAAATCTGAGCACCTAGTCATGACAGGAAAACTGGAGGGAAAACAAGCACCAGGTGGACTCGGGGAGAAAATATTGGATGGATTTGCAGAGTAGGTGAAGACAGAAAGGGTAGTAGATGTACTTGCAGCGATAAAAGATAAGATTTGTATGGAGGGCCGTGATCGCCAACGCCATGTGGCAAGGCACGTAATAATGATGATGATGATGGATGATATGAAAATGCATAAGAATTTTTTTACAAGAACAATTTTCCCATAGAAGACACAAAGGTTGCATGAAACATTGGCATTTATTGCCTTTTAATCAAATGTTCATCATGTCATATTTATGTGGGCTAGTTCATTCTTTTGATAGAGCTGTGGACTCAGGATCTGATGTTTAGTTCAGTCCCAACCCACAACATTAAAAACTGTTCTGTTTGCTGTCCGTCTTAATGTTTCCATCATACTGGTGGTATCAGCTTAGTGTTTCAAAGGTCTTTCCCCTCCCCCTACTTTTCCACTCCTCAGTTCAAGACCTTGCCAGCACATAGAGTTTTGTGTAGGCTTAGGGAGTCTGCCAGGTAATTGCTGGCAGATTTCAATGGAGCGCATATGGATTTGTCCAAGTGTGATGAATCACTCTTGAACAGACTCCAAACTCCATTCGGTTCCATACTAGGTGAATGCCTACAACACCTATTGTTCATTATGCCATTGACATGTTGGTCAGCATGAAGGTCTGCCACTCCTGTTCGTTCTTGGTCAGCTGGCCCTGTGTGGTACTTCAGGTGTGTTTCAGGACCCTGAGTTCTGCTCTTCATCACCAGGTGATCTGGGATTTTCCTTTTGCATCTTCCTTCTGGTGTCCAGTCTGGATAGTGTTATCCTGCTGTCATCAGAAGATGTGCCCATTTTATCTCCATCATTTTTCATGATTATGTTGTCTGTATCCTCTTGATTATGTTGACAGTTGTTGTTTGTTGGAAATGATGCTAGGCCAGGTTTGTCTGATTCTTTGGAGGTTCCTTGTGTGGAGGGCTGATAGCTTGATGAGGTCGCTGTCTGTTGTTCCCCCACCATTCTGAGCTGTAAATTAGGGTGGAATGGGCACAGCTCTGGTACTGTTTCAGCTTGTTACTTGGTATTGATGTTGTAGTAGTGTGTGTGTGTGTGTGTGTGTGGGGGGGGGGGGTGATCTTCAAGCATTGTTTACCATTCTGAAGAGGTTTTTGGCTTTGCTGAGATGGCTTTTCATGTTGCTGCCTGCTCCATCCTCATGACTGACAGTGCTGCCTGGGTATGTGAACTCCTGAGCTGACAACTCAACTTAGAAATGTTGGGGAACAGAATAGCTCAGAATGTTGGGAAACAACAGACAGCGACCTTATCAAGCTATCAGCCTTCCACACAAGGAGCCTCCAAAAATACCAATTCTTTGGACTGGTGAGGGGTTTGGGATGTTCAGTGTCATCACCTGTTCTCTTCTGGTTAATCTTTAGGCCTACTTGTGAAAAATGTGTTTAGACAGTGTGTTTTCTCCTGCATGTTCTGGTGTGTGTGTGTGTGTGTTTGTTTGTGTGTGTGTGAGAGAGAGAGAGACCAGTGCCGGGTTGTCATTAAGTCAAGATCTTCCAGTGTTGAAAAGAGAGTCATTCTAACACCTCTTGGTTGATCCTGATTTGTTCCATCTCATCACCCAGTCTGTGGCCATGTTCAAAAGCAAATCTGACATTACACATCCTTGCCTAACTTCTGTCTTCACTTCAGAACTGTGTTCGTTGTTTCCTATTTTGTGAGTGAAGTTGACAAAAAAGCTCTTGATGAGAAGGATGATTTGCCATGTATCCCATTTGATCAGAGTGCATGCCACAGAATGTCCCTGTGTATGTTGTCAAAAACTTCTTTTTACTGTTACAGTTTCTGTGACAAAGGCATTTTCCCTGGACACTGTTACAATGTTAGGCTTGTGTCCAATTGCTCACCTGGAGGAGAGTCAGTTTGTACTCTTCCTTTCTTTCCTATAATGTCTTTCACATTTTAATTGCAGTCATTGTTTTCTGCAAGTGTCCATTAATTATGCTTAGGAGTACTTACTATTGCATGTTCAATGTCACATACTAACAACACCACTACAATCACAACATGAAGATTGCTTTTTAATTTTAGTGTCTTTCAACATATTTTTTGACCATCTTTCAAAATAATGAAACAGTCTCAGCTGCAAGAGGCAGTGGATTTGTCAAATAGTTTTGTTGACCACAAGTTTTCAACCACACCTTTGTGTGCAGGTTTCTTCAGGTTTCAAACTGTTCAGAACCTGGGGCCAGAATCATGTAACCGCCCTGGAGAACTTGCTGACCCGTGACTTCTTGATCAGTTTGATGAGTAAGCCCAGCCGTAACCATGCTAATCTTCCCTTGCTGCTGACAGACGCCCTTGGCTTTCTTCGGGACAACGATGACACCAAGAAGGTCTTTAGGCAGCATCTGAAAATCCTTTGTGCCAAGGCTCCCATCTTTCTGCGAGAAGGCCCCAACATCCCTGTTGTGAAGAACTACCTGCAGATGCTTCTTCACTTCAAGGACAGTCTGCCCCGTGGGGACCTGGCTGAGCGTCTGGCTGTTCCCTTGATACGTTTTCTGGCCTCTAACCAAATCCCTACAGATGAAAAATTGGTGTACCAATTCATCATGGATGTCACCGCATTGACGGACATCCTGCAGCAGATCTGGAAAGAGTCCCATCTTGCAGTGTTGTTGAGCTGTCTGCAGGAGCTTTTTACCATCATCTCAGCAGTGCCGGGACCTGAGCCCTCTGTGGCTCTGGGAGCTTTAGTTAGGTGGGTGGTGTTGGAGATTAGACAGAATGGCAAAGAGTATATACGTGCGTATGTGTATTTGTGTGTGTGTGTTTGTGTATGTGTGCGTGTGTGAGAGAGAGAGAGAGAGAGAGTGTGTGTGCATGTTTGCATTTGTGTGTGTGCACGCACATGTGCAATCATGTGCATACATGCGTGTATGTGTTTGTGTGTTAAAAAAAAAGTGAGAGAGGATGTAATTTCTGTTTTGTCTGTATTTATTGTGACGTGTTAAGATTTTTTCAAATACCTGTCGTCACTGGCAGTAAATACCAAAATTTCAAATGAAATGTCAGGCATTGTGATTATTATCGCTCCTTTTGGGACAAATTAAATTGCTTAGATTTGTTTGATATGAATGAGTATGACTATGAGTATGCAATAATTTGTTGTTGATTCTCTATTCGTTAGATTTTAAAAGTTTATGTATTTCGTATCATTTGCCTTCATTCATGCTTATTGTTCATAATTGGCCAGACAAAAATATGTGTAACTTCATATACACCAAATCAAAATCACATAGCTACCCTCACCAGCTTTGCAGTCTTATCACTTGGCAAAATTTTTCCAGCTCTCCATGGCTGTCGTATGCATGATCTTCTGATCTCTAACCACACCCTTTTATCCCTGTCACAAAAAATTGACTGATCACGAAAAACCAATTCCTTCTTGCATCAAAACTTCACTGTCTTCAATCCTCTTGACCTGTTGATGATACCTGGTTAATGACCACAGGCCTTCTGTGACCAAGCCTCAGAAGCAAACCACGGTTCTGTTTTAACTGATTATCCAGGCGCTAGTTCAACTCAATCAGTAGTGTTTTGCCCTTCTCCCCTCATGCACAAGAATAAGCCAGTTGTTTCCTGACAGAGCTTTCTTGCTCCTTTGGTCCTGATCCTGGACGAACACACGGCTGGTTGCTTCACAGCCTGTAACATCCCATTAGTTCATGCGATTGTGCTACTACAATGCAAGAAGCTTCCTTCTCCTCAGTGACGTCTTACGATACGGAGGTGGACACAGCGAAAGTCAGTGGATGAGGCACTTTTGTGTCTCTGCCAAGGACATGGCTGCAGCTATTTTGGTCATGCTTAGGCAAGAGCAGGAAACCAGATAATCTGGCCCATGTAATCTCCTGAAGGGTTCCGGGGATTTTCCAGTTTTGGGATCTCCCCATCACACTGAAGGCAAGGGATTGCCTTGGAGCCTCAGGCTTCTAGGGCAGGAGACAGGCTCCGTGATCTTGTGCAATTAACCCTTTCACCGCCAGGCGTTTTTTTGTGCATACACTCCCAGCGCCAGCTGTTTTTTGCTGTTTTGCCATATTTACACTAGCGTATTTCAAATTCGAATATCTCTGGAACTAGATAATCAATTTCTTAGCTGTTTTTTGTAAAATGAAGGAACTAGATTGTAGATTAGTGGTATGATAATGTGATGTGGAGGTTTAGTCAACATATTTTTGTAAATGTTATGTAATGTGAAGGTAAAGCAAGAAAAAAAAAAAAAAGAAAGCCATCCTTTCATCACAACATGAAAAACATGACAGCATACCAACAAACACTCAACAATGAAGATATATCAATTTACTCACCAATGAAGTCCAGAAATGATGTATAATCCAACAGAAAATTAAGAAATCAGTAGAAAAATCCATATACTCCAATGGCGAAAATGAGGTGATGGCAGTGCATAGTCCATGGAAAACTGTCATTGGTTTGTCAGTCTGATGATGATGATTTTGTTCATGAAATGTCTTTGCAAGATATATATGAAAAGATACACTATGTATGATATGGAAAAAATAAAATGATACTGTGTGGAGGAAGAGAAATAATGGTATATATATGTACATATGAAAGAAATGAATATGTTCACTGACAAAAGCAATCATGCCTTAGTCCAGTCCGTGGACAAGCTGTGCTGCTGCCTTACGGTAGTCAGCATGTGTGTGATACAGTTCAAAACACACTGTAGGGCACATGGGCATATCACATGTTTTACATTTGAAGGTGGTTTGCACCCTCTTCCATCCTGGCTGGGTCCGGGAGCTGCAGACTTTGCAGTCTGGGTTACTGCCAGCCGGGGTCCTCGTAAGGAAGTGCCGTTCTGTCAGTCGTGCCGGTCTGGGTGTGGCTGTCTGGCCTTGGGTCTGGACTAAGGGCCTGTAGTTGGCCAGCAGCCCATCAATGACCTTCTCCCTGAAGATTCGTGCAGGGAGGTGAGGTTTGGCAGAGGTCTTTTTGTAAATGATGTAGCCATTTGTCAGGGCGACTTCACGTAGACGATGGTACACTGCGTGGTACCATTTGCTGACCTTGTGTGGGTAAGCATAGGTCCCCAGCAGTTGATCAGTCAGGTCAACACCACCCATGTGCTGGTTGTAGTCCTCTGCGATGACAGGCTTCTCCAAGTTGCGGAAACCACCTACGTGTTTTCCAGATTTCATCCTCTTTTCGATGGTGTTGTCTGAGTGGACTGACGACAAGAAGAGGACATACTTGACATCATGCCATGCACAGGCCACAATGTTGGTGCTCACCGACTTCATAAACACTGGGTCATCCCCCTTTTGCAATGGTGTGTCTCTGCTGTTGAAATTTGGAGGCATGTTCTTCCGCCCTGGTCGAACAGTTCCACAATGACCTATACCCTGGTCCTGCAGCTGTTTGACGACATTGGGGGATGTATAAAAGGAGTCCGTGTACACAATGTGGCCAGAATTTCCGTAACCTTCCAGCAGCTTCAAAACTACTTGCTCCGTTATTGTAAAGTCTCCAGCAGCAACAGTTTCCTGGCCAAAGGTCTCCTTCCCTGTATATATCAAAAACTTCAGGGCATATCCACTTGAAGCTTCTGACAAACAGAACTCTTTTATGCCAAAGCGAATTGGCTTGGCGGGGAGAAATTGCCGGAAAAAAAGACGTCCTTTGAATTTAATCATTGACTCATCAATGCTGAGGTTCTGTCCTGGGCAGTACGCTTCCTGAAACAGGGGGTCAATGATGTTGAGCAGAGACCGAATCTTGAACAAGGGATCATATCCCTCCTCACCTCTCTCCTTCTGCTTGGTGTTGTCACAGAAGTGAAGGAACCGTGTGATAAGTTCATATCTGTTCCTCGACATCACTGAGCCGAACTTGACTTGTGTCAGCCAGTAGGTCCGCCAGTAGTCTTCAATCTCGGGTTTGTTGATCAGCCCCATAGCAATTTGCAGGGCTACGTAGGCTTTCATCTCATCCATGGTGGTCTCTTTGGCAGCCTGTAGACGGGAGTGTGTGTCCAGGTCTGTGATACCACTCAGCAGCTGCTCGGCATACAAGTTGGACTGGTCCACTATAAGCTGGAATGCCTCATCCGGAAAGAACAGCTGAAAGTAGTCCACCGGCTGGAAATGTTCAGTATCCACCAGCACACCTGAAAAACAATCATGGAAAAGATTACAAAAAGGACCTAAAAGAAAAATGAAGAACACATGTGTACACACACACACACACACACACACACACACACACACACACACACACACACACACACACACACACACACACACACACACACACACACACACAACTCACTGCTGGTATGCCTGTGTACTACTGTCTCTTCTCTCTCTCTCTCTCACCACACACACACACACACACACACACACACACACACTCACACACACAACTGTAAACAAAATCAGTCACTTACCTTTCCACACACACAACACACACACACACACACACACACACACACAATCACACACCTCACACACACACACTGTAAACAAAATCATCACTTACCTTTCCACACACACACACACACACACACACACACACACACACACACACCACACACTGTAAACAAAATCAGTCACTTACCTTTCCACACACAAACACACACACACACACACACACACACACACACACACACACACACACACACACACGTAAACAAAATCATCACTTACCTTTCCACACACACACACACACACACATGTAAACAAAATCAGTCACTTACTTCCACCAACACCACACACACACCACACACAACACACACACACACACACACACACACACACACACACACACACACAGAGTTATGTAAACAAAATCATTCTCTTACCTGTTGGTCTATTGAAATCTGGCAGCCAATCTCCTGGAGAATATGTGTCATTGGGATGATACAGCTCCCACTCAAACGCGTCAGTTGCTGACACAGGCAGAGGTCGAGCGCTTCTCACATGTGTCAGTCAGCCCCGCCCCCTTTGACCCCGTTTCGAAACAACTGTGCTCGCCGGTCTCCGACTAGCTGGACGCTTTCCTCTCCCCTCCACTGCTCTTCTTTGGTCACTTGGCCTTCTCACTGGTACAGCACTCGACTCCCCACCACCCTCACTGTCAGTATCACTATCGCCAGCAACGCTGGCCACCTGCAGATGACTCGCGCCTCTCTCCCTTACAACCCTCCCACTTCCACTTGGCACTGGTCCAACTGGCTGAACAAAGCTCTGCTCACTTGCAGAATCCGATGATTGTTGGTCAAGTTCGGAATCATTTGAGACAGGATATTCTTCATCTGATTTTGCATCAGCTGACCTCGAATGTAGCATTCGAAGTACTTCTTCGGTCGTAAATGTCCGACGAGGTTGACTGCCTGAAGTGCTTGGTTCGGCCATCACTGAGAATGAAAATATGCGAGAGGAAAGACTGCAGCTGACAACACTTTGGAGTGGCTAATGGCGATTTATGGTAATTAGGGGGTCCCCGTGACCCTGACGTCAATTGGTGTTAGTCTATCTCTTGAAACAAGAGAGCACTGGCACTGAGAGTGGGGTACCCTAGTTTGTCGAGTTTTGTCGCCGTCGGCGCTCAGCCATGATGTCGACAAAACTCGCCGTCGGCGGCGAAAGAGTTAAGATGTAGACGCTTTCAGCCCACCCTTCCACCCGGGCTAGAATTCGAAGTTTTTGCCCCGTCATGTGCTTCTCTCTCTTGTCAGGGAGAGTTACTGTCTCCAGGCGCTTCCCCCTTGGTGCGTGGGTGAGTGTCTGTGCCCACCATCATTCTAGAGGGGGTCATCCCTTGCCCAGATTGTGCATGGGTCAAGCAAGAACATTGAGGACATTGGGTCAGCCCAGGTTGGTCCATTTTACCTCCAGGGCAGAGCCAGATGGCAACTGGTTGTTAAACGCCAGGTCGGACGTGTGGAAGCTGGTAGCCAGGCCCCAACACCCGGAGAGGGCACTATAGTATACCCATCTGCCATTATTGGGTCTTCGGTCCAGATTCTGTACTCATCTCTCTGGCCAGGGAGTTTCACCACAGTCCTTTGGGGCATGCCACCGGGGATATATTGCTCCTGGATGGCGCACAAAGACCATCCTTTACAGGATCTCTACCTTGACCGAAACTCAGTGGCCCTTAAAAGATCCCAAACTTTACCATGGCAACACGAATAGGCCCCATTCACTGCATTGAGATCTTCCTCTGCTACTGGTTTGGACAAACTCTAGAACCACATACATTCCTGCTATCCAGAACCCAACCCTTCACCACAGGCTTCCTGATTCCATTTATCCATAGAAGAACTGGAGTCCAGCATTCTGGACCTGGTCCAGTGACCCCAGCCTCGGCCCATGGACTCCACACAATCTGAACCATAGCTGGTGTCTTCCTCTATGCTATGGAATGCTTAGTGTAAGGTGGCCCTCTCAGCATGGAGCTCAAGGGAACTATCGGGAACACTGTATTGGGATGCTGTCCTGTTTCAAACAGGATCATGACTGTCCATCTGTGAGTGAAACCATTCAGCATCACATCATCATCATCATCAGATGCCCTGCCCCATGGCGTTGGCGATCATGGACTTCCATCTGTCTCTATCTCTTGTTGCCCCAAGCATCTCCTCCACCCTTCTCGTCTTCAGCCACTCTGCAAGTCCGTCCAGCATTTTTTCCCTGGGTCTACCTGGTGTTCTCTTTCCCTCCAGCTTTCCTGTTGTGACCAGGTGCTCCAAATCCCCCTTCCTCATAAAATGGCCTATAAATGTTGCCTGTCTTTTCCTAATCTTCCTTATGAATACTCCCACATCAGATAATGATAATGATTATCATTAACCAGTTGACAAGAAAGACATCCTCCTCATTTAGGGTGACTGGAATGCCAAGTTGGTATAGATTCCCAATAAGACTGGAAGAATTTCTGTGACCCATATTGTAACAAGAGTACCAATGAATGATAGGGAACTACACCCACTAGAAATCACTAGTAATAATGACTTGGTTCTTGCTAACACTCTTGGTGAACATAAAGCATCCGGACAATGGACATGACATTCTCCGAACGATCAGTGTCATAGCCAGATTAACCAGATTCATCTTAACAACTGACACCAGTCTGGCATCAGTACACAGGTCATGTGCAGAACACATGAGGGCCATGGATGATGGACAGCTGCACAGATTTTAGCCAGTCACAGAGAGCTAAGCTGAACAGATTAAGTCATGGGATCTCGATTTGATAGAATAATAGTTAAAAGGGATTTAATGAAAAGAAAAAGTCCTCACTGAGTCCTTGTGAATAAAGGCAGAACACAACATGTAAAACACTATGTGTTAGAGGGATTACCATCATTCATAAATTTAATAAAATAAAAGTCAGACACATATATGGAAGGAGATTTAGATTGCATTATGTGTATTTAGCTGATGAGACACATGGACACAAAACAATTTTCAGTCTTGTGGCCTTTGTAAAGCATGGAAAGAATACATCAAAGTCCATTGGTATTGTTTCATTTTTGTTGTTTTTGTGTGCTAGACTGTTGCCTGAAAAATGTGTGCCTGTCTGGTTTCATCATTTAGATAATGCATTCTTTTTTTAAAAAATTAATTGACTTTGGTTGTAGGCAGGTGCATGGATCATCTTGGTTTCATTTTTTTCATCTTTTTCTGTGTGTGGGTTTTTTTTTTCATCATGCTGCTTATTTTCTTCTTTATAGTGTTTTTTGCTTTTTCCTTTCTTTTCTTTTTTTTTTTTTCCTTTTGTATATTTTCCATTTTACTGTTTGTTTTTTAAATGCAATGCACTTTTCACACAAGGTTATGTTATCCTCTGTGTGTGTGTGTGTGTGTGTGTGTGTGTGTGTGTGTGTGTGTGTGTTTTTTGTAAACATAATTTGTTGAACAATATAGATTGTTTACTGTGATTGGAATGTACTGTTGCCAGTGTTGGACATTTCATCTCTTTGCTTCTCTTGCTGTCTGTGCTGGACAGTTTCACATTTTTCTCTCCTTCAGTCCCATCCTCCCCTTCATTCCGCATTACTTCCTCCTCTCCTTTCCTTCCTCTCCTTTCCCTCACTCTTTCCCTTATCACACCATTCACTCACTCGTATTATCCTTTGTGCATTCGTTATTTTCTTCTCATGTTAAACTGAGATGTGTTTATTTTCTTTTTCAGAATAATTCCAACAGAAATAGTCAGAAACGCAGTCACCGCTGTGGTTATGAACGTCAAGGTACCAAATGTGGCTATGAATGCAGCGTTGAGTCGCATGATTGACTGGCTGGCGTGGCCAACGTGCAAGAAGATTGATGAGTGGGTCATTTGTTTTTTGACGGAACTGGCTGCCGCCAAAAAGTACAGCATTCTGATTAACATCACTGAGACTAAAGTGAAGCAGGTTGGTGATCAGTTTGTGTGTGTGTATATGTTTAGTTAGTCAAATTACTGGCATCATGATTCATTGAGAAGTATCATTGTATACGCACATTTCTCTGTGGGCAAGAATTTCAGTAGTTTGATAAGCATCACCGAATGAAATGGACCAGATTGGTAAGTATGTGAGCTTTTGCAGGGGTGCTACTCTGCCGGGAATTCCCGGAATTCCGGTTTTTATTAATCAATTTTCCAGGCACTGCCGGTTTTTGAGAATTTGAGAAGCAACGATTTTCCAAACCGATTGCGCTGGGACGATAAGGAGAAGGAAAAGGCTAACACCAAGTAAATTGTACAGTACATCTGTTTGTTCCTGCAGTACTCTTACTGTTGCACACTTAAATTAAGATTTAACTTTCAGAATAAGACTAGGGAACATTGGACATTTTCTGCAGAAGATATCATTTATGAACTGAGCCAGATGATGTGACTTGAAACTGAGCATTTATGAACTGAGCCAGATGATGTGACTTGAAACTGAGCATTTATGAACTGAGCCAGATGATGTGACTTGAAACTGTTCCATGAAGATGGTGGCCATTATCATTATAAAGGCAACTTGAGCTTCAGATTTTCTATACATGTAAGTATGTGTCTCCACATCTCTTCAGCATATACACTGAACATATTATGAGAGAAGCAGACATAGAAGACATGGGAGTAAATATTGGTGGTAGAAACCTGTCAAATTTACGCTACGCAGATGACACAGGATTACTGGCAGACAACATTACAGGCTCTAGGAGGATCCTGAACAGGGTAGACCGGGTTGGAAAGGCAGCTGGGCTGGACTTAAATTCAAAGAAGACAAAGGTTATGCATGTTGCAGGCAAATATAACACTAGACAGGACCAGATCATGCTAAACCAAGTCCCTCTAGAAAATGTCAAGGACTTTAGATATTTAGGTTCAGTCAAGACACACGATGGAACATGCTCAAAAGACATAAAGATGAGAATTGGAATGGCCAAGAACAGTATGGTTCAATTGAACAATATTTGGAAAGACCACAGCATAACAGCAGACCTTAAGATAAAACTCTTAAAATGTCTTGTCTGGCCAGTGATGTTATACGGCTGCGAGGCATGGACAATGAAGAAAGAGGATGAAAGACGAGTGGAAGCAGCAGAGCTGTGGTTTTACCGAAGACTGCTGAGGGTCAAATGGACGGATAGGCGCTCAAATGAAAGCATACTGAATGAGTTGGGTACTACACGCAAGCTCCTAGTACTCATACAACGGAGGAAACTGAAATATGTTGGACACGCAATCCGTAATGAGAGAACAGACTTGATGTCCACTGTCCTTCAAGGTAAAGTGGAAGGAAAGAGAAACAGAGGACGGCCACCTGCATCACTTGCTAGAAACATCACAAACATCAGTGGCAAGAAACTCCAGGAGGTGGTCAGACTTAGCCAAGATCGAGAGTGCTGGAGGCAACTTGTGAGGACATCATGTGCAGCGGCCAACACTGTTCCCGGTGACGCCGACAGGTGAGACAGGTGAGAAGTATGCTTTGCTCCCTAAGTGATAAGTTGAGTTCTGTGTTCTGTGTTGAGCCTGAAAAATAGCTTTAAAAATGTAAATTCTTCTCTGATTTGTTCTGTGTTCATGTTTGATGCTTCTGCTTTTCTACACTTACTTTTTTGTGTTTAAAACTTACCTCTGAGCTCACGGGAGAGCCTCAAAAATAGCTTTAAAAATGCAAATTCTTCTCAGCTTCAGGGGGGCAGCGCCCCCCTGACCCCCCGACAGGGCACTGCCCCTGGACCCCAACTTCAGGTTTTTCAAAACTTGGGAGTAGCACCCCTGCTTTGGGAAGTATTGGGGGTTACTTGGGGAAGGGAGATTGTGTGTGTATGTATGTGTGTGTGTGTGTGTAGTGTTAAGGTGCTACTCTAAGTGCATGTGTGCATATATGCGTTACAAATTTTTCTGATGCAAGGAAATTTGAACATTCTAATCAGTATCACGGAGATAACATGGAGTAGGTAAGTTGATCAGTATGTTGATCAGTGTGTGTGTGTGTGTGTGTGTGTGTGTGTATGTGTGTGTGTGTGTGTGCGCATGTGCGTGTGTGTGTGTGTGTGTCTCTGTGTGTGTGTCTGTGTCTTAGAGCTATGCCAGTGGTAGCTTTGGCGGCTGTGTGTCGTAGAGCTATGCCAGTGGTAGCTTTGGCTGCTGGTAAGGCCATGCAAGCTGTACAGGTCAAAGGGTAGAAGCCTGGGCAAAGTGTGATCCACTGATCCGTAGGTTTGGGGTTGGATGCAGTGCTAACAATCCAGAACTGGAAAATAAAGCCTTGTTACAGAAACAGCAAAACAACACTGTGTGTGAGCTTGCAGTCATTAGAAGACACTTGAATGAATGAAAGTGGTGAAATGCGAAAGGAAGCCATTGGCAGGATGGTGAAAGTTCTAAATACCAAAAGCAGAATTAGAAAAGGATTCTGGAACATGAAAACCATTTATCATATTTATGAAAGAAATGAACTAGCTCAAGTTACATGAGAGATGAGACGCTACAATGTACATATACTTGGAATCAGTGAAACCAGATGGACAGAATCAGGCAGATACAAAACATAGGAGAAACATACTCTATTCAGGAAGAAAATAATGGCAACTAAGGTCAAGGAGGAGTAGCCATCATTCTGAAAAAGGGAATAGAAAAATATCTGTCAGAATGGAAACCTATCAACAGCAGGCTCATCGACATCAGAGTTAAAGGAAAACACATCTGTACCTCCATCATCCAGTGCTGTGCTCCAACAAACAAGAATGATGAAGAAAACAAAGATGCATTTTATGATCAGTTGCATGCTGAACCACATCACTGACATGAAGATGTGATTGAGGACCTGAATGGGAGGGTTGGAAATGACAAGACAAACTCTGACAGGACAGTGGGAAGAGAGGATTGCAGGTCATGAATGGCAACAGAGATGAAGCTGCTGGAACTGTGTTCCATCTGTTATATTGTCATCAGAGAGAAAATTTTTCCAACCCCAGGAACTTGGCCCTTCATCACAGGCCTCAGGTTGTCGCTCATCCTTGGAGGTGCTAGAGTCTTGCACCTCAGACTTTGGTTCAGAGATCCTAGCCCCAGCCCCGGGATGTTCTGCTTCTGTGCAGATGAGCTGCTCTCTTCACATTGTTGGAGTGCATTTGTTACCCAATATTTTGGTACCTTCCCCATTGTTACAGAAAACCCAATTCAAGTTGGTCCTCTAAGGACAGAGCTCCAGGGAGATGACTGCACCTGGCCCATATGCTTTGTCTACCATCCATGCTCAACTGCTGGATAAGGTTTTTGGGGCCTTATTCCCTTGACATGCCTCTGCCCAGACAAAGTTCACCACTGGCAGAGGACAACCTGTTACTTCTTCTGATACATGCTCTTTTTCCATCAACCTGAGTCTCTCTCCCACTTGTAGTTTGAGAGAGACTAACTAGCCACACCTTCACAACCTGCACAGCAACCAACACCTTCCTGCAAGTACCATGCTTATTTGTCCCAGAGCTACAGACGTCCCTCCAAGAGTCCTCAGATCTGGACCTCTTCTCCAGAAAGGTTGAAATGCAGCTCATGGTTCACAATATGGTAGACATTTTGGCCCACACTGTTGATTCCTCGGCCTAGATTCATTCCAGCATTGTCTTCACCAGGCAAAACTGAGATACTGAATGCATCCATCTTCCCTTACAGTAATCCCTTATGATGTCCACTCCCTTTTTTTGGTGACTAAACCCAGCCCTTCATGTCCAGATGAGCTACCCTCCAGCAAGATTCAGTGGCACTTCCCTGAAGGAGAGGATCGAGCAACGTCACCAGACACTTGTTTTCAGGATACCAGTCAATCTAGGCCAGACTCAGTTTCATCATCATCATCATCAGGTGCCCTGCCGCATGGCGTTGGCGACCATGGACTTCCAACCATCTCTATCTCTCGTTGCCCCTAGCATCTTCCCCACCCTCCTCATCCCCAGCCACTCTGCAACTAGTGCAAGTCCGTCCAGCATTCTCGCCCTGGGTCTACCTGGTGCTCTCTTTCCCTCCAGCTTTCCCGTTGTGACCAGGTGCTCCAAATCCCCCTTCCTTATAAAATGGCCTATAAATGTTGCCTGTCTTTTCCTAATCTTCCTTATGAGTGATCTACTTGTGTCTGCCTCCATCAAGACTGTCTCGTTTGTTTTCTTTGCTGTCCATGGAACTCAGCATTCTTCTGAGAAACCACATCTCAGCTGTCTCAATCTTGCTCTGGCTTTGCTTGCTGACTGTCCACGACTCACATCCGTACAACAGTATTGGTTCTATATAACATTCAAGGACTCTCTGTCTGATGTTAATTGATAGGCATTTGTTGGTAAGAATGCTTGTCATCTTCTTGAATGCTGTTTTGGCTTCGCCGATTCTGCCAGCTATTTCCGATGTGCATCTGCCGTCTGATGAAATGACCGTTTCCAGGTATTTGAACTTATTAACCTGTGTCAAGGTTGTGCAATTTGCTGTTATTTTGCATGAGGGGATTTCATGTTTTTTACTGATCACCATGACTTCAGTCTTCCTGCTGTTTAGTTCCAACCCCTTACCTTTGCTTTCTATTTCTAGTATATTCACAAGGTTTTGTAGGTCCCTTTCATTTTCTGCAATTAGCGCAGTGTCATCTGCGTACCGAATGTTGTTTATCATTTTCCCTCCAACCTTTAATCCAGGGTCTTCTTCTATGTTTCTCATGATGTTTTCGCTGTATAATGAAAACGGATCTGGTGACAAAACACAACCCTGTCTGACTCCTCTTTTGATGTTTTGGAAAGAGCTTATATTGTTTTCTATTCTGATTGCAGCTGTTTGTTCCCAGTACATATTCCTGATTATTCGTAGATCTTTTCCATTAACATCGAGTCTCTCCAGTTGGTTGATCAATTCTTCATGTCATACCCGATCGAAAGCCTTGGTATAGTCAACAAAGCATAAATACAAATCCTTATTCATCTCAATTGACCTCTCTATGATAGTTCTTAGGATATATATGGCATTAATAGTTCCTTTCCCTTCCACAAATCCACACTGTTCTTCTGCTATTTCTCTTTTGATTCTATTCCTTGTCCTCATCATGATTATTCTTAAGAGGATTTTTGTTACATGACTCATCAAACTGATTGTGCGAAGTCAATCTGGTTTTTGGTATTATCTCCTGGACTCATCCAAGTCCATTTTCTTCTGTTAGGCTGCTCAAACCAGGTGTTTCCCACTATGAACTCATTCATTTGTGCCCATTCTACAAGTTTCCCTCCCCTTTCATTTTGTGTACCAAGGCCATGAGGTCCAACTATATCCTCCACCCTATCCTGTCCCACTTTAGCATTAAAATCTCCCATTATGACTGTAACTTCTTGTGATTTACATTGGACCTTGGCCATCTCTAAAACTTCGTAGAGGTTGTTGTCTTCCTGAGTACTTGCGGGTGTTGGTGCATGCACCTGTATGATGTTGATATCAAATGGTTTGCCACTCAATTTGACCAGCAATACTCTGTCGGACACTGCCCAGTATCCCTTAACTGCTTTTGATTTGTCTTTGTCCATCATGGTGCCTACTCCTCTTTCATGTGAATTACCACCAGAGTATATCACTGTATATTCTGATGTTATCATGCCTGCCCCCCTCCATCTCACTTGCCCTAGTCCTGAAATACTGATGTTAAGCCTTTCCATCTCCATTTTGAGGTTGTCAAACTTACCTTTCTGAATCAGTGTTCTGATGTTCCATTTTGCTATTTTAGTGTTTCTAAGTTTGACTTTGGGTTTAATTTTGGTTGCAGTAGCTGGCTGACGGTCTGGTGTCACCTGCGCCGCATGACAGTCCCTACCGGACGAAGGTGCTCCACGGGAGCACCTATTGACGTCGTTAACTTTGTTCTTCCTCTTTCCTTTGTCCATGGTTTTCCTGGGGGAAATTACGATGGTGGTTTCCCTTGCCGTCCATCGTTTTTTTTTTTTCCAGGGTTAACTCCCTTAGCCTTACTCTGTCCCGAGATGTCCACAAGGCAGTGGAGCTATTTACCCATAGCTTGGGGATCTGGTTCGTGAGCACCAGGGCATATCCACACGCCGGTGGGCCTGCATGCCGCACGTCAGGGGGCCAAACCTCCTCCGAGTCCTATGAGATTTAAGCCTGAGTCCGTGAGGTGCTCAGTTACCGCCTGTCGCCACGAGGAGGCACAACGTAGGGCTTGCAGATGGAGAGGCTATGTACTGACAGGAAGAGACTTACGCCTTCTGCTCTTCTTTTCGCATAGCTGAAACTTGAATGTCACAAGACCACAACATCTTCCAGGAAATCAGGACCTCCACCTCCACGTGTCTTGAGGGTGTCCCAGAAACAGTGATCCCAGTGTCTTGTCCCTCTTTTGCATATCAGGCTTTCCCAATCAGTTGGCCTTGAACCTGGCTTATTGTTCTCAAGCTTGGCAAGAGATGGGCATCCATCTGGCCCCATTCATACCTGTAGGCCAAGTCCTGAGCATCCTCTACAACTGGCATTCCAGGAGCGTTACCTCAAATCCCACCACCCTGGTATGCAAATCTGTTCCTGGGCTGATGGCAATCATTTTCAAAGAAAAACAGAAGCAAAAAAGAAGAAAGGCAGACCTCCAATCGCATACATTGAGAACATAACCAACATCATTGGCCTAAATATTCAAGAAGTCATCCACAAAAATCAAGACGGAGTGATTTGGAGGGAGGTGTACAACACTGAACCTGTTGACGCCGACAGATGAGACAGGTGGGATATCCCTATGGATCAGTTGGACAGTCTTCCAGACTTATCAAACACTTGGTGAGGGTCCGTCACCGTCACCGATCCCTTAGACTGGCCGTCCGTCGGGGCGCCTCCGAAGACTTGACAACTACCTTTCTCCACTCCTCCCTGCTCTCCGCTTTCCTTAGGGTATCCCTCAGCTCCAGGCCCGTCCACTCTCGAATGTTATCTTCCCATCTCTTCTTTTGTCTGCTTCTTTTCCTTCTTCCCGAGACTGTGCCTTGCAGGATTGTCTTGGCAAGGCCGGATGATCGAGTGATGTGTCCATACCATGTCAGTTTGTGTCGTCTTACTAAGGTCAGGAGGTCAGTGTAAGGCCCGATTTCATTTTGAATTCTTCTTTTGACTTCGTCATTCGTGATTCGATCTCTGTATGTGAAGCCAAGAAGTTTACGAAAGCATCTCATTTCAACCGCCCTGATTCTTCTTTCCGTATCCGCTGTTAAGGTCCATGATTCGCAAGCGTATAAGAATATTGACATGACCAGGGAACGCATCAGTCTGATCTTGAGCTGGTGGCGATGTTACTGTTTTCCATATGGTTCTGAGCTTGGTCATTGCAGCTGTGGTCTGGGCTATTCTGGAGAGTATTTCGGGCTTAGATCCCTCATCTGACACGACTGATCCCAGGTATTTGAAACTGGGCACACTTTGGAGTTTTTCGTTATTGACCATTACATCTGCCGTAAAGTGGTTGTTGCGATTGGTCATTATTTTCGTTTTCTCGGCGCTGATTTCCATGCCATAATCAGATACAGTATAACCGCAAATCTCATGGCTTTCGCTCACTTTCGCATTTCGGTCCCCAGTTTTGGAACTCTCTTCCCAAGAAATTACGCCACTCTCCGTCCATTTCTTCTTTCAAGTCAAACTTGAAAACACACCTTTTCCAGCAGTATTTCGACATCTGATCACTTTTCCCCACATCACCTTGTCGGCTGGCTGATATGTGTAATTGGATTTTGTGTATGCGCGTGGGGTGGGGGGTAGTAGGGAAGGGTGGAATAATAGTTTATATGGAGTAACTGAGTGAAAAGTGTTGAATTGGAATGAATCTGATATTTGATTGAATTGCGTGGTATGCATATTTTGAAGATTGCGAATGTAAATCATTATGTTATGTGATTATGATGTATGTATGTATTTGATTGTCATTTGATGATGTGTAAGTTGTTGTGTAGTCTTGTATTTACTGACTTCCTATTATATCCCCCATTCCCCAGCGCCTAGATCCAGTGGCTTAGTGCGCTTTATAAGTCCTAGGTATTATTATTATTATTATCAGAGGAGGTCTTTCCAAGATGGTCCACTAGGTTGATTAACTCTTGTTCTTTTCCGGCAAGGCCATCAATGTCACCTGCAAATCATAGGTTAGTGATGTTTCTACATCCAATGCTGACTGTTTCTTCATGTTCCTCGAGTGCCTCCGTCATTAGTCTTTCTAGGAAGATGTTGAAGAGAGTAGGGTATATCTCTACCTGTTAAGCAGAAGCCCTCCCCCCCCCCCCCCCCCCAATATCTTTCTTACAACATACTCCTGCTGTTTTTGTCCATGGCTCTACAACTCTAGCCAGAGGGGTGATATGCCCCTCCACCATTATTTAGATTCAGCTACAGTTTTTGATTTGGTGTCTACATCCCTGCTGGTATCATTCTGGTGCTGATTAAGGGCCAGGGAATGAAAGAGAAAGGCAGTATTCAGTGGACGCTGAGTCAGTGAGTGTGAAGGCCACTGATTGGTCCAAGACAGATCACATGAGAGCCATGGACAGCTTTGGTAGTTTTAAGCCAACGACAGAGAGCTAATCTGATCAGGATAGGTTTTCGATGTTGCAAATACACTAGTTGCACAGGGATTTAACCCTCTTAGCTTCGTTACGACCGCAGCCGACAGTTCCGCCCGCACTGCCTAGCGCTTCGTTACGGCCATACCCGACCGTAAAAGTCGGCCTCGAGCATGGGCTATTTTGTTCACGCACTGATCACATGTTTCTGGCCCTGGGAGACTGACAATTGGTGAAACATTCTTGGTATCGTCCAATGAGATGATCTTGGGAAAATTAGCACTACACACACATCCATTCACTTATGCTTGGGCGCGAAATGTGGTTGGGGTATTTTCATTCATGCCTCGTAGCGTGTGAAAAAATGGCGATGCCCTTTCAGGATACAGATGATTCTCCAGATTATTCAGAGGAGGAATTAAATACTACTGTTCGTAAGTTAGGAAAACACGAAGAAGATGTAGCTGAGTCAGTTATTGAGGTTTGTGAGGGGGAAGATGATGAAAACTGTGATTTAGGAGAGCAGACCGACACAGAAGATAACGCGCCGCTGACCGCATTCCAGCGAACGTGGCACCCATCACTGGTTCTGCTGACAGTAAAGAAATTTGATCTCTGGGTCGGACCAACTTGTATACTGCCAGCTGATGCCACTAAACCTTTAGATTATTTCTTTTTGTTTTTGTACAGACAATTAGTAAACTGTATTATGAACATTGAATGTAGTTTTGTAGTGGAAAGAAAAATAGTGATAAAAACTACCTGAACACACTAAATACCTGAGGAGCACTTGGTGACACTTGGTGACCACTGTGAGTACTATCACATGGAAATGCTGTTAGATACTGTAGCTAAGCCATACTCTAATTCATTACTCATCTGTATGTGTTGTGGTCACGTATAGGTGTGCTTCTCTTGTTTTCATATATATGTCTCTTATTTATTCATGTTTGGTGACATCTTTGGTGACAATGACATGACAAGCAGTGGTTAGAAAGACATACTCACTTGGATATGCATGTAAAGCATGTTTACCGACACCTGACAAATTTCTAGCTTTATATCTGATCAGACATGCTCACAATGTACTCATGAACAGAGTAACCCTATTTTGGGGGAAAAGGCTTCAGAAAATTCGAAATCTAGGGGCAGTTCAGCTCTGTAGAATGCAAATACAAGAGGGTTAAGGGAAAAACAGTCTTCATTTATGTTGTATTGGTGCATTGGAATATGTATATTTGACTATATTTATACTGCACTAATCATGTTCTTTTCGTTTGGTGCTTTCAAAGAAAGCAGGGGCCATAGAATTTAATCCCTTGACTGCCGGAAAAATAGCTATTTTTGAACTCCTGTCTGTCGGAGCAAAATTTTGATTTTTACGGTATGTTTACTAAAGGTGTGCATTGCTCATTCATTTACTGACAGATCTCTAAGATTTTTGGCATGTTTTTTCCTTATATCCCTGTCTATGATGTGATAAACTATAATTTAGTTTTGTTTGTAATTAGTATGGGAAAAAAAAGTTTTTTTTCCAAAAAATGAGTTTTGGAAGATAAACACACATATTACGGAACATAAAACCAACGAAAACAGTACAAAACTTAGTTTTATTGAACACTGAATATCAAAGGAAAGTGTATGGTACTCATTGTACTCAAAAAGTAGATAAAATTGATGTGGTAATCCATGAACAAAAAGGGTAACATAGTCCAAGCCTTCATGCAAGAGACCAGACATAAGAGGATGATGCTGGTTGGTGTCGGTCTCATCTTCATCAAAATCATCGTCATCTTCTCCCAAAAAGTCCTCTTCATCACTGTCTTGGTCATTTAGGACTTCATCTAAAACTTCCAATATGGAAAACTGTCGGAAAACTGATCGAACTGGTCGACCAGACAAGCTGCCTGAAGCGTCCGCCATCTTGGATATGCTAATCAGTTTCTCCGAAAGTCTTAGAAATTCCAAGAAAAACTATGGTGACTAGCCAATCATTGGCCAACAATCAAAGGGCTACAACCCTGATTTTACCTTCCTAGATAACAGTGAAACAGTTTGTAGTGTTATTTCCCTTATAGTTTTGCCAGGCGAAAAATGAACGTGAATTTCACGTTGTTAGGCGCCTGCTACTACCAAAACTACAATGTGACAGTTACATTCTAGGCAGTCAAGGGGTTAAACTCCATCATAGAATCAGCTTGATGAGTCATGTGACAAAGATTCTATTAAGAATAATCATGAGGAGAAGGAACAGAACCAAAAGAGAAATAGCAGAAAAACAATGTGGATCTGTTGAAGGAAAAGGAACTATTATTGCCATGTAATGATATATATATACCCTAAGAACTCGCACAAAAAAAGCAATTGAATTGAATAAGGATTTATATTTATATTTTGTTGATTATACCAAGACTTTTGATCAGGGAAGACACAAAGTATTAATCAGCCAACTGGAAAAGCTCAATATTGATGTTTGTTTTCACTTTACAGTGACACTGTCGTGAGAAATGAAGAAGAATGCCCTGGAATAAAGATTGGAGGAAAAATGATAAACAATCTTCATTATGCAGATGACACTATTCTAATTACAGAAAATGAAAAAGACCTACAAAATCTTGTGAATGTAATAGAAATGGAAAGCAGGAATAAAGGGCTAGAACTAAATAGCAAGAAGACTGCAGTCATGGTATTCAGTGAAAAAACAAGAAATCCCCTTATGCAAAATAATAGCAAATGGCACAGCATTGAGACAAATTGATAAGCTTAGATATCTGGGAACAGTCATCTCACCAGAAGGCAGATGCACATTAGAAATATCCAGCAGAATTGGCCAAGCTAAAATGGCATTCGAGAAAATGAAAAGCGTTCTTACCAACAAATGCCTATCAATTAACATCAGGAAGAGAGTTCTTCGTGCTATATAGACCATTCTGTTGTATGAATGTGAAACGTGGACAAGTCAACAGGCAAAGTCAGAACAAGATTGAGGCAGCTGAAATGTGGATTCTAGGAAGAATGTTAAGATTGCCATGGATAGCAAAGAAAATGAAGGAGACAAACATAAAAAGAACATCAGTGAAGATTAGGAAAAACCCAGCTACATTTATAGTACATTTTATGAGGCGAGAGAAATTTGAGCATCTTGTCACAACAGGAAAGCTGGAGGGAAAGAGAGCATCGGGTAGACCCAGGGAGAAAATAATAGATGGATTTGCAGAGTGGATAAAGACTGACAGGGTGGGAGATGTACTTGCAGTAACAAGAGATTGGTATGGAGGCCATTATCACCAGCGCCATACAGCAGGGCACAAAATGATGATGATAATGATTAATCATGTATTGACATGGCAGTCGTCCTCCCCACCCCAATGTTTTTTCGCCCTTTGGGCGCCATATGTCCCCTACCTGTTCAATGCAATGGTTGAAATGGGCTTTCCTAAACATCTCGTTGAATTAATTGCCTCATTGTATAAAGACCAAAAGGCTTCAGTTAGCTGGAACAATCAGAGAAATATGAATGCTTCAACATCCACAGGGGAGTTAGACAAGGTTATATCCTCTCACCGTATCTCTTTAACATCTGCACGGAACGAGACATGAGAGATGCTGATCGGATGGGAGGAAAAAATGACAAACCTGTGCTATGCCGATAATACTGCACTGTTGGCAGACATTACCAGCATAAGAAGAATTGTGTACAGGGTATCTAGATGCAGCAGGCAGAAAGTCTGGCCTAAACTTGAACGCCAAGAAAACAAAAGTGCTACATATAAAAGGCAGAGACAATTAACAAAGTTCCTGTAGAAAATGTTAAGGATTTTAAATATCTTGGTTCTGTAAAAACTGATGATGAAACCTGCTCCAAAGACATCAAAATAAGAATTTGAATGGCAAAGCAGAAAGTGATCCAGCTCATCAACACCTGGAAAGGCAGAGGCATACCGATTGGCCTGAAAGTTAGACTTTTAAAATGTTTAATCTGGTTAGTCATGATTTATGGCTGTGAAGCTTGGACTGAGAAAAACCGATTGCATAAAAATTGAGGCAGCAGAGATGTACTGTGTAGTTTTATTAGAGACTACTACGTGTCAAATGGACAGATAGAAGAACTAAAGGAAATGTCTTGGAAGAACTTGATACCACCAGAAAACTACTAGCAAACATCAACAAGAGAAGACTAAAATACATTGGCCATGTGTTACGCAACATGAACACGGACCTCATGGCGACCATCTTTCAAGGAAAAACAAGCAGAAAGGAAAAAGGCAGACCTCCAATTTCGTACATTGAGAACATAACCGACATCAGTGACCTAAATATTTAAGAAATTGTCCACAAAAGTCAAGACAGAGCGGCCTGGAAGGAGATTGTGTCAAAATGTGCAGCGGCCAACTCTGAACCTGGTGACGTCGACAGGTGAGACTGGTAAGATGTGCAAAATGAAATGAGCATTTTTTGACACAGACAGTTTGCGCTGTAGAAATGGAATTATTAAAACCTGACAATGAACAATAGAAGGAGACCTGAAGGCCCTGAAATTGGTCTGGGATACTGTGCAGAGGCTGGCACAGAACAAACTAAAGTGGAGACCCTTCATTGCTGCCCTACATGCCATTGGCATGACAGGCAATAAATAGGTTGTACGTGTGTGTGTGTGTGTATATGTGTGTGTGTGTGTGTGTGTGTGGTGTGGTGCGCGTACATACGTGTGTGTGTGTGCGTGCGTGCGTGTGTGTGTGTGTAAACCATCAAGTACTGCGGAAAACAACATGGAAAACAAAAAGCAGGTCAGACATTAATCTGGTTAATATTAGTGTGTGAAGAATGTTTTCTTTACAGGCTCCAGAAAGTTCAAAGTAATGCTGCTTGGCTCATTTTCAAGTCTTCCAAATATGAGCTTATCTCCCTTCTTCTCAAATCACTGCACTGACATATCCAAATATGAGCTTATCTCCCTTCTTCTCAAATCACTGCACTGACATTCTGTTCAGTTAAAATTTTTCTTCATAAGGCTTTACATCTGTCTGTAGAACAGGCCCTCTGTAGCTCGTTGACATTTTTAACACATACACTAAGCAGAAAACTTCTGTTTCCAGAGTGTTTTATATTACATTTTTCATCAGTATCTTCAGGCTAATGTAAATTCACTGACCAGGATCCAACAGTATGGCATGAACTCCCTGCTCACATAGGACGTTCAGCTGCAATCATATCATTCAAATCTGCTCTGATGATTCTTTTTTTTTCCAGTTATAGTCTGTGCTTGCATGAATTTGTGTGTATGTGTGTTTGGGGGTGGGGGTGCATGAGCAAGTGGGCGCATGTGTGTGCTGTATGTGCATGATTGTGTGTTATTACATACATGTGAGTTGTGTGTTAAAACAAGTAAGGCTTTTTTAAAACTTTGTTTTTAAACCAATCAACGTATGAAAGGGACATTGATTACCTTTCATGTTTATACTTCTTTACCAGTGTATGATACTGTTCATTGTTTTCATCATAGCATAGAGTTACATATATTTGCTTACATGTCTATTTCATGCATTTGTGTACTGTTCAGTGGTTTTCATCATAGCAATAGAGCTGTCATATTTTGCTTTACATGTCTATTTCATGCATTTGTGTACTGTTCAGTTGTTTTCATCATAGCAATAGAGCTGAATATATTTGCTTTACATGTCTATTCATGCATTTGTGTACTGTTCAGTTGTTTTCATCATAGCAATAGGGCTGTCATATATTTGCTTTACATGTCTATTCATGCATTGTGTACTGTTCATTGTTTCATCATAGCATAGGACTGACATATATTTGCTTACATGTCTATTTCATGCATTTGTGTACTGTTCAGTTGTTTTCATCATAGCAATAGGAGCTGACATATATTTGCTTTACATGTCTATTTCATGCATTTGTGAAGCCCTTATTGTTCTTGTTATCATTATTGTTGTTTTGTGGTTAGTTATTGATTGTTTTATGTGTGTGTGTACTTTTTTATGTGTGTGTGTATGTGTGTGTGTGTGTTTTGTGTACTCGCATTTGCATGCATAAGAAATAAGGTATTCTGGATAAAATCATGGGAAACAAAAATCAGATCGAACACTGATCTGGTTATCAATTCTGTATGTGTTTATGTTCTCCTGTAACACCCGTGATCAAATCACTGCCACCAGGTTAACGGTGAACATGTTTTTAACTGTTGTCTTTTATCCTTACCTGTTTGTCGTTTTTGACGTGTTAGCCCAGATATGGCTGTAGTAGTCGGCTGGGCTATAAGTAATATGAACTTGACCTTGACTACGGCTTGAGATGGATCTGATCCTCACCAGAAGCTGCAGCCTTCCCAGCATCACAGGCCACTTCTTGGCATGTACAAAGGCGAAGCTGGAAGTAAAGGGACTTCATCGCTCAAGGAAATAATGCAGACATTGCACAGACATATGCAACGTTTGTAACTGAGAGAAATTGGGGGAATTTGCACAGACTGTTGATGAATCTTTCCCAGGCGCACCCAATGCTGACACCAGAGAAAGATGGGAACACTTCAGAGACACCATCTGCAGCACTGCCTTCTCAATCTTTGGCAAGAAAACCAGTAAGTCAGCAGACTGGTTTGAGGCATATCCTGAGGAAATGCTGCCTGTCACCGAGAAAATGAGAAATGCCTTAGCTGCATACAAAATCTACCCAGGTGAATAAAACAGGCACTATGCCCAACACAAAAGAAAATTGCCCCTTTAAATCACCACCTCATGGGAAATAGTCCAGGACTAGTAACAGCAGATGAAGCACTTCAGATCTTGAGTCTGTTGATTCACTTGATGGCAGGGAAAGAGATGGTGTTTTGGTGCATGCAGGTGACATTTCGATGGATGTTGCAAGTGGGACTTGAGCCAGATAAGAATAATAGCATCCATGAGAACTCATGGACTGACATATGAATATGCTGCTGCTAGTGTAGTCAACTACTATTGTGTGAAACAAAGAAGCTGAAGCTCAAAATCTTACTGTAGCTTTGCAAAGAAAGCATGCATCTACTGTCAGTGGCTCCTTTGCAAGAGAGGAAGGTGGGGGCATGTCAGGGGGACCTGAAGGAGAGATCAAGGTGTATATACTTACTTAGACCCTCCCACATCAGTGACACATGAGGCAGAAAGAGTATTTCAGCAGGCTTAGTCAGAAGAGATCTTAGGGCATCACTTCAGTGTCTCTGTCAAAGGCTGGCACCAGTTTATTTTTGGTTTTCCCCTCTTTTGCTGCTCTCCTGGGTGTCCAGTTTAGGACTTGGATCAGCAGGTCTGGACGACGGCAGTCTAGTGGCGTGGCCCAACCGAGTCAACACTTGCAGATGGTGCTGGTAACTGCGATCTGTTTGCTTGTTGACCTTATTTCATCATTTGTCTCAAAGGCTTTTCATTGGATGGCCAAGAGTCAAGCTTCTTCTCCCAGTTTGTTTTCACAGATGTACAGCACAGTTGACAGTGTTGGAATTGTAGAACTGCAGTTTCAGTGTGGGGGAGATTTTGTTCTTGTTTCAGATTTTTGACGGCTTGTTGAATGCTGTTGTTGCTTTAACCCTTTTACTCCCGCACCCTATCCATCTATTGCAAAAACTTAACCCTTTGACTCCCTCACCCTATCCACCAGCTTCCTGCAGGAAGCTGGTGGATAGGGTGAGGGAGTCGAAGGGTTAAGTTTTTGTTTTGCTAGTATGGTTGACAATGCAGGTTGCTGGTAGACAGGGTGCAGGAGTCAAAGGGTTAAAAATGTGACAGTTCAGTTCTTTAATTGTGTCACTGTAATGTTTGATTGAGCTACTGCAGTAGGTGAAATCCTCATCAGCCTCAGCCTTGTTTTATCCACTGAGTACTCCTGATGGTGATAGGTGTTGTCTGACATTACAAGCATTTAAAAATTTTTTTTTATTAGCATTGATGGTAAGTCCAGTGCTGTCAGCATTTTGGTGATATATAACTGACTGGAGATCTTGACTGTCATTAGTCAGAGTGGTGATGTCGTCTGTGAAGTCCAAATCGGACATGTGCCCCATCTCATGCCACTGGATGCCTTTTCCTTCAGCAGCCTTGTTGAGTGCCCAGTCTCTGGCCAGCGCAGAGGAGTGGTGACAAGATGCAGCCCTGATGCTTCGGTCAGCACGTCAAACCATTCACTTAGACTATCTTCCGACCTGACACGGATCTTGTGTTGCAGTAAATATTCTCTATAGCCATCATTACTTTTGATGGAATGCCACAGGCTCACATGATCTTCCAAAAGAATGATCTGTGGATGCTGTCAAAAGCCTTGGTGAAGTCAATGAAGCTGATGGCCAGGGACGTTTGGAATTCTATTCAGTTTTCAATAATGCGATGTAGTGTGGCGATATATTCTGTGCACATGTCTTTTGGGTGGAATCTTGCTTGCAGTTCCCTGAGATCTTCATATATGGTGTTCCACTTTCTGTTTAAGATAAGCTGGCAGTAAACTTTGCCTTTGATGACAGGAGGTGTATAGAGGCCTACTACATTTTTATGCTGTGATGGGACTTAATCTGATTGGGTGTTAGAGAGATTTAAGTTTGTTTAAGAGGAGAATTCAACACATTGGACAGTTCCATATGCACTGCATACCGATATCCTGCTTCAGGTTCAGACCCACAAAGATAGACAGCTGGAACCAGTGAATCAGCTGACTGTATGCTTCTATTTCATTTTGTCTGTCTCTTCTGAAAACCACATCCTTTATTGAGACCATTGGGTTAAAACATTTGAAAAAAATGTCTAACATGTTGTGATACGATTGCAGTGTGTACACAGGTTGTGAACACGCATACGGATTTGCATATTTAGTAATTAGTAACATTTACAAACTGCAAGAAACTGATGTTCAAAACAAAAATCATTGGTGTGTGTGTGTGTGTGTGTGTGTGTGTGTGTGTGTGTGTGTGTGTGTGTGTGTGTGTTTGTGTGTGTTGTGTGTGTGTGTGTGTGTGTGTGTGTGTTTGTGTGTGTGTGTGTGTGTGTTGTGTGTATTTCTTATTGATGTTATTTTCACTTGAAAGAGTAATAAAGAATATTGAATCAGAAAACAAATTGTTTAATTTTCTTTCTTTCTTTCTTTCTTTCTTTCTTTTTATCCGGATGAAGAGATGATTGTTTTGAAATTTCAAGTCAGAATGTTCAAAACTCCTTGGCACAGTGAGGTTAACTTTTTGTTGTACACGTTGGCCTTTAAAGAGTTCAAATAATTAAAAAAAAAATCCCTGTAATATATTTTTGTTTATTGCAATATTCAGACTAGACTGTTTTAGTGTTTATCTCATTTTAACCAAATTGAAACGTGTGCAAATAGTATGCTCATTTGATTTACTCACAAGAAGAAAGTGGACTCCAGTGCATGCTTGTTCAAATTCAGTTATTTTTAACAAATTAAGTTGGTGCATATGAGTTCCTGGCTGTCAAAAAACAAAAGTGAAGCTGAAGTAACACAACATGAAAAATCTTACATACCGAAACAAAGTCCTCACACACACACACACACACACACACACACACACACACACACACACACACACACACACACACACACACACACACACACACACACACACACACACACCAAAACAAAAAGAACATAAGACATAACCACAACACACACACACACACACACACAATCAAGAACATACAGTCAAAAACAGCTTAGAAAGTCATTCAACCAACCAACCAACATGACCAAACACATAAAAAAGTTATGTACACCAATATCAATTTAAGAGAAAAAACATTAATACTTGCAGTCATCAGTGTAAGTATTGTTAGATTTTTATGAAAGTATTAGAGTATATTTTCCACTTGCAGTTAAAAAATCTAATCATGGCACAACTAAAGCTGTACCTGAAGTAAAGATGAAAAACCCACTGTGTAAAGATGGCTTGGTTAATTACTAAGGGACACCTGACTTAATCCTTAAATCACCAAGAACGATAACTGCCATAGTTGCATGAAATGCCACAAAGAAATGTATTTAAAAAATATTTGCTTTCATTCAGATGTTTGTGATTTATTAAAAAAAAAACAGACTAGGCCATTCTGATAGAAAATAAATGTATGATAACCATTTAGAAGAAGGATCTCCAGATTTTTTAATTTAATGCTGGTATTAAATTGGGTAGCAATGAGAGAGAAATTGTGTGCTTCATCAGTGTACATTTACATAAGAGATTCCAATACAAAACAATGCATACCGATGCCTAGTGATAATGTTGTGACAAAAGAATTTCTTAGGTTCTACCATTGTCAAGGTCGAGCATGCATCTTCATAAACGGATAGTACTGAGATTGTGCGTGTGTATGCATGGTTGAGTGATACAGTTATCACAGCTTATTTTGTGCTTTAAAACAATCAAAATAACAAAGATTTTTGAGCATTTATGCACGAAGAGGCATATGTCTGAGAAATGATTCTCGATGCTCATACTGATAACCAGAAAATGACAGATAATACAACTAACTCTACAAAATATTGGATACTAAACACAAATGAGAAAATGGCTGAAGAACAGTATGCTATCAAGAAGACTCGAAAAATAGTTTTTAAAAGAAATCTTTTAAATTTTACCACTACCTTCCCGATGGTCTGCATGCCGAAGAAGTGGAGGAAGTTGATGTTACCTACTCTGTTCATTTGTTCCTTGAAAAGTCCTACCGCTCACAGTACTTGAGTATTGAAAAGAAATGGACTACTTTTATATAGAGTTAGAGACAGCCCAGGCTCAATGTAAATCACAGAATGTTACATTTGTAATAGGAGTTATTAATGCTACAGTAGGACAGGAAAAGGTGGTTGACGTAGTTGGACCTCAAGGCCTGGGTATGCGATATGAAAGGGAAGAGAAACTTGTTGAGTGGGCACAAGTAAATTAATACATAATACTGATAGGAAATGCTTGGTTTGAGCAGCATAACAGAAGAAAATGGACGTGGATGAATCCAGGATACAGTACAAGAAATCAGATTGATTACATCCTGATAAATAAGAGATTTAGACATTCTTTACTGATAGAAAGAAAATTGACCAAGTGCAGACTGCAGCAGTGACCACAATCCTGTAACTTGGACTCTTGTTAAAGACAGATGAATCAACTTGTGTAAAATTTAGTATATATTTTCAAAACAAATTCATTGCCCTGGGGACAGTGAGGAACAATGGACAAATTTGAAAAACTCAGTAAATGAAGCTTGCGAAGAAATCCCTAGAGTTGAAAGAAATGCGATGAAGAACTGGATGACAAAAAACATTTTAGGCTTGATGGATGAATGAAGGAAGGCAAAAGGAAAAGAGGAGGACTGCGAAAAGATAGATAAGGAAATCAGAAATAAGTGTGATGAAACTAACGAAGCTTGGCTAGAAATGGAGGGGAGGGGGGGGGGGGGGAGAACAAACAGAGCAAAACAAAACAAACAAACAAACAACAAAACCAACTTATGTTTATGTACAGAAATATTTGAGAAATTGCTCACAGGAACAAGACATGCATATCATCTGTTACTTAAAATAAAAAAAATGGCACGATTATTATGGAAAAAGACAATAGATAGATGGGGAGAGTACATTGAAAGCCTTTTTTGACGATGACAGAAAGGAGGAACACATTAAAAAGAACTTTGAAGGACCATCAGTAATGAAAGATGAAGTCAGAGCAGCAGTGAAAAACATGAAACATGGAAAAGCCCCAGGACCAGACATGGTTACTATTATAGAAGTGATTGAGACTCTATACAAATTTGGTATAGAAAAAGTAAAGTCTTCCTAAATGAAATTTATGATATGGGGAAAATCCCTGCAAATATGTCAAAGTCAATTTTCATTGCGCTTCCAAAGAAAGCAGGGGCTATAGAATGTGAACTTCATCAGCCTGATGAATCATGTGACAAAGATTCTATTAAGAATAGTCATAATGAGGACAAGGAACAGAATAAAACCAGAAATAGCAGAAGAACAATGTGGGTTTGTTGAAGGGGGAAAAACTGCTAATGCCATTCATATCCTAAGAACTCTCATAGAAAGGTCACTTGAGTTGACTAAGGATTCATATTTATGTTTTGTTGATTTTATCAAGACTTTTGATCAGGTAAGACATGAGGAATTAATCAACCAACTAGAAAAGTTCGATATTGATAGAAAAGATCTAAAAATAATAAGGAATGTGCATTAGGAATAAGCAGTAGCAATGAGATTAGAAAGTGTTAAAAGCCCTTTTCAAAATGACAGAGAATGTGTTCTGTCACCAGAGTTGTTATTTTATAGAGAAACGATCATGAGAAACCTAGAAGAATGCCCTAGGATAAAAGTTGGAGGAAAAATAATAATCTTCATTATGCAGATGACACCATTCTAATTGCAGAAAAAGAAAAAGACCTACAAAATTCTGTGCATATGATAGAAAGGAGAACTAAATGGTTGGAGCTAAATAATAAGAAGACTGAAGTCACAGTAATCGTTAAAAAACAAGAAATCCCCTCATATAAAACAACAGCAATTGTCATAATTTTGAGACAAGTTGATAAGTTTAAATATCTGGTAACAGTCATCCCAGTAGTGAATGTGATTTGATAGAAATAGAAAGCAGAAATAAAGGGCTGGAGCTAAATAGTAAGAAGACTGAAATTATGATAACCATTAAAAACGAGGAATACCATCATATACAAAATAACAGCAGATAATTTAGCATTGAGACAGTTGATAAGTTTAAATATCTGAGTAGCCATCTCACTAGACGGCAGATGCACGTTGTAAATATCGAACAGAATTGGCCAAACTAAAAAAGCATTCCAGAAAATGAAAAGCATTCTTACCAACAAATGCCTGTCAGTGGACACCAGAAAGAGCTTTTCATTATTATGTAGGCCTATAGAGCCATTTGTTGTACGGACCAGGACAATCAATAAGCAAAGTCAGAACAAGATCGAGGCAGCTGAAATATGGTTTCTAAGAAAAATGTCAAGATTTCCATGGACAGCAAAGAAACCAAAACAAGACAATATAGAGAGAAGCAAACACACACACAGACACACACACACAGACAGACAGACACACACACACACACACACACAGACAGACACACACACTCACACACACACACACCACACACACACACACACACACACACACACATACACACACACTCTCTCTCCTCTCTAAAATAAGATTAGAAAAAGACGAGCAACATTTATGGGACATTTTATGAGGCAAGAGAAATTTGAACACGTAGTCACAACAGGGAAGCTAAAGGGAAAAAAGCACCAGGTAGACCCAGGGAGAAAATAGTTTTGCCGCGTGTGTGGGGACAAGAAGGAAAGGAGATACATTTGCAGTGACAAAAGATAGATTTTTACGGAAAGCCATGATTGCCAACGCCATGCGGGAAGACATATGATGATGACTACTCACAGGGTATATGAGGACTAGACTTTAGCAGTCATCATCATATATAGATAGGCCTATCATGCCGCATGACACTGGCGATCATGGCCGTCCGTACGAATCCATCTTTTGTCCCAGCAACCGAGCAAGTATAATTATTTGCTACCTCTTCTGCCCTCATCAACTCTGCAAAACTGTCTTTAAATTGTAAAACTGTTTTCTTAGAAACCACACATCAGCTGCCTCAATGACCAGACACGATAAAATATATTCTAGCAATACAACTACCTAAATGAAGCCTTGAATAACTTTCCTCCCCTAACGGACCGAGCTCCAATGGCGGGGGAAGGAAGTCAAACTCGCTCATTCACGTTCGTTCCCTTAAATTAAGTCTTGCCACACGCTATGAGGATCAGCGATAAGATTTTTTGTAAAGCCTTAAGATATTATTGGACCCCCTCCTCTGACGGGCTGGACACCAAAGGCGAAGAGAGAAGGAGAGAGAGTAATCGTTGATCTATCCCTTCGATTGATCTTGACCAAGATGAAGATGCCAACCGTTATGATGTGCACATTGGCTTTTATACTCGCGACACGAACCGCAGGGACAGCAACAGCAATTGGTTCATTTTTTTTCTCGGACAAACAATTAATTTTGGCAACTGCCGTGTCTTTAAAACTTGCCTCGATGCTAGCCTAATACTCAAACGATTTAAGGCAGTCTATATTTATTGGAAACATTACAATACAAACTTTAAAATCGTGTTTTAAAGGTTTCCGAAAACAGTTTTATTGTTTTGTAAATTTCCGGTGATCATAAATGCTTTCCGGTCGGGAATTTTAAACAGCCCTTTTGATGAATTTTTTTAATTTAAAAAGTGAACAAAGGAAATTTCGTCTCGATTGTTTTTCAGATATCGATTACTAATTTCGAAACAAGTAGGCCTATTATTGAGGCAGGGACAGAAACCCTTAGAGTCAAGGTCGTTCAAAATGGCGTCTGCTTCAACCTTGCTTCGTTTTGACGTTGTTGGACATAAGGCTGCACTAGATTTACACCATACATCAGTTAGCGGGGGAATAAAGATGCATAACAAGACAACAGTAAGAATTGGTTTGATCTAGAATGCTGTATTCAAAGACGGGTCGTTAAACGGTTATGGAATGCAATCAGTAGACACCCACACAGTTCCTGTGAGTGTGCCAGGGGTTGTGGGGATGCTTGGGGCTCTTTCAGCATCAGTGGTAACCCCATTTCCTGAACGTACTGATGCTGGGTTAGAAGTTTCCTTTTTTTTGCCATCTTCGTTCTCCCCCCAAAATTTGCTTTCTGTTGGCTTGTGCTGTCATTTTCTGCCTTGCCTTGCACCTGGCCTGCATGAGTGCATTCTTGGCTCTAAGGAAATGTAGTGTGCAGGTAATTTAGGCATATTTTTATGCATATATACACATTTAGATTATATTTAGATTTGTTTTCAATCTTTTTTTAAAAAAATTCCCTGTCGATAAATTGGATGGAATGGTCGATGCCAAGGACATGTGTGAATGCATAGACATGTATCCTTAATTTTCTTTTCCATTTTTAGCCCTGCTGTGAGGTATTGCGTACATTTTGAAGTGATTTTACCCTGATAGAGCTCTGTGCTGCCAGGTGGGATTTTAACAAAAATAACAAAACAAGGACACCCAGAAAAATATAACATAAATTTGTGTTCATATATGCAAAATTTAGAATAAGCTTCTGAAAATGAGGAAGAAAACATACAAACAAAAGCTAATAGCTGATCTCGGTAATGCTTTAAAAAAAAAGGCCCAGACAATGTGTGGAAAATGGTAAAATTACTACATAAATCAGAAGACCCAAAGAATGTGGGAGGGGAGGCAACCCCTTTTGCTCAGCATAATGGATGAATCACCCAAAAACCACCACCAACAACAACAAAAAACAAAAAATAAAACAAACAACAACAAAAACCCACCCCAAAACTCCTCCACAGAGAGAGAAATATTGACCAACAGGCTGCTTTAAAAGTTGAAGAAGTACTAAATGAACTAAAATCCTATGAAAATCTTGTTTGGACATTATTGTCAAGCCTGCAAACATCAAAAGTTTCTAACCGCCAGCCAGGCTAGTGGATTTTAAAATCTATTCGGTCACAGATATTTGCTCTATCCCAACATTCAGCTCCCCCCACCACCCCCCTAAAAGTTCATACATAAGTATTTATTATTTATGGGTTTTTTTTTCCTGATGACTGAAGTCTGCAGTATGCAATGTACAAAAGCAAATGAACAAGTCACCCAAATAAATTATAACAACAAAGATGCTGAAACTTTCATTTATAAATATTTTGGGGTGATGGGAATGGAGAGAGCAGGAGGTCAAAATGATAACACATAATGTATGATACATGTATAAGTCATATGATTGATCTCCAGCCTTACTTTCCAGCTTTACTTTATTCTGTGCATTTTAGAGTAAGAGAGAACAAGAACACTTTTTTTGGGGGGGGTTGTTTTTTGTTTTTGTTTGTTTTTTTTGGGTAGTGGCAATAGCACCATTAATGCTTCTTTACATCCAGACCACACCCACAATAATACTCATATAGAATCTGAACAAATGAACTGTAATTACATAAAAATGTTAAAATGATACAAAGCTGGAGATAAAAAGAGAACTGTTTAATTGAATAAACACATGAGTCTAGAAATAACAATTATGAAACAGGAAAAATTACAAAATTGGTGAAAAAGTAATTTGTATAAAAACAAAACAAACAAAAAAACAACAAAAACCAACAACAACAACAACAACAACAAAACCAGTTGATGTTTAAGCTTCACATGTATACTTAAGCAAAATTCAATGGTGACGAAACTTAAAAGAATGGACATTCTGATGGAAACTTTTACAGATTGGGAAAACAGTTGCTGATCAGTTAACAGTTGAATGTAAAATATGAGAAAACGATTGCTCATTAGTGAACAATTGATGATAAACATTGATGCAGCCTCCTTCACAGAAATACCTTTACCACTATATGAAACAAGAGTGTGGTGTGTTCTCTAATCAACCTATTTTTTCGACAGTCTTAGTTATAGTGGCAAAGACTCAGTCATAGTAGTTGAAATCACTTGACAGGTCAGGAATTTAGAAAATATGTAATAATAACTACAGGATTCAAAATTGTCATTGGCTGATGAATTAGCAGTTATTTATTTGCTCTGCTTCTGCCATTTGCTTGGTATTGTTCCCCCCCCCCCCCCCCCCCACTCCTTTTTTTTTTTTTTTTTTTTTTCCATTTTTTTCCCCCAATCTTTTAGGGAGTCATGCACCACCTTCCAAATTGTTGACTGTTTTTTCTGTCACTGTTGGATTCACTTTTTTGGCTATGGTGAAGCTGACTGTTTCAGTGCCTGTTCTTTTTAGCTGTGAGAGTTATGTGATTTTGTTTTGAAATTCATCCTTTCACCTGCTACAGTTCAACAAACATATAGATATATATGTCTATGTATGTGCGTGTGTGTGTATGTGTATGTGTGTATATCTATCTATCTATCTATCTATCTATCTATCTATCTATCTATCTATCTATCTATCTATCTATCTATCTATCTATCTGTCTGTCTGTCTGTCTGTCTGTCTGTCTATATCTATCTGTGTGTGTGTGTGTGTGTGTGTCTCTGTGTGTGTGTGTGTGTCTGTGTGTGTGTGTGTGTGTGTATACACATGTATGTATGTATATGTACATGTGTGTGATATGTATGTTTGCATTTGTGTGTGTATGTATGTATATGTATGTGAATGTATATATGTGTATGTATGTCTCTGTGTGTGTATGTATGTATGTATGTATGTGTGTGCGTGTGTGTATGTATGTGTGTATATATATATATTGCAATGAATGCTTGTTTTTCTACTTTTGTTAGATCTGTTGATTATGCATTGTATATATTTCAAGATGTTTGTAAATTTTATGTTTTTGAAAATGAATAAAAACGAGGTAAACAAAACAGCAACAACAGAGAAATTTATCTTTAGTGAGGCAGCTAATTGCTGCAGTATTTACTAGTTGCCTTATCCTTTTTGGAAAGGACTGTTGTATCATCCGTGAAGTCTTTTAGAAGGAGCATGTGGTATCCATTTCCAAGATCTGCTGGACCTGAACTGCACAGTGCTGCCTTCAAGATGCCTCCATTGCCAACATGAACACTGTTAAAGAAATTACACAGCCATTTCCTGATGATTTTTTTCTTGACAACAAAGTTCACAGGTCACTTTGACCTTGAAGAAACTTCTGTTGAAATGAAAATGTGTAAATCATGAAGAAAATGTCTGTCACAAAAATGAAAACAATATATATTCTGTTGAAATTTACAGAGATTGCGTTCACACACCTTCTCCAAAAAGTACTAATATGGGGCACTTTTTGGTCTGACTGAAATTGGTGTCTTACCTCCCAAGTTTCTGTACTAGTAACTCCTCAACTCCTCACTCACTTGACCTGAATTTGGTAAAGATCCATCCTTAGAGAGTTGAAAGAAAATCCATAACAAACATTTTTGTCACACACTCCTGAAAGTCTTTCCAGTCAGTGAAGAAGGTTGAGATAAGGCAGAGTGTTTGCCTAAAACTTTTTTTTTTGTTGGGGTGGGGGGGGGGGGGGGGGGGGGGGGGGGATATGAAAATGGTTGCCACATAACCATGAGACCATAGGGAAGTGAGATGGTAGAGACCTTATCGTTTGTTTGGGTCATTATGAAGGCAGTGCTGGTCTCCTCTCTCTCTCACTGCTTTGTCGTTTGAGTGAATGTCACAAGGAAAACATCAGAAGGAAAAGAAGTCACAGAAAAAAGTCACAGGAAAAAAAATGTTGCAGCCGTACAGTGAGCAATGTTCTCGCTCATGCTGACGGGCACTGAATATTATTCCCAAGTTTCCTCAAAGACTGGGGTGGAACATTGGAACAAGTTTCCTCCGAAAATCAGATTTCAGAATCATGAGTGATGTGAAGCATGTATACATGTAGTTAAATATATGGTGGTATGTGCTGTATGTGTGTGTGTGTGTGTGTGTGTGTGTGTGTGTGTGTGTGTGTGTGTGTGTGTGTGTGTGTGTGTGTGTGCGCCGCGTGCGGTAGGGATGTGCATGTTTTCTTTTATATTAATTCATTATGTTGTGTGTTGGGATATTTTAATGTAAGTGTGTGTTAACTGCAATACCTACTGTTCATATGTGTAGTATTATTTATGAATGTGAATTCTCTCTGTGTACAGGTAGTGGACAAACTGAAGTACGCCCCTTTGAGAGAAGCCAGCTTCAACATCGTGGGTCATATGTTGCTCAGCTTCCAACACTCACCACATCTCTTTCATAAGGTCAGAGCCTTTGTGGACTTTCCCCAACTTTCTATCTAACTTGAACATTGTGTTGTGTCAGCTAGTGGCAGCAACTCATTTTAAGAACCAGGGAGACTTTTTTGTTGTTGTTTTTCTGAGCAGTGTTTTCTAGAAAGTGTGTATACATGGGATCCACACTATGCAGGCAATACACATGTATTTGCTTCACAGTCTGCATGCTCGGTCTTAGGTGGGTATGCATGCTGGGTATCATTGTCTTCCCATAAGCCACTGAATGCTAAAATAGCTTACAGGATCTGTACATATTAGTATCTCTAGTTTTAATTGATGCATTTCACTTTTATGTTTGTATGTATGTGCAGAATAGCAAGGACTGGCTGTAAGACATGTCCAGTGGGACCTAATGCTATCATCCTTGAGTAATGAAATGTTTTCAAGTTTCAGGTTTAACATGCATATTTGATGCTCTTTGTGCATATATAGTATGAAGAGAGTACAGGCACAATCAGGTGTGCACATTTGTTGATTAACCCTTTCATTCCCACACCTCTCTGCCAGCTGCAAAAACATCCTTTCACTCCCCCACGCTGTCTACCAGTTCCCTGCAGGAAGCTGGTGGATGGGGTGAGGAAATGAAAGCAGGGCTGGCGAAATTCGCTCGCCCGGTCACCCAAGGCGAGTGAAAATCCTGTCCGGCGAGCCAAAATCAAAAACTACTAGTCCGTTGGGCGAGAGACAATTCTGACCCCTGCAGTTATAATTTATTTCGATTTTTCAAACTTTCCAATCTGCCGACTCTATCAGTTTTGGTCAAACAGTTAGAAGCTTCCAGTTAAGTTCGGAGGAAACCAGAAAAAATAATGCAACATGTCTTATCGAGATCAAGGGATGGGGAGGGGAAGAGAATGTGTGTGCTGTTGGCAAGGAAATTCGAGAGACAAGAGCAAATTTGATTCATCACTTCATAAGATGATTCCATCAAACAAACTAGTTTAGAAGACATAGACGCTACTTGACGATTTTTCTTGCATTATTTTAACTTGTCTCTCAAAACGTAAATTTCTATTAGTGTGGATTAAATGTTTTCAAAATGTTTTCCCTTCACACTGAACTACTGAAGTCAAGAAAACACACACACACACACACACACATACACACACACACACACACACACACACACACACACACACACACAACACACACACACACACACACACACACACACACACACACACACACACACACAACACACACACTC